>CM068593.1:11960032-12560032 GCA_035048485.1 Pteria penguin | reverse complement strand
AGTGGGACAAGGGATGGAACTGTTTCTTTAGCAAAGGAGTGCAAGGAACGACAACTCGTGATAGAGAATGATTAAAGGAATGGTATGGCGAAAGCAGCGAAAATCATGCATATGTATTCTGTACGTTGCTTGTAATAGACAGAAATAGTACTTGTAAGGGATAAGCAGATGCATGGATACATAGAACAACTAATCACTATATATGTTCTCATCTTTGTAAGGTTCATAAATAATATGTGGAATATTTGAATAGTAATTTGCTTAAACTATAAAACTATTCCTGTACATTTGTAGTTTAACACCGAGTTTGTTGTGTGTTTGATCCTTTACAATTGCAAAGAAAGAGCTTTCTTTGATAAATCAGGGAGCAACCATTTGATTTTTATGGGGGGGGGGGGAGGAAGACTTTCACCGGGCCTGATTATTTTATTTTTTGCCCAATAGACCATATTCCGGATTTGATAAATGACGACTTTTTATCCCAGCTAATACCTTTTGGCGTTGTTTTTCATAGTGACGTTATAATGAATCTATGTCATGGGTTATGACGTCACCATGAAAAACAACGCCAAAATGGATTAGCTCGGACAAAAAGACATCAATTATCAAAACCGGAATATGGTCTATTTTAGAGCCGGATTATTTTTTCTGTATTTATTGTTAGTTTTTTGTCGGCCCTTTGGGCCGGATTATTTTTTTCCCCAAAATTTGAGTCGGACTTTTTTTTGCAAGTCTCCCCCCCCTAAAAATCAAATAGTTGCTCCCTTATTTGGGACGACATCTTCACTAATAATGATGATTTACAGTGAAAGTAATTTATAATATACTTGTTCTTAGGTATTTGTTTGTTGGAGAGTCAAAAGGCTTCGACAAATATTCCTGAAGCCTGTACATATAAAATGAATATGTATTTTGCTATGTTCCTTCGCATTCAGCATACATTCTGTATTTATGTAAGAAAAATAAAATGTAATATTCAGAGCGAGGGAACGTCTCAAAATACACATTTCGAGGACCTATGATAGCCTCTATGTTGCATTCGAAAATGAACTAGGCGGATTCAGTTTACCCATAGACATTCTCGCCGTCCGTATGATTTTGGACAGGTGTAGCCATCCATACTGTAGAATCTAAATTCTGGTCGTTGGGATTCTGTGGTCCATTGCTATTTGCCGTAGTACGTTGTTCTTTCATACTTTCAACTCCAATCACTTTTGTATTTTCATAACTTTGGGCACAAAAAAATGAAATAAAATAAGATAAAATAATAAAAAAAAAAAAAAATAAATAAAATAAAAATAATAATAACAATAGTAAAAATGCGTAGATCTTTTTTTTTCACAAAATGATGTCACAGAAGAAATGCTATTTTTATTGGCTCCAAATTACTGCATTTACACGATGGCGGCAGCTGCCTGATGCATTGCTTCATAATTTTGCCATATGCTGCAGACCCAACCAAAGCAGTGAGGGATCTTTTACGTGCCGCGGAACTTCAGGTAATACTATCTCGTCAAAGGGACAGACAAGGAGACAAAGGTTGCACTATCTGTACAAAAACCTAAGACAAAAGCTGGAATCAAACTCGGGTCCTCAGATTTGAAGTTGCTTGCGATGCCCAGTGCACCAATCTGCCCTAGATACTTACTTTATAATGAAATGATATCTGAATTTGCTGGGTTACCTAAAAAAAATAGGACCACCAGCACATCATAGGTGCGTCAGCTGGGTCAGTGGTTGTTGCGTGAGCACTAAATACTGTAGTATTTTGTATAGCCGATTTTTTGACTACTCTGGATATATCTCTACGTCGGCAAGTACATGATAACAAAGATAGATATCTTTCAGTCTACCTTATATCAGGTAAATTTTATATCTTCTATTGTTATTACAGATCTCTGTTACATATTTTCTATCAAAGGTCGTCAGTTTTTTTCTATGGGAACTCCGGTTTCCGGCGTCATTTAACGCTGCCTCCGTCATACTGGAAGTAACATGACTTTTTTCTCATAAAACAACAATCAACTAGTGGGTATTGTATTTGAACAAAAACACATGTCTCCCCTTCCTTATGGATGTGTTTCAGAATGGGCCATTACAAGTGGAAGAATCTGACTAGGATTTTAAAACATTATAGGAATATAATCTGTGATACCGGTACTCTGTAGGAATGAATGTACAGTAAAACATGCTTATAACGAAGTGCCAGGGAAGACCAATTTTGATTCATTATAAATGTATTTTGTTACAACCGATGCATTTATGATAAGTTTTCTGACAAGGGGTACTAAAACTGACTTGAGTTAAGTTCAGGGTCAAAGGTGTTGACACAGTTCAAAAATAGTGTTATTATATGCTATAATATTAAAGTCCATAAGTCAAACAATTTACAAATTACAGTTCAGAATCTCTTTTTAAATGACCTTGAAACGGTATCCGACCTGGGATTTTCAGGACAAAGGTAGTATGTTGTGTCATCGTCAATCTCACCTGCCTCGCACATCTCAAGCAAATCGGAAGTTATAGTTTTGGCAAATTCACATGTAGGGTCCATGTCGAGTCTCTTGTAGAAAGGGGAACAAGAGAGTTGTTTGTTGGCTTCCATAATGTAGTCGGATCTATTCAAAACTACTACACTAGATCCTTTATCGGCCTTTTTAATGACTATGGAGTAGTCGTCTTTTAGACTTTGCAAACACTTTCTCTCGTTCCGATCTAAATTGTCTTTGGCACGACACGGTTTTGAACACAGCAGTTTTTCTACATCATCTTCAACTGCATCGATATAGGCATCCAAGGCTCCACATTTGCTGGGTCCGGGTTCCCACGTGCTTGTTGTGAACGAACCAATTGGTCGTGGATTGTCAAGCCTAAAAGTATTAAAGATCATGTAGTCAGATCAAGGCTTGACAATCCACGACCATTTGGTTCGTTCACAACATGCAATGACAAACGCTGCAAGCTGTGCCCTCACTCAGACACTACATCTTCCTTCAAAAGTTCTGTAACTGGTAAGAAGTACAAGATTTTGGATAAACTCTCCTGTAAATCCAAAAATGTGGTTTACCTTATCACATGCAAGGTATGTAAAAACAGTATGTTGGGGAAACAGAAGATGCTTTGAACATGCGAGTGAACAACCATAGGTCGTCCATCAAAACCAAGAAAATGCATCTGCCAGTAGCCAGGCATTTCAACATGGACAACCATTCTTGGGAGGACATGATTGTTGTGGCCATTGACCATAGTGCGATGTGGACAGTAGATGACCGAGTGGCGAAAGAGGGCTTTTGGCAACATATGCTTCACACTATAGAACCAAGCGGTCTAAACAAAGTGTCAGATGTCCTTTTGATGAACAAGAAGTATCGACACCAGCATCCTATATTATGAGATAGAGCAGTCTGCGTATGTTGGTTCCAAACACCGTATCTTTTGTGGAGATGCCCATTTTTGGGTAGGGTTTGGTACGGACAGACGATAAGAATCCGTGTTTTTATACTTGTCATGTAACTCGCCACCTAATATTACCACTTGTCTTGACAGTACTTTTTACTTATTTTATCACTTATTTGTTTTTCACTCCCATTTATTTCTGTTATTTATTTTCTTTGTCCTTCTATCTATAACTTCTTATCACCTAGTCTAATTACCTCCAGTAGGTCAATGCAAATACATTAACACTTGACATGTAAGCAAGCTTTTAGCTTGTGTTTGGCTCATTTCCTATTAGATAGCGCATAGAGAAACACGCTCAATATGTAGCCAATTCAAGAAACCAGTTTTTATTAGACTAGTGCTTTGTATATATTTTCTATCTTTCTTTTCATGTTTTTATATTTATGTAAGTGTTTGTATGTGTGTGTCCTGAAGAAGAAGCAGATTGCTTCGAAAATTTGGCAATTTTTAAATTATTTTAGTATCGTTATCGCTTACCTGTGCTTTTATATTGACCCCTTTTTCTCGAGCGATTTGCATTAACCTTCATTGAGGTATGAATAGTGAATGTTGTTACAATTTCCTTTTTTGTGCTTATATATATATATATATATATATATATATATATATATATATATATATATATGTAAAATGGGTGCGGTGGATCGGGGAATGAAGAAGTCGTATGAAGGACTGTATAAAAGAAGAAAAAAAAAAAGAAGAAAATTATAGACGGGATTGCCATATTACAAGGTGATAAAGTGGTTCGGAATGTAACCAATGATAATGAAGTGAAAGAGTTGAGAAAAAAAATCAATTCGGAGAAATCAGCAAATCACAACTTCCTGATTTCTATTAGCGAAATTTTCATAGAATGTATCAATGATAGGATAAAGGACTACCCACTCAGTAGTGTTAAAATTTATAAATAATTATTCCGAAATGTCAGATCAAAGCTCGAGACTTCGGTCTGACTTCCTCCTATAGAGAGATTTTGACTGGAACTGATGAAAATAGAAACTTTTCTCAGTAGAATATTACTTAACAATCGCTTTTTCATTACTTGTATATATCCAGACTATAATGCTTCCGTATCAGAAAATTCGATAAAAGGTCCGTAACGAGCGATTTTAAACATTCTTTGGCCGAATTTTTTCTACGATTTCTAGTTTTAGATTACGGGAAATTCCAATTCGAATGCAAAATGAGGATATTCGGAGGAAGACTGTTAAAAACCACTAGCTACAAGTCATAAATGTGTATGTCGAACTTTCTAATATAGAAGCATTTAGCATCAAATCCACGATAAAGAGAGAGATGAAAGGGGGAGGCGCAGAGAGGACGTTCACCAACTCCTCCGTAAAGAAGAAGAAGAAGAAGAAGAAGAAGAAGAAGAAGAAGAAAGATGGAATAGAACACACACACACACACACACACACACACACACACACACACACACACACACGCACACACACACACACACACACACACACACACACACACACACACACACACACACATAATTATTATTCCATAATCGTACATCTTTTCGACTACCCAGCAGGGTAATTTGCGGGTGTGAAGCGCACGCCATTCGGGGGAGGTTGAGATAAATGGTTTGGGGGGAGAGAGAGGTAATTAAGGGAGGCGAGATGGAGACCCCCTACCCTTCCCCAGCCCCTTTGTGATGTGTCTGCCCCCTCACTGTCCGTGTAGAGTCCATTTTTGTTCGTCTACATTATTCATTGTAAATAAATAAATGAAGATTATCTTTTTGGATCAGTTTTATTAGCCCTGCTGGCCAGAGATAGCAGAGCTTATGCGATGTCATCCATCGTCCGTCCGTCCATCCGTAAGCAATTTGTTTGTTATCGCTACTCCTCTGAGGTTGCGTTATGGGCTAGAAGTATTCGACCAGGGTCCGGCGCCATAAACGAAGAATATACTTAAGTCAATTATTTCATTTTAATTTATTCCATTATCAAACGTTCCAATAGATTTTAATGCAGAGTGGTTTAACTCTATTTATCAGTAGAATAAAACTAAATAAAATCCAAATCCCAGTTATTAATTCATTGATGAACAGAAGAATATGAAATTATGACTTAAGTATATTCTCAGTTTATGGCGCCGGACCTAGATCAAGGGCATGCTAAGCCCAATCCTTGGAAGTGGAAAATAGGCGTGATCTGAAATCTTATTATTGTTTATCTTCCAATATAGATGATTATCATTGTATACTCTAGTATTGATTTCTTTTTATATTTAGTCAAAAGAATTAATTATTCGAGTGAAAAAATTCGAAAACAAACCACCATTCAATAGGCTTCGTATATCCTTTTCATGAAAACTGATAAACCAGCAGTAGGCGGGAGATCCGGGGTTGTAAACCTTTTGGTCGAAAAACTTGGCCCAACAAAGGTAATTTTGGCTAGGTTCAGAGTTTTATCCCCAACCCCACACTTTCCTGACTGAAAAGCATTCATGACATGTCGCAGCCCATCTTCAAGCACTTCTATATTTGCTTAGTACAGATGCTTCAGTTCTGTCTACTAAAATAACAATGGTGGATACTGCGATAAAGTTGAATCAGATTTATTAGAAGATCAGATCTGACTCATCTGTATGACAAAATTAATCATATGTATACATGTATCAAGAATAACAAGATAATGACAAAACATTTATAACATCACAAAAAGCTCTGTTTGCACGGCAGCTGCGGTACCGACTGAGAAAGGTAAATTGAAGTGAAAATGCGCAATTTTTAGGCCCAGAAATTGCCAAATTGCTTGATCTTCCGGGTGGGGGGGGGGGGGGGGGGGGTCGCTCCCCTGGTCTCCCTACCAGGGTTCCGCCCTAAACCTGCTGAGCATCATTCGAAGCGGTCCCCAGATCTCTTGCTGATTTAGCCCCCCCCCCTAACTCTAAATCCTGGATCCGGCCCTGCTTACAAGTGATATACCTATATACCTATACAAGTATGTGAATGCCAATGGAAGGGGATACTACTCGTGCACAGTTATATACATGTGTATGCATGCATGTAAATTGGGTTCGGCGGACTGGAGAATGAAGAAAACGTAAGAAGGTTAGTAGGATATGACCAAACAAGGAGATAAGACATTCGGTCACAATTTCAAAGATTCCGAATAAAAAAAAAAAAAAAAAAATAAATAAAAAAAATAATAATAATAATAACAATAAAATAGATAAATAAAAAATAAATAAAAAAATAATAATGAAATAAAATAAATAAACAAATAAATAAATAAAAAATAATATAACCAATCAGAATACTGCCATGTAGTAGACGAGTTGAGAAAAAACTCAATTCGTAGAAATAAAAATATCACAATTTCCTGGTATCTATTAGCGAAATTTTTATAGAGTGTATCAATGATAGGATGAGGGACCACCCAATCAGTAGTGTTGCAATTTATTCCGAAATGTCATATCAAAGCTCGAGACTTCAATTAGAATAATGAAGTTGAAGAGTTAAGAAAAAAATTAGTTCGGAAAACTAGAAAATTCACAACTTCCTAATTTCTGTTAGCAAATTTTCATAGAATGTATCAATGATAGGATGATGGACTACCCACTCAGTAGTGTTACAATTTATTCCGAAATGTCAGATCAAAGCTCGAGACTTTGGTCTGACTTCCTCCTATAGAGAGAATCGACTGGAATTGATGAAAATAGAAACTTTTCTCAGTAGAATATATACCTACCATTCGCTTTGCCATCACTTGTATATAACCAAACTATAATGCTTCCATATCAGAAAGTTCGGTAAAAGGTCCGTAACAAGCGATTTTAAACATCCTTTGGCCGATTTGTTTTCCTTCGATTTTTATATTTAGATTACAGTACATTCCACTTTGAGGAAATTCGGAGGAAGACTGTTAAAAACCACTTGCTACAGGATATACACGGGTATGTCAAACTTTCTGATATAAAAACATTATAACAAGTAAATAAGAAAGCGAATGGTGCGTAATAAAATATTTCATGCTAACCAGCTTGGGCTGACATGTCGGAATAAGTTAAAAGTATGAAACATAGGGGTTTACAATGTCAGCAAAAAAGGACAAAGATAAAGAAAAATCAAAGAATATCTACTTGAAAAACAAACATGTCTGTGAACATTCAAAAGGGATGAAGATAAATTAAATCAATTTCAATTTTGTAATAGTTTGAATTTTTTGTTTTTAGAACAATCTAAAGCCAAAGCAAATTGTAAATATATATTCTTATAATAAGAAGCACACCCAGATTCCACTAATTTATGTCACAGACTTCCCTTTTTAGAGGAATTTAATACACAATCTATTTTCAGATTTATGGCAATACCAAAATGAAACTTAGAAGGCTAAAACTGACCAAGAAGGTCGGAATTCGAGCCGAACATAGATGGAAATTTCACTTAGTGTCATTGCCATTGCTACAATGCCCAAAACTCATTTGATGAATAGTTTGAATCTCAAACTTTCTAAATACTGTTATGAGATCACCTTAGAATGAGGAATTTCTTATGGATATATTAGAATGTAAATCAAAATTCTTCAAAAAGGGAAGTCTTCTTGATATTCATATTAGATGATAATAGAGCTAGAGATGAATTATACTTTTCTCACTTTGTCACACTTGATTTAGTCAGTTTGTTTGTTTGTTTTTATATTATTATTATTGTTGTTATTATTTATATTATCATTATTTATTTAGGGAAGGGGAAGGGTCGGGGAGGTTAAATACAAAAAGAAAAATTTGACACACTTCTCAGCTCTCAAAATGAAGATGAACTTATTTATTATAATGCCTACTCTAATTGTCAAAATATATCCAAGTATAAATAGATAAGATTTATTCATATATATTATTCAGTTTATGTGAACACGGAAACAAAGAATTAAAAGGATGACTTTTAATCATCTTATTGCGGCGCCGACGATCCGAGTTCAATTCCCGGATTGCGCCACTGCGTATAAGAGGTTGGTTACCTCCTGATTCCATGTCGCGATATAACTGAAAATTGTTGAAAGCGACGTAAAAAACCAATCAACCAACCATCTAACGTTAGTAATCTTATTACATGAGAATATTCAATTACTAGTTTGTTTTTTTTTTAATGAAGCTATAAATAATGCAAAAAAATGAAATAAAATAAAATAAATAAATAGATAAAAAAAGAAAAAAAAAAGAAAAAAAAAAAGAACTCATATTTGGGAATGTAGATACTATGCTCGAATGCCAACTTTTTTTCTTTCTTTTCCTTTTTTTTTTTTTTTTTTGGAAAAAGGGGGGGGGTTGACTTTGTCTGGTCAAACAAAATGTTCCTTATCTTAACTGTCAACATGTTTTACTAGCTGAATAAATGGATTAATAGAATCTACCGCTATTGTCCGGTGGTGACAGAGAAATCAACTAAAACGAGTAAAAAAATTAGTATAAAAATTAGCTTAGTGCATGCCGAGGCTTGCCGAGGCATGGACTAAGCTAATTTGACACGAGGGTTAGTTGATTTCTTTGTCACCACCGGACAATAACCGTAGATTATTCTTCTCCCATTCAATAATTTGCCCCAAAATTTGTCATTTTCCCCTCTGTTTATGTTGGAAAATGAACAAACATTAGGTTGCTTGACGTTGACGTATGTCGTGTTTGCTTATGACGTCATGATAACATTGAGCGCGAAACAGGTCGTGTAGCTTATCTTCCATCCCCCTGTGGGAGACAGGCTGATCATTTTGCAGTAAATATGAGAATTACTCTGTGAATATGGGAGAAAGCATTTTCCTTAGACGAGTATTACCAAGATGAATAAGTAGCTGTATCATTTTAATCTTTACAACTCATTACACCATCATATAAAAGAGTCAAACTTTAGTATAATGCATTTTGCACGTCTTTAGGATATACAACAAAAATTTGTTATTCTCATCGGTATTTTTGATAAGGAAATAAATGAAAAAATACAAATACTTCAATTACGAATGCTAAACATTGTCCGAACATTTATGTTTATATATCATCAACAATATAATTTTATCAACTCCAAGATATTCGTAAGCAGAAAAATCGTACAAATCAACGAAAGATATCAAGAAAAAGATATAAAAATGGAAAAAGTAATAAATGAATATAGCAAAAATACAAATAAACAAAGAAACAAAAACAAATTCAACACCCCTGCCCCCTTGCCCCCCCCCCCTCCCCCCAAATCAAACAAATGAAAACAAAATATAATATAAAACCCATATAAATTAAAATGAAGGACCAGAAGAAAAGAAAAAAAAAAAGAAAGTGAGAAATGATAAAGAATATATAAATAAGTGAAAAACTTCAGAACAGGGTGGTCTTAATATATAAAAGAAACATCAAAGAACTATCTAGTGTTACTTACGTCACACACACCTTCAATATTGCGAAAGTGCCGCCTGCTGATTAGTCGACATCAAAGCCCATACTAGTAAGAACGAGTCTACGATACATGAATTATACGCTAGCAACCACTTTAAATTAATCCGAGAGGACTTGAAACGAAATAATACCGCCATTGTAATTTTAAAGCTATCTGTTATGTTATACTTGATACTTTTAGATTGGTAATGAATCCTTTTTGCAAAGGATATCTTATTCAAATTTGAGACATTATGAGATATGTAATATAAGAAAGGCCATGTTGTTCACTGCCATGTCGGTCAAAGGTATATGTATTCTTGTACCCTACTTTCGTTACCTTTAATAAATGTTATTCTACACTTGTTTGGATGTTATGTGGCTGTGAACCCTTTCTATACAGTGCTGTTATAGCTCTGTCATGATGTTGTGTGGCTGTTACATTTTTATAGTATCGTGATGTCTGTACAGTCTTATTATGCCCCTGTCCTGCTGGTATGTAGTTGTGACACTTTCTATACAGTGTTATTATACCCCTGTCCTGATGTTGTGTGGCTGTGACACTTTCTGTACAGCTTTATTATTCCCCTGTCCTGATGTTGTATGGCTTTGACACTTTCTGTACAGCGATATTATACCCCGGTCCTGATGTTGTGTGGCTGTGACACTTTCTGTACAGCGATATTATACCCCGGTCCTGATGTTGTGTGGCTGTGACACTTTCTGTACAGCTTTATTATTCCCCTGTCCTGATGTTGTATGGCTGTGACACTTTCTGTACAGCAATATTATACTCCTGTCCTGATGTTGTGTGGCTGTGACACTTTCTGTACAGCTTTATTATTCACCTGTCCTGATGTTGTATGGCTTTGACACTTTCTGTACAGCGATATTATACCCCGGTCCTGATGTTGTGTGGCTGGGACACTTTCTGTACAGCGATATTATACCCCGGTCCTGATGTTGTGTGGCTGTGACACTTTCTGTACAGCTTTATTATTCCCCTGTCCTGATGTTGTATGGCTTTGACACTTTCTGTACAGCTTTATTATACCCCGGTCCTGATGTTGTGTGGCTGTGACACTTTCTGTACAGCTTTATTATACCCCGGTCCTGATGTTGTGTGGCTGTGACACTTTCTGTACAGCGATATTATACCCCGGTCCTGATGTTGTGTGGCTGTGACACTTTCTGTACAGCTTTATTATACCCCGGTCCTGATGTTGTGTGGCTGTGACACTTTCTGTACAGCTTTATTATACCCCGGTCCTGATGTTGTGTGGCTGTGACACTTTCTGTACAGCTTTATTATACCCCGGTCCTGTTGTTGTGTGGCTGTGACACTTTCTGTACAGCAATATTATACCCCGGTCCTGATGTTGTGTGGCTGTGACACTTTCTGTACAGCTTTATTATACCCCGGTCCTGATGTTGTGTGGCTGTGACACTTTCTGTACAGCCTTATTATACCCCGGTCCTGATGTTGTGTGGCTGTGACACTTTCTGTACAGCGATATTATACCTTTGAGCTCATGTTCTGTCGTTGTGATTCTTTACAGTGCTATTATGCCCCTGTCCTGATGTTGTGTGACTGTGACACTTTCTATGCAGTGTGACTAGCCAATATTAAACTTCCTCCTTTCGGACACTCTGTTTCGCCTCCGATTTCAACAAATATATGAGTGTCACAGTGTTACTACATCAGTAATATTCGAATTTTCTGAAGTTAACTAAGTCCTAAAATTTATGTTAAATTTTTGATAGCATGTATTACATACAAAGTTAAATTTTCTTTCTTTTTTAATGTTATTCTTGTAATTGTTTTCCAATATGTCAAACATGTCATACATTTACTTCATTAATGTACACGTGCTGCATAAGAAGTTAAAATTTCATTAGAATTTCTGAAATGCATTTGTATTTTATTATAGATAATCCAAAAATAACCCAAACGTTTAATTTACTGTACAGTATGCAGCACAAGCACACCAATTCAAAATATGACAATAACATTTAAAATGCATGTGATAAATCTATAAATCATATTTTGTAAATTTTTAATACCACATTATAAACTGTAAAATGATCAGCTCCTAAGAGATACACTATGAAGTCATCATGACGTCGAGAATCAGTTCCAAAACTGATACTAAATGAAATGTAATCACATCCCGCGCTTCGTAATGATCTCTGGTGACCTTTTGACCCAGGTGGTGATTATGTGCTCCTGTTTACAAGAAGTTCAAATGCAAAATGAGATAATAAGATAAGGGTCTTGATCTCATATGCCATAAAATCACGGTGCATTTGATTGAACCGTGTTCCGTAATTGTCCTCAACTAACCTGCTTATAGAGTGAGCCCGACATCATAGGATCTTCAATTGTTACAATTAAAGGATCTGAAAGAACAAAACGAATAAAAGCTGTATCAATTTCAGAATTTGGCCCTACAGTGTAAGTAATTTAACACTGTTTGTTAGATATCCTGAAAGCGTTGGGGTAAGGTATAATACAAACGTTTCCGCTTTGTGTTTTAAAGATGTAGTTCTGCTATTTTATTGAATTCATACCAGACGGCAATTTTCTCATTATATGTGTGGATGCCGTATGGCCCCCTTCCTGATTATTTTGATCACGCTAAAAACACATCACCGATTTTTAATCTTGTGATAAACTTTAGGAAGAGAATATCAAATACGTTTAACAAGTCGTGTGTGTAACCTTCATTCCCTTTATGTTAATGGGATATAAGTATCAATTCTTCCAACAGGACGCTATCAATTTATGTTTTGTAACAAGGTAATAACAATAATTCTCAATAAATACAAAAGTGTAACTTGAAGATGATTCATTTTCGAAACTTGCAAATGCTTAAATAGAAATTTCATTGTTAATGGAGTTTTTACATTTAAACCTTTGTGTTGCAGTTGGTGCAGTGTAATAGACGATTTGAGGCGATAACACTCTTTTGAATTAAGTGATGTGGTCCGACCCGTACTACAGGAATTAAGCTCGTTTTTGGGTGATCTGATTACATGTCCGAAATCGTATTTAAGTGCTGTTTTACAGTTTAAAACACAACTCGGAGTTTTATATTTTGGAAAAAAAAGTATTAGAAATTTTCAGGTAAGACATGTTTAAAATATATTATGTGCAAATATCGCAGGATTTTTTTCATTTCTAAATCTGTAAGTAATAAATTAAAATCAATAAATCATTTTACTTTATATTTTATATAAACATATGAAATAAATGAAAAGTAGATGCTTTTGTTACTGTGTATCAAATGCAGTTACAGAAAATTGTTAATTTATATTTTCTATAAATTTGTAACATTTTCCCCTAGGTTTTTACAACTGTTTAATAATAATATGATAGCTGTTCCAATATCATCTAAGTCAATGAAAACGAAAAATATGTTGTCAATAAATTGTAAAGTCAAAGGAAAACGATGCAATAAGTTACAATGAATTTATTGCCGGAGTCATCGAAAATGCCGCACTGTTATCTTTAAAAGCGTTAAATAGATAAAATTTGTCACAATTCTTTCCATGATATATACACGTCAAGTTAATTAGAATTGATGCCATATATACCTATAAGATTTAATGGTAAGCATTGATGATGCTCAATATTTAACAATAAAACCCCACCCATGTTTAGTGCGCTTTAATTCAATTAAAGTTACATATTGGATTAGCGTTGCTTGATAATCTAGATATCGTATTTCGCGAGATTTTGTTCTTCTCTATGGTATATGCTGCATTTGAGAAACAAAATGGTCGGCGATAAACACTGTATAGTCAGTGGGTGTTTCATAATTTAATAGTAGATTTAATATTATTTATTGGTGAAGATTTTAACATTGGCAGTATATGACATGATGGGATTTGCTAATGTATGCACTTTCTTGGAAATAAAAGGTGAATGATGACAATATACTTTTATCACCTAAACTAGCATTAGTCTTGTCTTTTTGAAGATGCGCATTCGAAGTTCTTCATGGAAAAGGCCAAAAGTCAAGGCCATCATCAAATTTTGATTTTGGAATTAAGATGCAGAACCCTTATTCCATTCATCATCTTTTAAGGTTCCACTCCCGCATCTCTCGTGGATTTATGTTATAATAGATTTATTCAAACTGTACAGACCTTGGGATTCAAAAGGTCCTGTGGTATTTTACATTTTATGACTCTTATTCCCTTTTGCGGTGTGAAGTTTCGTAAAAATTTCACCACGTAAGCACGTGAGTGTTATTATACCATGTGTTCTGACGTTATGTGGTGTTGGCATTTTATTAATATTGGTAATCCACAATCGTGTTATGTACCAAGTGTTGCACTATCTTCATATCTATGTTTTAGACATTCATGGCGGGTGGGGTAACCCATGCAGGAGACACTTACTCCTCCTGAGTGCCTGGTCTCACCACAGACAGGAGACGCTTCCTGCTCTTTGGTACCTGGTTTCACAGGAGACGTTTCCTCCTCTCGGTCGCCTGGTCTCACCTCCTCCCGGGCGCCTGCTCTCCCTCTGACAGGAGACGCTTACTCCTCCCATACGCCTGGTCTCACTTCTGACAGGAGACGCTTATTCCTCCAGGGCACATGGTCTCACCTCTTACAGGAGACGCTTACTCCTCACTGGCACCTGGTCTTATCTCTGACAGGAGATGCTTCCTGCTCTTTGATACCTTGTGTCACCTCTGACAGGATATGCTTCCTGGTCCCTGGTACCTGGTCTCACCTCTGACAGGAGACGCTTCCTGCTTTTTGGTACCTGGTCTCACCTCTCACAGAAGACGCTTCCCCTTCCCGGTCGCCTGGTCTCATCTCTGACAGGAGACGCTTCCTCCTCCCGGGCGTCTGGTCCCACCTCTGACAGGAGACGATTACTCCTCCCTGGCACCTGGTCTCACTTCTGACAGGAGACGCTCCCTGCTCTTTGGTACCTTGTCTCACCTCTGACAGGATATGCTTCCTGCTCCCTGGTACCTGGTCTCACCTCTGACAGGAGACGCTTCCTGCCTTTTGGTACATGGTCTCACCTCTCACAGAAGACGCTTCCTCTTCCCGGTCGCCTGGTCTTATCTCTAACAGGAGACGCTTACTCTTTCCTGGCCTCTGGTCTTACCTCTCACAGGAGACACTTCCTCCTCCCGAGCGTCTGGTCTCACCTCTAACAGGAGACGCTTCCTTCTCCCTGGTGCCTGGTCTCGCTTCTTGTTTCCATGGATCTAATAATGTTTAGGGCTGTGCTTTGTGACTTTGGTAATTAATATTATTGCCACAACTTTTGTTCCCTAATTAAAGTGTAGTTCACCGATGGGGGTGTTTGACTTTACCACATCATAACTTCCATTGATCCTCCAAAGTCGGCATCACAACTTCATTAAAATAGAATATTTTTGCTTTGTTTTTTTTTTACAGTTTCATGCGCTTAATTTTTGTTAGTTCTCTATGTGTGTGGCTTGCCACAGTCATGGTGTATAAATGGATGCCGACAGACTGTCGGCAGAACTCGAACCCAGGATCTCTCTGTCACGAGTCCAACACACCACCGAATTAGCTACGCCGAATCTGTTAACCTTCACAAATGTGTACATACTATGAATGTAGTCAATTCGGAAGTCATCGGACCGTCGGATTTTTCTGGTAAAAATAGAGTCGGGAAGGTAAAAAAATTCTGGAATACGACCGATTGTCCCGTGAGAACATTTCTGCCATAGATATTTCGGACGGCAATAATTGCAGAGAGTGCTCCTTTTAAAGTTTCTTATTCCAAGTTCTACTCTTTACTGGAATGCAATAAACTATTAATGCCCATTTAATATTTATTTCTGATGCAGCGTAATTCACTTATCCGTGTTCGTCCAGTATAAGTTTTGTTTTAGCTAAATGCCTTTGGGTCTGCTTACGATTTTCAAGCATGCAATAAGATATTAATAGTAGTCGTGTGTTTGTTTTTTTTTTTTTTGTTTGAAGAAAAATACTGTGGTCTGGTGAAAGTAAGATCGATTTGGTAAAATGTGAAAACTTATCAGACCGATTGTCCTGTGAAAAAAAAAAGAAAAACAGAAAACCCCACCGAAGTCTGTGATTGTCTTTTTTATATTTAATATTTCAATTTGCAATTCGAAGAACAATTCTAAAAGACTGGACTGATGTTCATGGTCATATCACACCCTAATCTCTCTCCTTCTATCTCTCCGTCTGTCTGTCTGTCTCTCTATCTCTAATGTAGTCAACGAGTCAAAAGTCCAATGATAACAACAAATGTATACACTGTTTTTCATACAATCAATAAATACCTTAACTCCATTGACATTTTCTAGAATGAAGAGGATCGTGCTGCTTTTGATTCTATTAGAGTGCGCATGCTCACAACGTCGGAGGTACAGTTACTATGATCCATATTACCAGTACTACGGTCTCTACCGCCAGAGGGCGTCATCAGCGCCGTCTGCAGGTTCTCGTCAAGCCATTCAAAATGTTCAACGGGACGCACCTGTCAAACGTTTACAAGGGTGAGTTAATGAACGCTAATGCAGTGGCAGATTTAGAGGAGGCGGGGTGTGTTTCGCCACAGATTTACAAGGTATATATGGATAATAAGGTTGAAACTCTCAAATGTGGGCCCCCTTTTCGGAAATCCGGGATCCGCCATTGTGATGTATTATGGCGATGCAGGAAATAATGCATTTCTCCGCCCTATGGCACAACGTTTCCTCAGAAGTGGAAAAAAAATCTTGTTTATATAAAAAGATAAATGAATAAATAAATAATTAGATAAATAAACATTGACACCTGTGGGTTTTTTAAAGTTCGGGTTGCCATTCGAAATAAGATTTTTGCTGTGTTGTAGAAATCGTGTCTGAATCAGCGTACTGGTTACTCAGTTTGTTTAAGATATAGTTATTGAACCTATATCGGATTTTATTTTTTGAGCTGATTGAAGGATTTTGCTGAAACTTGGCATACATGAACTAATCAAGGTATCTTACAAGTGATGTTTTTTTTTCGGACATATATTTCAAGAATTCATTGTAAATAAATTTATGTCGTTATCTTTGGTAAATCCGGGGTATAGGTTTTTTTTTTTTTAATTTTTAACTAAAAAATTCTTAAACTTTCTCATGTTACTGTGTTCTCAAGAGGCTCAAAACCCTTTTTTTCAATTTTTTTTATTTGTTTGTACAGAGTCGTTTCCCTTTCATCCCACACACGAAGGTTTGAAATATAGTGTATGAATATGTTTTGGGCGTTTCGTGGTGGGCATTACAAGCGAAACGGAAGAAGCTTACTTCTTAGCAGTGGTTAACAGTGCTATTTGCTTTCTAAATAAGAATAAACCAAGCGATGTTTAGACACCTCCAGAAATTAAAGTTAGTAAATACATATGCCGCGATAATTCAGATAGAGTGGTGTTAAACAATTTTGTTAAACTGGATGTTAACGAACCAAGTATACCATGCAACTAACAAATTATATCTAATGTATAACATATGTGTATTTTAAAATTCAATACTTGTTTAGAATTCCAAACTTTTTTATTTCAGTTTCGCGAAGGAATATGATTCGATTTCACCTTTTAATGTATATTATCAGTTGATGGCCCTCGTCCATTGTGCATAACAGAATCCACCACTTTGTATGAATATCAACATTTTCATTTTGTTTCACTACGAAAAATGATTAGATTTCTTTATTTCGAAAATTTATATCATTGTCCTATATTTTTCCCCACGATGCATTTCATTATATTATTCCACGTTCATCGTTTTACCCAAAGCACCACTGTTTGTAATTTTAATGACATATTTAAACGCACAATGTCACTGTTACATTGATGTTAATGTATAAAACATTTACTTGTTTTCGGCTTTGACATGAAATATTTATTTAAAGTAATTTGCCCTCTACATATTTATCAGGAGTCAGGTTTGCAGTTTTCATGGAAGTATCTGGGCCGAGTTTCTTATACATACGCCCATACTGATAATAAGTCCGTCGAAATCTTCTGTCTAGAATTTGACCCTTCAATTAGGGATAAATACGCAATTAAAATAAAAAGCAGGAAAAAACTATCCCCCTCTGCCCCACCCCAAAAACCAAAACATCCCCCCTTTCCAAAAATTAAAAAAAAGGAGAGAATGAAAGAAAAAAAAGAAAGAAAAATACCCCAAACCACCAGAAACCCCCCCCCCCAAAGAAAAGAAAAGAAGAATGGACATGTATAAATGGGAAAAAAAAAATCGCGAGAATCTAAGGTTCTGTATAACATTAAGACCGAATTAACTCCAGTCTAGGCGGAGGCCCTTTCGTGAAACTTGGCTGCAGTATCTCACTCCTCATTTCTAATTTAAATTGCACCTGTTACATGTATTTATTCATCCCGTGTAGGTAGATCTTTATTAATTTCACAAACTTTCATTTATTTCCTGCTCTATGGACACTGATGAACATTGTATGTTAGAAACAAGCCCGTGTGGTGTAACCGAGAGGTTTGATTTACTTACATATAATACGGTTTTTATTAAATCCCTGATCACGTGATCTTGTATGTTGTCAATTTCTTGTGGAATTTACATTTTATTTACATACACTTGATACATTTGATGTGATTCCAGGATTGTAAGGAACAATTTTGCTTTTGATACTGTTGTTATTTGTTTTAATACTCGCCGGAACCCAACTATCTCCGTCTCTGAAACACTTAGATGACCATGTTTAGATACTCGCTTGGGTTATCATACACGGGTTACGCTGATCACGAATAAGCATTTATAGTTTACGATCAGAGGTATCAATATAGCAATTATTTTCCATAGGGCTACATGTTAATGAATGGAGACGTTTCTACATAAAAGAGGATCATTTGAAGCTTCCTTTACATTTCAATAAACAGACAGGTCCCCCACTAAAGTAAAAACACCAAAAAAAAAAAAGTATACCTCACCGTGGCTTTTCATTTTCAAAATTTGCCTTGTTTGAACTTACCCTCAGTCCACAGAAAATGTGCTGGCTGAAAATACCTTGACCCTTGATATGAAAAGTGCTGACCCATTACATAAATTTTAATATTGTCATCTGTCAACAGATAGACCGTAAATAGCATTTCAATCAAAAAGATGAACCTGGCATTTATATCCACTCAGAAGCCTAGGATTTTTCATCCCGAGCAGGACTTAGGGTAGCCAAAACGCTTACATGACTCCAGTCAGGGTCAATTGGTACATTGGTACCTAGACACTCAGCGGGAGCAACCCAACGCTGTTAGTAACAGTAACATACAAATGACCATTTATCGGGTGCATTTTTAAAAGGCAGGACCTGCGACTTGTCAACATTGCTGACTGCGTGGCTGTCGGACATTTTGTCAAACACAAGGAGCTCTTCCGTCGGACATAGACAATTTTAACATCACTGGTTTTACCCCAAATGAGAGACATAAAATTTATTTCAAATTGCAAGGAAAGGCTGGGCGTCAACTGTATCTATCCATGTCTGAAAAAAGTCAGAAAATAAATTTAATTCTATATTACTATTTTATTTGCAAGTGAATTCGTCTATTAGTTTATTATGCATACAATCAAGGAAAACAAATTGAATTTGTCTATTATCAACCCAGAAAATGAATTTCTGTAATTAAAACAAACTTTGTGGTAGAATGCAAATGCTATGTCTACCTCTTCAAGTTACTGGCGTTCTAGACGTTAAATTCAAGCCATAGGTTCAAATTCCGAAGGATTTCTCATGCCCTTTCCACCTGATAAAGTGCGCCGCCACGATTTGCTTGTGATGCGTCTGACTCGCTAATTGCAATGCACTTGCTTAGCCAGTTACAGACTAGACCACGTTCGTATAACAAAGCGTTTTAAAGCGCTTCAAAAGTTCTTCTATTTTAAAACCGTCCCACATCTTCTCCTTCTTTTTGCATATTTTTTCTTTTGCACTGCATAATGATAAAAATTTATCAATTTTCAATAAGTTCATTTCAGTTGACTTATATATATATATATATTTTTTTTTCACGTCATACAATAATATAGATTTGAATAAATGTTGTATGACAATATGCAATCCCCCCCCCCCCCCCCCCCCCCCCCCCCCCCCCCCCATTTAGATAAAGACGATATAAAATATATAACACATGTGTATACTACGAATATATAAAATACATAAATGTAAGTAATTGATTGAATAAGAAAACAAAATCTATCTCTGAATTTTCTCAGCTGACAAACAGATAAAAACAAACTTTAAGATAGAATCTAAAAAATGTCTTCTGTCTGAAAACCGCATTCTTGCTAATGACCTTCACCTCAATTGTCTAAGATTAACACATAACATTTCTACAGCGTAGAATTTCACGCACAATTAGCAACGATCTCTGATATGGAAGTTTAATGGAAACAGAAAGTAGATTTGTATCCAAGGAATACCCACACGGAAGCAAGTTCAAACGATGTATAATTAAAGCGTAGATAAATAACCAAATGTTTTACACGCGACATTTATTTGAATTTACATGGAGTACGTGTGCCATGCAAGATGAAGGGTTTGAAGATGTAGCAACAAGGCGATTAACATTTAGCGAAAGTTAATGCCTCAAGCGTGCGTGGGTTCGTTTTAATGGTAGATAACACAATTTTGTCGTAAAATATTACGTACAGGGGCATAGCTAGTCTCAGAATGCCGAGGAAGCACAAAGGGCGAGGGGTCTGGAGACCGTTTAGGCCCCAGTGGGTCTAGGGCGAAGCCCTGGTAGGGGGTCAAGAGGGCGAAGACCCCGGACGAAAACGGATTTTGTGAATTCAAGACACATCTATATGTATTTTTGAGGACTTATGTTGGTCATGTTAGAAGTATACATGTATATATGCATTTTAAATTGATTGAATATGTATAATTGATTTTAATATATCGTCAGTACTTTTGCCATTTATCTCTACTCCATGTTACAAACTGTAATATGTACTCTCGTGAAAGATTAAAAAAACTTTTTTGGAGATTAAACATATATTTTAATAATTGAAACAACACAAATGACTATATATCAACGCATACCAAACACTATACCATGGAAGTTTTCCCTACTGCACTCTATTAGTCTGAGTGAGTATCATAATTAAATAATTCAGAAGATTTAGCTTTAAGCTGCGAATCGAAAACAAAAAAAGTCTGCAAACATAATGTGGATCTTCCAATATCAATCACTGCACTAACCCTTTAAATGTATCACTCCGCCGCGCTGAATTTAATATGTATACATATATTTATTTTGCCGTTCTTTTTTCAGGAAAAATGTATGCATAATCAAAGAAATATTTGGTACTGGAGAGAGGTTCTATGAAGAGTTCACGGGGGAAATCCCAAACAAAGTGTGCGGGAGAATAACGTAGGTTTTATATCAAATTATGCAAATATGCTTTTCTCTAGTCCCATAAAATTTTTTTATTGTTTAAAAGCGTAATATAGGCTAAACAAATGCAAATGGTATTGTTTTTCGTTGTAACGTTACAATAAATTTATGTCACGTATTGTGACGTGACTATGAAACACAACCATAAAAAGATGTTAGCTCGGATTAAAAGACGGCCATCATCAAGATGGGCAAGTGACCATTCCACGTTTTGTTAAAGAACGTGACATTCAGTCTTTTTTATACGCCCGCACTTAAAAATGTGGGCGTATTATGCTATACCGCTGTCGTCTGTGTTTCCGTCCGTCCGTCCATCCATCCTTGTCAAGGATGTGGCTTGTAGTTGTGCATGTGGGTTTCAAAGTTGGGGTCAGGCCTCTAGGGTGGGGGAAAATGGGCGGGGTCGGAAAAACTTGTCCGGGCTTCTCTTCCTTAACTAAAGGGGGAACAAAACTTTGATGATGTCATACAAAAGGATGTGGCTTGTACTTGTGCATGTGGGTTTCAAAGTTAGGGTCAGACCCCTGGGGTGGGGGGAAATGGGCAGGGTCGGAAAGGTTTTCCGGGCTTCCTCTCCTTATCTGAAGGGTGAACAAAAATTTTGATGGTGTATTATGAAAGGATGTGGCTTGTAGATCACATTTAAACATGATGCGGGCTTATCATGCACCCGTTAGCGGTGCCCTATTTTTTTAATTGTTCTATCTACGGTATGACGTCATAAACAAATGCGTCGTTTGTCGGACTATTGTCGGTTCTCAGATGACGTCATCACAGTGAAAAATTGCGTTTTGTGGAAGGATGAAGTGGTCTGTTGACATACTGATTTATGGCATCATAAATAGAACACTTGAAAAACGGCTGAATGTCATTCATTAATAGAACACTTGAAAAACGGCTGAAAGTCATTCATTAATAGAACAACTGAAAAACCTCTGTATGTCATTCATTTTAATACCATGAAAGGGATAATTTGTTTTATTTATGAATGTTATTTACAAAATCAGACGTGCCCATTATTAATTATTAGAATTGTAACCCGTATTCTTTGATATTATTATCTTTGATTGTTTGTTGCAATAACGAGACACATTGTGCATCTTAATGTTGGCGTTCCAGCTGAGGACTACACCACATTTGTAGAGATATGTTTTTATTTCCAGTTTTGAAATACATTGTTTGAGAGCAATAATTAGTCTAATATTATAACATACAAGACAAAGTAACAAGATACAAAATCTTTCTCTGGCACATTCATACCATTATACATGTATATGACCTAAAATATCAAATGTATTTGTAAAGTTGTAGACAAATATTTAGGATTTTTATATTATTATTGTCAATGAAGATAAGAGAAGCAACAAGTAGTAGATTAGATAAATATATACTTACATATAAGATATGTATGTATTGGTTTGGTGGTAGAAGATTTAAAAAGATCATTACACAAGCCATGAAGAATCAACTCCATATGCTTTTAAACACGTTGTCTTTTTATTTTTTGGGGAAAATTATTTTCTCTCTCTCTTTAAAGAAAAAGTTTTACTTTAATTCAGTAAGGAAAAAATATAAATGTTCTAATTTTTGTATTTAGAACATGACATACCTTTCAGTCTATGTCTCTCTATATATTTCTTGGCAAGTAGTATAACTTAATTATACCATAGTTCTTATACATATCTTTCGTAAACCATACACCAGAAGTGCTGAATGAAATGTTAATATGGATAATTTGTAAAATACATAGTCTAAGTTCTTTCCAGAGGGACTCCACATATTTGTATTCACTAAAAGGATGTACAACAGTATCTATTTGATCTATCACACATACAGATCATTTCACAAAAGTTCTTATGAAATTTTAAAGTATTTTGGGGGTTTTTATTTTTCTTAATTTCAACTCAAGATTTAGCAAATAGGTGTCTCCTGGACAGAAAATTGTTGAACTTATGATGATGTATATATCACAAAATACACAAAATAAACAAAACATTTCATATTCTTCGTACTGAAGTTTAAAATCATGCATATTCTATCTATATAAAAGCAAATACATCTGTCTCTGGTAAAAGTTTACAAAAATCCATGTCTCAAGAACTTTAGTGAAATGGTCCAGTGACCAGTAACTTCTCTTCTACTACTACTTCTTCTTCTTCTTCGAGCAATCGACAATCGACAATCGAGCAACACTCTTGTATGGGGTATTACTTGTGTCAACAATGTTTTCCTTTTCTGATGTAAATTATCATTAAAAATCATTAAAATAAAATCAATGGAGTTAACCAGCTTTACGTGTCCGCTTTATAATGCCCGATCCTTTAATAAGAAGAGGTCGGAGACATTCCGAATATATTATGGCGTATGAATTTGATTTTATCGGAAGCAATAATGCAAAATTCAGTCAGGTGTTTTCAATATTATTATAAATACATTAATATCAACATTTGAATTCAGTGGAGAAGCACAAATAGTTGACATAATCTTAATTATTTTCTCACTTTTGGCAGTATTCATATTAAAACAAAAGATCAAAAAATAAGATTTTACTTATTAACTGAAGATAAATCCCGAGGGGTGTAACCCATGGAAAGTCACTTGTCTGGATCATTTCAGCGCTTGACAAATTAACTCCATATGTTTCTTTCAGATTTGTCCGTAGGAAATGCTGTGCAGGTTACGGAAATTCGGAAAGTGGAGGAGTGTGCACAAGTAGTAAGTATTTTTAAAAACGTTGTCCATTTTAGTCTACATAGCCTCTGACTTTATCCAGTCCGGGTCAAGGCCCACAGGAAAAGGGAATGCGTGAAATTGTCTATAGAAAATTTCAAATACAAAATATTTCTCAAATATAGCTCAGTAGAAAATAAGTATGTCTAGAGGTAAATAGTAAAAAATGCCGTGATATTGCTTCCATATTTCCGGTTGTTTCCTTAGCACCTGTTGTGGTAATTAAACAAATTATCAAGATTTTAGGGTAAGATAATCGTTTTAAAAGTATTCAAAACAACAGCCAAAAAAAAAAAAAAAAAAATGCTTATCTAGTGATATCTTCGTCATCTGCATGGGCGTGCTAAACTGTTTTCAGATTAAAAACCCCTTACGGAATATAGTGTGATCAGTGACGGATCTAGGAGTTGAGGGAAAATGTTTTGATATATGTATTAATTGAACGTTGAACTGAGGTTTTTAATACATGCCATCGTTTATCGTGGTACGGGACTTCTTTAAGGTTTCATTCGAGTAACATCAGCGAAGGGCCGCGAAGGGATTTGAACCCCAGTCATATGATCCTGAATCAAGCATGTCCTCACTTGAAGGACTTCAGCAAGCTGGATAAAATATATTAGAAATTGTATGTAAAATTATAATAAAATATGTGCGAGATATGGGTAAAGACCTTCCTTCCACCTCCTCTACCATTGTAAAGCCGACACTGAAGGTGGACTTCATTGTCGACTCATTGCAGGGTTGACTTCGTTTCTTTTGAAATGATTTCAGTGAATCATGTAGCAAAACACACCCCTTTCATAACAACTTTAAAGCGATAATGATTTAAACTTAAATAACAGATTGCATCTAGATCAAGGTATATACCATGACCTCTTGGGTTTCACATTGAGTGGGTTGAGATTGTTACTTTTAAAAAAATATATCCAGGCGCGGGCCCACGAGTTTTCCGAGAGGTGTTCAGCAGTTGCGGATTTAAGTGGGAGGGCGACCCTCCCCCTACAATTTACAAAACATATATGAAAACACCTAAACTCTGCATAGACATATTATTATCGAATTTTAATTCTGATTTTAAAGACTGAAATCAGAAATGGTATGAGTTAAACTCCAGATTGGGCACTCAAAATGGCTGAGTATTTTGGCTAATACTTGACCTTCACATCTGTCCCTCCACCCTTTTTTTCCGGAATCCTGGATCCGTCACTTTTAATTCATGACTCTGAGTGTAAAATTACTTATTATACTACAAAAATAATAAGAATTATCCCTTGTGTTACCCTTCGATTTTACGAAACTATCTGAACTGAAGCACACTGCTTATTAATAAATCTCTTCACATGGCCTCGATATTTCTTAAGAAATTCGATTTGTTGCTCAACTAGTATTAACTTTGAAATAGAAACCATGATGTTCAGTTTTTGGGATGTACTTAGACATGAAATTGTAAGTATGATATAAATAATGAAACGTGGCTTTCCACGGCAGGGACTCATATAGAATTAGGGGCGTACATGCTTGTATGGTGATTGTCAAATTTACAGTATCATTGCTTTTAAGAAGGCGACGTTGAGCCAAGTAGCCGGTTAAATTTCTCAGTTTTGGCGATTAATTGAAGAACCAATGACGGTTGTTTCATGTTCGGTTGGTTGATTAGTGATTTACCTTCAACAATTTTCCAGTTATATCACGACATAGAAGCAGGAGGTAACCAACTTTTTAAACATAGTGGCGCAAACTGGGAAGCGAACCCTGATCGTCGGTACTGCCAGTCAAGCACTTAACCACACTATACCAAGTTTGCTTGAATGAATGAATGAATGAATGAATAAATAAATAAATAAATAAATAAATAAACTCTTTTGGACAGTGTGGACAAAATCATGGAAACGGCAACGATTAAATTCATTCCATTTGTCCGTGTTACTGCATCTTTGTACGTAAAACGCTTTGAACTTTCAATGAAAAAATTCAGAAAACAAACTAAAAGTAAATAAGTAAGCATTCAATCGTATTATCTGGGAAGAGTTTTAGCTAGGTATTATGGAGGAATACACACCGCAGTTGATCGGCTACACCCAACAAGAGTCTGCAATCAAAATTTCTTTGACTGAAACTGGTGTTTATTGTAGATTTATTTTTAATGGAGAGTATATTTTCTAAGGTAAGGGAAAATACCCTCGAGATGGGTAAAGCGCGTGTGGTCATCCAAACTCCAAACAGGAAACCCTCCTCTTCCTCCTCCTCCTGAGTACCCGGTCTTGCCCTCTGATTCTCAAAATTCCATGAATGTAGACATTCTGAATTATATCAAATCAAATAACCCCCCCCCCCCCCCCAAAAAAAAACCCCAAAAAACAAAACAAAATAAAACAAAACAAAAACACCCCCCCCCCAAAAAAAAACCAAACAAACAAACAAACAAACAAAAACCAGACAAAGCAAAACAAAAAACATTACAAACTAACAATCTAATAATAAATAAGCAAAAACTACAAGACAAATAAACTTAAAAAAAACCAAAACACTACTGAGTATCAGTGTCTTGTAGATTCTGTTTTTCCTTTGTTGCATAGGTATTCCCTGTTATTTTATTGAGTTTTACTAGCATTCTAATTCGAAACATGTAAGCCTATGGTAATTGGGTCTTTCTGTAATAAAGAATTATCTGCCCTTTGAGCAGATTTCGGACGTAAGCCTGTTCCGTGGAAACTGATTTGAAATTTGGGATATGAAGACACAGAATGACGCTACCTTGGAAAATGTATGACGTCATAGTGATTTTGACGTCAGATACCTGCAAACATGGGAAATAACTCTGTATTACAAATCCCAGCAATTTGGACTGCTTTATTATTTTATTTCATATTGTTGATGCTATTTTCTTTGATTTATTTTAGTGAAGCCCTTGAAAAGCCTCTTAGAGACGGCGAAGAATCTTAGGTTGCATACATTTATCAGGCTGTTAACTAACACACAACTAGGGGAACAACTAGATAAGTCAGGAGCATTCACTCTGTTTGTTCCCACCGACAAAGCATTTAGTAATATCACACATGGGGACAGGTAAATTGTATTGAAATTAATAAAGTAATGAATTCATTATTGTATTCATGTATAATCGTACATACCCTTTGTCCTGGATGATTTGAAGACTTATCTTCAATTAAGGCCGTTTTTGATTATTAGATAGCTTTATAAATGAACTTCGCCGCTTAAAACTTTATTATGAGGAATTTTACGGGCTATTAGTGTGATAGGTTATGACGTCATTGTAATATTGTCTTATTCTTGACGTCATTTTTGTGGGACAACGTTTTATTTCTTGCCTTTAAAATACACTGATCCACTCTCCTCGAATGTCAAGCACTTCAGCGCAAAATCGACTATGATGTTGGTTGGCTGGTGTTATACAGCACTTAGTAATTTTAGTTATATTGTTACATGGAACAGGGAGTGACAAACCACTTTCACCATGAGGGCGAAATCCAGGAATCGAACCTCGACCGCAGAAATCGTTAACAAAGCACCAATCCATTACATCATGGATATTCCTGAACTTCTTTGTTTTCTTTTTTTTTCGGATATTTTATCGAAGGATTTTATTTGACACCATTTCAACATTTTACATAACTTATATATTGCATAAGCCACTTGAAAATAACTCCCTATTTTATTCATGTTACAGGCAACGTCTGCATCCATGGACATACAATGCACCATCTTTGCTTCATTATCACGTGATCAATGGACGTCACAACTACACACAATTCAAGGACGTAGAACACGAAACTTTATATTACGGACGTAAGCCAGTCCGAATCAACAAATACAAACATGGGGTAAGTTCAGTCATACATTAAGCCCATGCAAACTGTAAATAATTTGTATTTATTTGTTTTTCTTTTTATTGTAAGTCGCGCCAAAAATATTTACAGTACTACTTGATTCCCCATGTTAAACACCCATTACTCTACCCGAATTATGTTTCAGTATATCTTGTAAGACCGGGTTACATCAAATAGCGCGCATTAATATTTTAATGGGCGATGCTTGCCTAGATGCTCTCTTATTAGGTCGTGTACTACTGTGTATGGAAAGCGCTCCAAATTCAAATGAATCCCAAATCACAGAAATAATTCACGGGAAAGTGAATCAACAGTATTGACTTTTATAGTTTCTATCTAGTTTCCAGGCACATTCATACTTAGAAAATTGCACTATCAATTTTTATTTGTGAAACTGTATGTGTACAGCACTACTGCAGACAACACAGTCCTGTTCTTCCGTTACATACTTTATATCTTGATTGTTTTTGTTAATGGCTAATTCATTACGACACAATAATCCTAGAATTTTGCAGTCTCTTCTGTTTGAGTAAGAACCGCCCCAACGTTAACGAAATTTGCGGGTAACGAACCAGAATTATGTTCCATGAACACGCAAAAAAGACACTCTCCTTAAGTATTTCACTTACTTGGTAACGGCGTCTGCTTGATGCAGTGACAGAAATTTCGACCTATAGAGTCTACCCCCGCAAATAAATGTAAGAATCTTTAATGTGCTTCGTCTACCATGACATGTACTCTTTCACTCTCAACTGTCTCATCCAAAAAACAGGACACCGACGTTATTCCGATAGGAGTTTCATTGAGTACGTGTAAAGATGATGCATAAATCCATGACATAAGTCTAAAATGTAAAGATGATGCATAAATCCAAACCACAAGTCCAAAAATCATGAAACCATAGGACATACAAAATCAGTGAAAATGAAAAACAAATGGAAAATAACAAAATATGTCTACTTGAAGAGCATATATGAACCCCTGTGATGGAGTGAGATCAGGTGCCCGGGGAGAGTGAGCATCTCCTGCTTGCTAGCAACACCCGTCACATATACCCCGTAGAAAGAGTCAAATCGTGTGAATTCCATATGTATCTATATATGGAGAAGTCGAAGTAGGTAACCTTCTAGTATAGAAGGTGTCAAATCTGTGTAAAGTGATCGGAATCGGTCTCAGTCCAGAATATCATTTAATAGTCTGGATAACGAGATATCATATGGAGTAATAAGAGTCTCGTAACGACCGTAGAACTTCCTCAGTGACGATGCTAGTCTAGCACATATATAACCCTGGTTGAGCAGCTTAACTGAAAGTCGCCTAGCCCTCAGAACAAAGTCATTGTAATTTGAACATGCTCTGGAATAACGTATTAACTGAGATATGAATACGCCGTATGCGGGCGATGATGGAATATTGCTACTTATGAAAGGAAAGTTTGTGATAGCGAAATTGAAATCGTCACGTTTGTCATAGAGTGAGGTGTTCAATTGACCATTAATGTCGAAAGACAACATAATATCTAAATACGAAGTAGAATTACTAGTTTCTGTGGTTTCTTTGACCTCCAGTTCACTTGGATAGATGATGCTAAGGTAATCCGCGAATGAAGGATTATTAATTGAAAGCAAGTCATCTATATATCTGTAAGTAAAATTGAAGCCAAGAGCCAATTGTTTTTTTCCTTGCGAAAGCAAAGACTGAATGAACTCAGCTTCGTATGAATAAAGGAATATGTCAGCCAGAAGCGGAGCACAGTTAGTGTCCATTGGAATGCCGACAACTTGTTGAAAATCTTTTCCTCCAAACACCACAAAAATGTTATCGATAAGAAAGTTCAACATCTGGATGACATCTGTTTCAGTGTATATATTTTTGGAATCAGAATTTTCCCCAACAAAGTAAGTTTTATTATGGCTATAACTATATATTTGCATTTTCGGCTTCCGTTTTTACTAGTAAATGCATTTTGAATAATTTCCGCTAATCTGTCTTTTAATTTCTGATGAGGGATTGTTGTGTAAAGAGTCGAAAAGTCAAAAGACTTGATGGAGTGAATTTTAGTGAAACGTTTTGATTTCAGATGTTCTAACAACTCTTTTGAATTTTTAATGATCCACATTTGACTAATTACACTTCTGGAATATACTGTTTCGCAGTACCTATGAAGGCCAGATTTAATTTCTGATGATATTTTTGTGAGTAGCATCGATACAGATTTTGTGGATGAAGCTTTGTAAGGATTTTCGCCCATTTTTGGAATGCAGTACAAATATGGAAGTTCTAATTTAATTTATTTGTGTCAATACCAAACGTATTGAGGACAGATTTATGATTCTCAAGTGAGAGTATAAGTAGGGTTTCTTGGAACTGAATTTAATCCTAATTCTTTCACTAGGCTGTCAACGTAATATTTCTTACAAGTAAATGTATAATCATTAAACGCGTTATCTGCTGATGTATCTTAGAGGAAGGTAAGTTCTCTGACAACATCAGGATTTTTAAAATTAGATTCGAATCGGGTGTTTACAAAGCCTTGTGATTTTTTATGCAATAGATTTTATCCATTCCAAAAGAATGTCGACCTGTACTTCCTCTCTTTTTGCCCATCGTGTAGCATATTCCTCGCAGCAGTTCATAATATTCCCAAAATTTTGGCTCCATGTGAATGATTTGGGTTCTCTGCATTTTGGACCTTTAAGTAAAAGTTCTCTTAATTTGGTGTTTTTAATAATATTAAGATCACCAGTAAAGACATGGCGCAGGTGCCTGGGGAGAGTGAGCATCTCCTGCTTGCTAGCGACATCCGTCACACATACCTAGTAGAAAGAGTCAAATCGTGTAAATTCCATATATTGTCTCGATTACGAACCAATCACGTCACTCACTTATCTGCATCGACACACAGCTACTTATATTTTGCTGTAAACGAAAGGAAAAAGAATCATGGTACAGAATCCATCATAATCAACAGAAATTAAATAGACGAGGATCAAAACACACAAAAACGTCATAAAAATTTCGATAACGTGACGACTTCACTGACATGTAAATAAACCAGTACAGTTTATCGGTTTACGAAAACCATAGTTGAACATGTGGTGGATGATGCACTATAAAGAAATAGGCACCAGTGAAAAAAAAAAGAAACAGAAGAAATCTGACAAAGCTGTGTGACACAAATCACCAAGGACATGCACAAAAAACATGATAATAGTATAATATACGCGGAAAAACGACATTACAAAAACATTCGATTGTGCTGCGGTTACGATACCGACTTTGGACGGTCAATTGAAATAACAAACGTCACTCAAAAGACTCATTCAAATTGCAGGACGTTTATCATGTTAAAGAAAATGACATTCGGAATTCGAGGAATTTTCAGTCGTTATGAAATAGCGACACCATACACTACGTCATATAAATCGGGGTTTGTAGGACCCAGGGGAGTTATTGGATTTTTGGAAAGGATAATGTTTGATTACTTGGTCTTACTGGAAAGACATAACCTCATGTGTCGTTCGGTGGTTGAATAATTTAGGAATAATAATAATAATAACAACAACAACAACGATGATGATGATGATGATGATGATGGTGATCATGAATCCACCAAAGCCGTGAGGGATCTTTAACATGCAAATTCTGTCATAGATTGGACCTCAGTCGAAAGATAAGACACCGGTGGGCCCACGTCGAGAGTCGAACTCGTGACTTGTCAGTCAAGAGCCAAGCATCTTATCCACTAAACATCACCAGCAGGAAACATACAATGTTATTCATAAACAAATGCTATTCAAAGTTCAAACCACTCAACTTAAATGGGTTATCCGTCACTAATGCAAACCAATATTATAAACGTAAAGATACTGAAAGTGTTACCAAATCCTCTTGATACCTTTTGAACAAATAAGTCGTTTGGTTGTGTTTTTCATATACGTTTAATCCAAATAAAACAATATGACAAAATACAAAACAATAGCTCGAACTGTGTGTATATGACTGAATGCAAGTCGATGTCGAATTGAACATAGAAATAATACTTGGTATTATCATAATTATATAATATAAAATTAAAGAAAAGCAATTACAAAAGGAATACAAGAATTGGATAAATTAGCTACTGGATAAATAAATGAAATGAACAACATATATGACATACATGTATATGTTTAAAATCACAAGGAAAAGAGTGGTATTTTTTAAAGACAAAATGATGAATGAACAAAAGTCCGGACAAGATTCGGCGGCAATTTTCTCTCAGGAGTTGATGTTCAAGTTAAGTACGACATATATCTGTCTTTTGCCAAACCTTCTTTCAAAATGGCCGATAGTAGTTGAGAAAATGATAAATATATATCAATTACAGAAATGTATTTAGAATCGAAAATTATCATTAATGAAACCCTCTGGAGAAGAATCTGAAATAGTAGCTGTGCATATTAAACTTACTATATTGATAATACTTAATCTATCAATGAAAACGACGATCATGCACATTAATTAAAATAAACAAAGGACAATTCATAATAAGGTCTTGGATGCTTTGGGCAAAATGTCATCATTAATCCTACAGCAACACAGATAATATAGCACATGGTTTAATGATAATATAATAATAAATCCAACGTTAATAAAATTTTGCTTAGGAAATTTTCACAAATTAGATATCAGTAATTCAGAACGCTTTTAACTTTAACTGCAATCAAATCTGATACAAAGTATCCAGTGACATCTGAATAGTATGGCGCACCAGCAGTGACATCCACTAAGTGGTACTGAGCTTCAAAATAACAATGCCTTATTTACTATATGGATAATACGAGGATGTCAAGGGAAACCTAATAATAGACATTTAATTCTAACGAGTGAGAACCAGATTTCATTAAAAGGCACACCCATAGAGATAAGCAAAATGGAATTGAAGGTGGAAAGTAGTTACATTGAAGTCCCATAATTCTTCAGTGCTCTAAAGAGTTACATGCATTCTATATAAAGCATTGTTTTTCTTGATGTTGTGTGGCTGTGGTACTTTCTACACAGTGTTTGTTCGCATTAAGTGTTAAATTATATTTGTTTCGTCTGAACCTAAGGGCATTCACGGCGGGTGTGGCTAGCCAAACAGGAGACGCTCACTCCTCCCGGACAATTGGTCTCATCTCTGAATTTCAGTGGGTTCGTGAATGTCTACGGTGATCTATTGTTGTTAGTACCATAGTTATATGACACCAGTTACTTTCGTGTTTTACATTGATGTGAAGTGTCCACTTTGAATAAGATCCCATGACAATCCTGAATATATCATTGTAGTCAGTACAACACGATGGCTGTTGATATCCCCGAGAATTAACTGTCCTCTGGAATCGGTAACAGTCCAGTAGTAATAATAACTACATGTAGTATTAAAACATACATATTCGCATTAATTTGCCAATTTTTTAGTTAAGAAAGTTGTGTAATAAGTTTTAAAGTATACGTAACCATTTGGAATCTACTCGCTCTAATTAAGCATATCGTAGATATATTACACATTAAACAATTTCCTTTTAGAGAGAAATCGACGATGTCGATAGAAACCAAAACATATGATACTCTTTTCACAAGTTTTTGATCCAATGGCAATTTTAAATATAAGGCGGTGAAAAATTACACCGAAGTCATGTGATACTAGTATTCATACTTTCACTTGGCAAATGTCAAATGTTGAAATTTTCCAATAGAATGGCATGTATATTTTAATATCTAAAACAAATAGTCATTGAAATACTCGAGAGATGGAGATCTAGAGAGAGAGAGAGAGAGAGAGAGAGAGAGAGAGAGAGAGAGAGAGAGAGAGAGAGAGAGAGAAATAGTGTTGTGAGTATATTCTGTGATTGTTCTTTTCTTATCTTTAGCATTCCTGACCTCTCATTTTCCTCTAGGAATATGTCTTTGCAAATGATAAATAAAAATGGAAATTTTAGGGAAAAAATGTATATACATGTATGTATAAAACATTTGGTACAATAACATCATGCAGCAAATATTCTAGATTTAATGCACATATTTTTATCAAGTTAAAGCAATATATATGGTGTTTAGATTTCCATGTTTGAAAACATAATTTGATTGCTACATTTACCGTTGTTCCCTTGCACTTCTGAATGTCACTCGATAATGATACGAGTGATATAAATAACGATCACGTGATACCATAGAGCCAAGGAACAACTAATAAAGTACAAATAAGGAAATGTTAACTGTCTTTCTCTTCACGTTTAATGAAATTTATGCAGCTTTCGGTATCTCATTTCGTAGATAATATGATGGTGTGCCATAATGGTGCAACATATATTACACATAAATAAATAAATAAATAAATAGATAAATACAAATGCCAGAAATTATTACATCCAATTGACACAAACAAAAACTACAACGCTCAATATTGTCAATGGCATTTTATTCACCACTTTACATAGTCACATGTATCAAATGAGTTTCATTGCAATACATTCGAACCTGTGTCAGTACAAAATACTTAAACAAGAGTTAGATATCTCATATTTCATAGTTTTTGTTTTTTTGTTATTCATTTATCTATTTTTTTTATCTTATTTATGATCACTCGTTATCATTTATTTTTTTTTAAATAAATATAGAAACTATATACCTTAAATTAGATTAAATTAATTAATTAATTTATTTATTGAGGAAAGCTTAGTATGATAAATTCAACGTTTACAAACTTTTATGCATTTGTGTACTCTGGAAAACATTTTCTTCTTACATATACTTGATCAAGTCTGAATTTCTGATTTCTGATAGAAATAACAATACCCGTTTTCATGAAGGAAGGGCAATGCTAACAACACTAATAGTGTTGATGGTGTAGGACGAATAGGACTGCTTGTATTTCTCCTCAACCTTTTCCTTCTTGCTCGTGTTGCATTTACACAGAATAATCATCACTTTGTATCTGCTTTCATTAAAGCTCAAAACGAAAACACAAGGCATGGAAATATAGAATAAAATACCGAAAAAATTACTTATGTTCTTAACAGTCAACAGTTCTTCTTCAACACTAGATGCCTGTAATATTTGTAGAACACTAAACGGCAAAACGGTTAAAAAGTTAAAACTAACTAAGGCAAATGATTTTGATGTGAGCGCTGTAAATTGTTTATTAAAGTTATATAATTCTCGATTTCGTTGTTGAGATTTCTTCCTCAAAATGTATACCGTCACTGAATACATAAATGCAGTGACCAGAAAATTCCCAAATGTAATGATTGTTGTCATCCAAGACTCAAGAATAGTTTTATCGTTCACCCGACATGTCCGGTACTCTCTTAGAGGCTCCATACATACCAAGGAACTGATCTGACCTATTGTATGCAATAATATAGCAGTATATTTTAATCTGTTGGAGTGTATATAACGTTGATACTGCATTGGGTACATCTGAGAAAATAGCCGATCGAATCCTATGGCAGATGATATAAACATCGCTGTATGAATCAAGGCCCTTGTCTCTATTTTCCCAATTACACACACAAATCCAGCTTTGCTTTCGTGAATTGCATCTATTGAAGCCAGTGCACAAACAGTAAGTCCAAATGCTATATTTATAGCTAAAAGCTGAATTATCCAAAATTTTATTTGCTTTGCAATGTTTTGGCAGTTCGCAAAAATTCCAATTGCACACACTGATAACAGAGTTTCAATAGCGAAAGATGGTATTGCAATGACTACAAAAGGTTTTAAAACAGATGTAGTATTTGAAGATGCCATTAAAATCAAATTTTTCCTTTCCCTCGAAATTTATAATATGTACATACTTTGTGTCATAGTCTCAGCTAGGCAGTACAATCGGGACTGCTGTTCTTGAAGGCGATACCTACCTTTGTATGGTTGTGAAGCAATTTCCATGGCAATCGATGTGTCGATTGAATCTCTCCTTCCCTAGGTAAGTAACAGCCCTACATTGAACAATACATTGAAATATGCTTCTAATAATATACATGAGAAAGAATCTAAAACAAAATTTTCCTTTCATCGGAAATTTTGAAATGAATATCAATATTTTTAAAGCTACAGAAGGTGCATGTATTCTCCTATGATATTTCAACAGTCCCTGTTTTTATGCTGTTTAAAACTTTCTTTTTGGTGACCTGCTTTCATGTTGCAATATAACTGAAATTTTTGTGAATTAATCACCAATCGATTAACCAAAGTCTACAAGCGGAGAGTTGAGATAAATCCTATAGGGGCATTTGTATTGTATAATCCCAAGTTATTAAATACCTTAAATGAATGCCACCAGACAATGCATATTTGTATAACATATATACATATTTGTATAAAAAAGAAAGAAAGAAAGAAAAAAACTGTTCCATACAGAAAACACGGTTTGTATAGACTGTAGTTGAGTGATACCAAAATGTCTTATTCTATAGGATAATTCTCAAAGACTATAAGCATAATTTTGTCTTGGTATATAACCAATCACTAAACATTTTCAAATTTATTCGATATCACCAGTGGTTTTCATTTTAATTTTATCAAAGGTATCTTTAACGTATAGTAGATCGCTTTTAATCCATCGGAAGCCGGTGTGGCCTAGTGGAAGACTCGTGACCAAGAGGTCCTGGGTTCGATTCCCGACTTGCTTGCACACCAATGTTCTGTCTTTCGGATGAGACAGGAAAAACCGAGATCCTGTGTCACGTAAAAGATCCCTTACTGCTTCGAGTGGTCCGTTGCAAAGGTAGAAATTTCTATGCAATTCATCAGGCAGATGCCCTCACCATATATGTGAAATAACCATGGAATGAAGTAAGCCAATAATCAATCAATTAATTAATCTAGTCGGCAAAAAATAAAAACAAATCTTTTGCATGTGTATAGCATGTTATTCCATAAAAAGGTATTCTAAAATTCCGTGCAAATAAATGCATTTGTTTCTGATCTTCATAAAATATCAATCGCTAAAGCTTTTGATCATATATTTACGTGTCGCAAAAATGCGTTTCGTTCGTTATATATCTTCTGTACATGATCGTAGTTTTCCTTCAAATTTCATCAATGATTTGCTGTCAACACCTGTCATCATTTTATCACTTTATGGTCTCGTTTTCTAGGTAAAGCTTTTTGTTTCGGCTAACGTAGAAGCCGTAGGTCTTAATACATAGAAGGAATAATTGAAATTTTTCCAAATATGCTACGAAGATATCTATGTTTGATGTTTCTCAGCAAGATGCATTCTGATTTGTATGTTTTTAGAAGATTCGCAGAAACTGAATTAATTTCATTTCTAATATTTACGGCATTGTTGATAGAAACTTTATCATTTATTGGAAGTGTCAACTACATTTTGAACTGTATTTGTTTGGTTTGCTTTCTCATTATTACCTATATTAATACCTTTTTCTTTCTATTGTTGCTAGGATTTCAATAACAAACGAAAATACTGTTGTGGAAAGGGGTTGTTCTGGTGCATTTCATACATTATGAGTTAATTTTCGAGACAACCGCCGTATGAAGCCTATTTGATTGCATGATCAGAGTTGTTTTCTATGTCGATAGATGTAAAACAGGTGATATGACAAATTGGCCACGTCCGTCGTTCGTTTTCAAATTTTTGTTCGCGGATTATACAGTTTGCAAATTGGTTCTACTTCTATACCGCCATAGAAAAATGAATTATTAATATTATTCTTTATATCAAACCATATATTTTTCCTAAATAAATATAAAATAATTATTAATTGATTTACCATAAAACATTATTTCATTTATAAATATTTAAATGCCTTAAACATAACGTTCAATTCTACGGAATCGAATACTTTTTCGAAATTGAAAAAAAAATCACTAGATTCCACATTAATAAAATTTATCACAGTATTCGGAGATATCTAGTATTATCATAACGTTTGTCTACTCTCAATGAAGGAAGAGGGGGGTTCATTTGATATTAAAGTGTCAATAATTTATTCTAATCGTCTTGCGAACGTCAATGCTACTATGTAAACTCTTTATGGGTCAAACTGATTGGTCTATAGTATTTTAACACGTGTTATTTCCTTTTTTAAATATTATATTTGATCTAAAACAATCATAATTAACAGACAGTTTGAAACATTTGTGTAAAACTCCCTAGGTAAGCCGTGTACCCAAGGGCAATGAATGTTCTTCATTACAAATAATAGAACAGAACCTTTATTTTCTATTTTTGGGAAACTATTTACTATTTGTCTATGTGGTCATTCAAAGCATATCCAGTATCCAAGAAATACTCATTAATTTTTGTTTCATTTGTATCATGAAATTTAAATCAGATTATATATTATATAAGTTATAAAATCGCACACATTTTTCATAATATCATTTTTGTGTCCTTGTTATGTCTTAATTGTTAAATACTATTACAAGTTTGTTTTCTATTCTCTTTCAGTAAAACTATGATATAACTATAGTTTTATAATTTTTTATTTTACTTGAATTCATTTAGTATTTTCATTTGTAAGATCAGATAAACAATTCAGTAGAGAACTTTCTCTGTTCATGTTCATTTCACTCCACTCTAATATTTCCATATTTCATAAATTTTCTCTATTTCTTTAATTTTATGTTTGTACAATTTACCAAATTATTTTGAAAGCATGATATGAAAAGTTCTAAATGAAGATTTTACAATGTATATGTGATACTTTCAAAACTATATATACAAAAATTCTCCAAATATGAAAACATAGAATTCATTGAAACAAACGTGTGCCTGTATTAAATTTCAAATATCCCAGTCAACTTATGCTACAAAATATATCCAGTCCAACGTATGTTACCATATATATCCTATGTAATCTTGAAACATATGTCGCTAGACAACATTTGAATGATAATGCATATGAACATATGCCAATTCTACAGGTTATTACAATCTGACCATTAACTCAAGTAAATGTCTCTTTTGTAAAAGGTGATATCCATCTGCTAATTAGCTTAGCATTTTAGCAGCTTGATACAGTGTATACAAATTGTGTATTGTTATTCATACTTTCCAATTCACCGATAAATCAATAATGGCATATATGTATTGCTAGTACATTCCAGCATCCTCATATAAAATAGAAAAAGAAGACATCTGGCAAAGCTGTATGGCACAAATCACCGAGGATCTTCACACAAAAATGATAATAGTAGAATATACATTACAAAACTATTCGATTACGGGCGCCCACCTTCCCACTCACCGCAAAAGCAGCACAATCAAAGGACACACATTTAAAACTCTATATATAATCATCCATAAAGAGAACAAGGATCAACAGTTTTCTCAAGAAGAGAGGTCATAAAAATTTATTACACACGAAAAATTTATAGAGAATGTTGCTATCAAAAATATGTAAGGTGACATCAATATAAGTAAACCGTGCTATGCTCATCTGTGAGCGAGCTAAGATAAAAGGGCATATCCAGGATTTAATACTAGGATGAGAGGGGAAAAGTTAGAAATTTACGGAAAAGAAAAGGAACGTCCCTTTCCCCATTTCAGCCACCAACGCTACTAAAACAACCACAAGTTTGCATGTAATAATACAAAATGATACAAAATTATTAATCTAGAAGTTAGTACAATTTGACCACCAAAAAAAAGTGATCTCCATCTTATAATTAGCTGAGTATTTTAACAGTTTGATTCAGTGTATACATACCCTGTATTGACATTCACACTATCCAATCCACAGACAAAGGAATATGGTATATATTGATAACCAGTATATTCCAGTATCGAGATTTGATGATAAGAACAGAGGCGAAATTCAGAAATTTATAGACACGAAGAGGAGACCCCCTTCCCTATGCCATTCGCCAGTATTACGAAAATAACCACAAGCTTGCATATATTAATGTATAGAATACTACGTCACTGGATTATAAAGAAGTACGAGCTTGTCGCTAAAAATAAGGAAGACTTGAAATTCGGATCATAATGTTTTTATAAGTTTACATATGTTTGCAAATAAATTTAGTGAAAATATAGTGTGCAGGTAACTGAATTGCTTCTTATTAAAATATATATGCACAACCACTGCAATTGCCTAAGATAATGCTTTCAAGACCTATGTATTTCATTTCTGTATAAAATACATTGATCGGTGACGTCATAACGCCCCATATTTGACCCACTTTTCAACATAGAAAGCGACGTTTGGCAGACTTTTGATTGTTATGCTAATGACGTCATAATGAAATGTTCGTCGTTTCCAACATTGCGTGACGTCATTAAAGTCGTATTTAGCGCTAAAGTGCTTGACGAAAGTATGTGATTCTGGATAAACGTTATGTTGTCATCGGACACCGGCTGTTTCTTTCAATTCATAACCTCCGTCCGGAATGATTTATTGATGCAGTTTATAAATAGGAAATGGAAGTTTCCAGTATGATATTTTGGCGTTAAAAACGCATATATATAGAATAAGTGTCTTATTTTGTGTTTTCATGCGGGAACAAAGTACAATGTCTGATGCATTTATGAGATATAATGCGCTACCGCGCATTATATCTAATAAATGCATCAGCCATTGTACTTTATTCCTGCATAAAAAACACAAAAGACACTTATTCTATATACAACAATTTGTTTATTAGTTTTGATATGTGATGAATACAAAATATTAACATTCCTTTTAGATATTTTTGAAGTAGTAAATACGTATGAACGTATGGTAAATACTGCTGTTCATGAGTTGAATAGTGTTTTCTGTTTTTATTTTTATTTTTTCTTTAGCGTTTACAACCATTCAACAGTTTGAAATTAACGCGTCATAATTGTCGTAAACTGTAAATAACTCACATTCAAATCATGGTAAAAACGCATATTTAGGAGTTAATTTAACACACTGTAGTGTGCTACATTTTACAAACCTTGCTACAATACCCGGGTGGCATGGTTGATATGTGTGTTAATAGAGGTATCCCGCGGCTAGTATTTCCTCAATCATTGATCAATAAGAGTCATTGATTGCGTGATAGATCACTGTGTGTGTTGATAAGCAAGCAATCGTTGTCACAACATAATGTGCGTCGCTCTTTGTACAAATGTTGAATCGAAAGGTTGCAGGTGCGTGTCGCATCCTTGAGACCTCGTGTATCCGTCTTTTTGACTAGACAATAAAAACCGCGACTCCGTGTAAACATTAAAGTTTTAGAATAATTCAATATCACTGACTGCTATTGTACTGTCAGTTGCAAAAAAAAAATCGAAATTACTTATCTTTACAGCAGGCAGCAGTATAGCAAATAGAAAAGTTAAAAGACAAAATTTAGTTAGCATAAGCAATTAGAACTTATATATTATCTATTGCACAAACTAGAAAGTGATAGAGATAGTTTAATTTAGATTCGATCCCAAGTATGAAGGTGATATTATAAAAAGTGTATCTGTGTTCACTTAATGAGTACATAGAATCAGACTGTTTAACTAATTGCTTAGTCTTCGTGTTCGTTTGTAAATTTATATAGATTATAATATTCTAGCAAGTTAAAAGCCAATGAAGTTCTTTAGATGATATGCTCGGCTCGTGACCAAAAAGTCTCGGATTCGAAACCCGTCTACGACACACTGGTGTCCTGTCTTTGGGATGAGCGACCAAAAAAAAAAAAAAAAAAAATTAAGGTCAAATGTCTCGGTAGTTGTAGCACGTAAAATTCCCCGACTGGTTCTGATGAGTTTCACTCAAAAGTATACATTTCTGTACAATACATAGAGCCGATGCCGTCACCGTATACAGGATATAATTGTTGACTGCTGTTAAATAATAATCAATCAATCGTACTAACAAGATACTTATCTATAAATTATTAATTTCTAGATCTATACGGTGAATTGTGCCCGAATATTACGGCCAAATCAAGTAGCACATAATGGCATCATCCATGTCATAGATAGGGTAAGTGTTTTCTTGGCATTTAGTGTTTAAATTTAAACGATTTTGTACATAAAAACCAGTCAGCCGTATTGATTTCTTCGTAAGGTCTGGGGACTTTACTTCATAAATCGGATGAATTTTGTTGAAAGATATGTAAAGGTCAAATAGTGATTTCATTTATTGCTATCAATTATGTATAGCCGACACCCAAAGAATAGAAGTTTCCATATGGGGTTCCCGGATGTAAATGCTATGACAAGCGGAGGAAACCAAGGCCGATATGCTGATTACCTTTTGTAATCGGTGAAAATATTCCAAAGGGAATGCAATAAATCCTGTTCATGTTGCTCTGTTTCAACATTTCGACCGATGACCTTTTTCAAGAAAACAAGAACTTAAAAATATATAAGATCTTGGTTCTACGTATTCTGTAAAGTATGGTTAAACGTATCTCTCTGTTGATGTTGCGTGCGTTGATATGTGTTGTTTTGATCTCATGGCGCCAACAACGTGACGACCAAAAGGCACATCGTCCTGACGTTCCTTTGCACTGCTACTGTACACACCGTAAGTATCCTTAGGCCTGGATATGCAGTAGAAAGGCACGCAGTGCAAGACGTCAGCGCACAGCATCAATAAAGAGGAACGTCAGGACAATGACACAACGCACATATCAATAAACGCCACGACAACAGAGAGATAAGTATAATCATTATTTACAGATTATACATAGAGCCAAGATGTGATATATTTTTAAGTTCATGTCTTCTTGAAAAAGGCCATTGGCCGACACGTTGAAACAGAGCAACACGAACAGGCATTGTTTTTTTATTTTTTGGTTTTCTGTTTTACTTTCTGCTATTGGCTAATTTTTTTTTTGGGAGTGGGGTGGGGGGGGGGGGGGGTTTAAATAATAATTATAGAACCAAACGAAAATGTAGTATATATACCCTACAGCGTTTTCAGCTTATTCAAAAGTTTATACCCGTCGAAGTGCACAAGAGTATAATTATGAAATGTTAACAAGAAATCAAGGAATAAGCCGACCGAATATCTCTTGATATGAAAAAAATTATCGGATACCAATGGTCAACCAGTAGTGATAATTGACATAATGGTATACAAGAAAGGCGAAATACTCAACAATATATTTTTCAGATGCTGAAACCACTCGATATACAGGGCGATGTATCCAGCTTTATTATGCGTGATCCTCGTTTTACGCAGTTTGGTAGAGTTCTGTACGCGGCTGATATGGTCAACAACTTTTTCCGAGATAACATGCTTCACACTTTATTTGCACCCGATGACAAAGCCATGGCGAGAATTCCAAAGGAACTCTCAAGGCGAATCTTTTATGATAAAAAGGTCGCGCAAGGTAATTTGATGTGGTTTCCATGTTTTAAGTTACATATGGACTATATGTGTGGTTATAGAGAGAATATGGTTTATTATTAATATGCCTCGTAGAATTATTTAATAAAATTTTATTATGAACGATTTATAAAATCACTACATTTGACACCCATATTTGACTATAGTATTAAACATGACGGGCGTTTCTATCCAACATGAGATCCTTTCTAAATGTTTTACCTGATGTCATTATTATGTAACAGGGTCGGAAAGGGGTTCGTTGCATAGGTTTACATATTGTCTGTGGGATAAAATAAAATAATATCGGTGTAACGTCCAAAAAGAAGTAAATTCTCACGTTCATGCTTTATACATATTGTTTTGTAGCTATTGTTAAGCACCACACCGTAGCTGGAATCCATTGTGGTGCAGCCACTATCAACGCGCATGCGCTAGAATCTTTACAGGGTGGATCACTGAAGTTCAGTTGTAGGTATAACGGAAATTATATACAAAATGCCAGAGTAAAAGAGGCAGATCTCATGGTGGCTAATGGAGTAATTCACGTGATCAGTCGAGTTCTTCTACCAAATATAGGTGTGTATAGTAATTTACAGTATAAGAGATTTTCTACTGACACATAAAGCAATTTATCACATGTTTTGCTATTTGTCGTGAAAGATCGCTGTCGTAAATTAACTTATGACATTGGTGACGTCATAGCGTGGAAAAGAATTCTATTAAGCCGGTGTTTGATAAAATAAACACCTTTTAACTGAGAGTGTAAACATGTGATAAAAAGAATCTGAAATGAATTTTCATTTAATTCATACGGTATTTATGAAATTCGTGTGTTTATATCCCCTCGCCAAGGCGCGGGTATATAAAACAAACAACTCGTTTCATAAATACTGTATGAAATGAAAATTTTATTTCAAATCCTATATGTTTATTATATGAAAATAGACATTTGTTACGCATTTCTCAGCCATGTATATATTTATTCAAGTAATATCCATCTTCATTATCGAATGAATTCATTTAAGGCGGTATATCGAGGTTACAGAATTTCTCAGTTAAAGACGTGAAACTATAAGCTAAAATCAATAGAAGGCTGAAATAGGCATATTTTTATAATTCTTACAGAGTGTAGATAATATCTTTTGTAATCATTTTGCACCATGGTACGTCATACGATAGCACGATAGACTTGAATCAGGTGGGCTTCGGGTTCGAGCGCATTTTCCGATTTGTTGGCTCAATGCCTATCTGAGGAGACGGTATATCTCCAATCGCGAATCAGAATATAGGTTCACACGTTTACGATATCTCGCTGTTCAGTTGCAAAGGTCGACATCATATTAGGCAGGTTCTTTATAAATAAAATAATCTTGATATAAAGTAAAATCCAACCATCCGACCGTCCGTCTGTCCGTCCATCCATCCTTTTATTTATCGAACAAAACATCGGTTCCACATAGATGTTTGTGTTTATAATCGTATTATATATTTCTTTTGTGAACAGTGAAAACAACTCAAGAAATGTTGCGAGATCTGGGAACAAAGACAATGATAGAGTTAATAGATAAAGCCGGAATCCAGCATAATCTCTTCCTAAGAACAACATATACATTGTTTGTACCATCAGACGATGCTTTCGCAGGTAAACATATCTTATATTACGTATCCATAAACGTTATACTAATTATACTAACTTTTTGTATTTACTGTTAAACATCCCACTTTATTTTTTATTAATAGGGGGGGGGGGGGCATATTTGGTGTAGGAGATAAGCCCTTTACTTGCGATGCAGACGATATGGGTACAGGGCGATGCAGGGCGTATTGCGCCAATATGTTTAATAGCTTGATTTCCTCTGCTTCCATGTTGCCATATTACTAAAAAAATTTTGAAAGCTAGGTAAAACACAACCAAAAACAACAGACAAACAAACAACCATAAAAAGAAATAAAAACAATCACTCCCAATTAGTAAAAAATAAAACAAACTGCAGAACGTGAGTAATTATACCGTTGGAGCTTTTCCTATTCGGTTCTGAATGAAATTCGACTCGGACTTGAGGAGGTGAGAAGTTGCCGTGAGTTCCAGCACAGTATGGTAGCCTTTTGACATTCGAGTCCCCGATCATTCTTTGCATATATAGTTTTATCATATGATAAAATCTTCCATTGTTTTGCTGTGTCATCTGACAGACATTGATGAATCAATGTCGGGACTCTAACCAGAGACCTCTCATTCCGGAACTGACCACACACCACTGACTGAATGAATCTACTTATGTATTAATCGCTTTTCTCTATTTTTTTTTTTTTTGTATTATGGTCACAAACCAGATATCTATTATTCGAAATTAATGTTGAATACACAATTTTATTATATATGTAGTAAATGGGAATTTCTATCTGTATGAGTTGAATTGAAAATAAGAACTTGGAGAGTTTAAAGTGAAATAGTCAGATTGGAAAGAAAGGGGGGTTGGAATGAATACCACATTTTTATCGAAAGTGTACAATTACAGAATAAAAATGGTCATGAACATCTCCTTTTTTCTGCAAGTTTTTGTTCGCGTCTTTTTTTTCTATTATACTCATGCATCCACTTCTGGTTACTATGTCAATTACATGTAAATTACTAAGGAAACTTGAGTTAGGTTTCTCAGACACATACAAACACGCATAACAGTCGACATACTTAATCTCCTGAAAATTAGAGAAGAGACCATGTAACCGGGAGGGAAAAGCTTGCAGTTTGGGGTGCCACACCTGCTGTTCATGTTTCAATACATAAAGAAATTACAGTAAGAATTTTACATAAACCTATAATATATGCTTTTCAGTTCTACCTTCGTCGCATCTCAAAGCTCTAGAGTCCGAGCCGGGGATGGTGGAGAAAATGCTGTCATATCATATGTTGCCCTCAAAATTATTACACAATGATTGGATTCATGGTCAAACATTTCAAACAACCATGACTGGAACTCATGTGAAAGTCAATGTATTTCGAACGGTAAGGATGGATTAAGATGGAATAATTTATTTTTTTATGAAAAAAGAAATTTGATTGGCCGTTGAAAGCATATTATAGCTTCATAAATTTGTTTGGTCGGTTGCTAGGAGCAACCAGCTATGCGGATATTTTCCTCCGCTCTTGTTACATTTTTATTTGCAGTTTAAAAAAGAATCTAATGTTGATAATTCAAATTATTCTAGTCTTAAATTTATAGAATAAGTGTCTTATTTTGTGTTTTCATGCAGGAAAAAATTACAATGGCTGTCGGATGCATTTTAGCGCATTATATCTCATAAATGCATCATTCATTCCTGCATGGAAACACAAAATAAGACACTTATTCTATGTATATATATATGCGCTTTTGATGCCAAAATATCATTCTGGAAACTTTTATTTCCTATTAATAAACCGCATCAGCAAATCATTTCGGATGGAAGTTATAAATTGAAAGAAATAGCTGGTGTCCTACGACAACGTAACTTTTATCCAGAATGACATACTTTCGTCAGCTGTCAAGCACTTTAGAGCAAAATACCACTTTGATGACGTCACGCAAAGTTCGAAATGTCGAACATTTCACTATGACGTCAAAAGCCTGACAATTAAAAGTCTGCCAAACATCGCTTTCCGTACTGAAAAGTGGATCAAATATGGGGCGTTTTGATCATTGAATTTATACAGAAATAAACAACATATGTCTTGAAAGATTTATCTCGGGCAATTACAATGGTTGTGCATATATTAAATTATAAGAATTAACTTTAACACTTTTTTATAATCCGCTTCGCGGATTATAAGGTGTGCGTATCGTCTCAAACCATATTATATCTCAATAAATTGCAAAGTTGTTAAAGTTAATCCTTAATTAAGGCGGGGGTCGGGCTTGTATCAAACTCAATCTTCCTTCCCAACTTATATTTACCATAATAAACCAACGTTTCAGTTATAAATTGTCTTTTTCTCTTAAGTTGGGGTTGTATTACTACAGAAACAATTTCCTTGAAATTTGCTAAAGCATGTGATATACTAGTCTTTGATGAAAGCTTTAGGATTGAAAATCTCATTTACGTAATAAAACAAAATTTAGAATTACTATGCAATTTTCTGAGCGTGTAAACACATGTTGTTTACTACATTGAAAGGGCGTATTAATCAACGACGCACGTATAGTAAAATCTGATCTACAAAGCAGCAACGCAGTCGTACATATCATAGACAAGGTATTGGTGCCTCCCGAACACTCTCTTCTGGATTTAGTTGGTCGTGATCCAGCCCTCAGGTGAGTTAGTTTTGTTTGTGATACTGACGTTATCCCAGTTATTTCAAAGGATGCAGTGATTAATACATTAGTCATTTTCCGACAGACTGGGTGAAGTATTTACTTAGGATAGAGTTAGGAATTACTTTAAGGTTACATGAATAGATGGCTCAAGTTAGCGTTACTCAACGATTTCTAAAATATCAAAAGACAGAGTTGGTTATTTTGTTATATTTATTCATGGTAGAACTCACCGATACTCTTAATAATAAACAAGTCATATCGGTATAAATTTCAGTAATTTCCCCAATTCGAGTTATCTCTCTTGCACCACTGAGGTGCACAAGCACTGAATAAAGTACACACACACACACACACATAAATTACTGTTGTCAAAACCAACAACAATCAACTACGTCCCCCACCCCTCAAAACAAAGTGATAGTAACGTGCAAACACACATTATATCTAATAATTGATTCCTGTTTGAAAACCGAAAATACGATACTTATTCCATAAATATTAGTTTTTGCTTTCTTTTTATTGTGTTACTCTAGCAGTCTCTTGTCAGTGGAGGTGATGTGATTTTTTAGAATAAGTATTTTGGGATGGCGAAATCAGTTATCTTTGAAGGTTTCCAGCAAAAAGAAATGCAAATTATCATCCCCATGCCATCCACAGCTTCCATCAATACAAGTTTTGGAAAGTATCGCAGAGTCGAATTTTTATGGGTTTGGCTGTTCCATCTGTTTGTCGAGCATAACATTGTTTTATATTTATCTTTATTCTTGACATTTAAATACAATAAAGCAAGTCTGATAAAACTTATTGTGAATTAAGCATCATGACCCATCTTGTATTCTATTTTCATATATTAATTAATTTATTATTATTATTTTTATTAAGGCGTCGAGCATTTGCTAGACAGTCTTCTAGCGATCGTAAAAATTTTAAGCATAGATATGCTTAACTTAAATGCTTAAATTATCAATATATTGCCCTAAAACACGTATTATTCTGTCGCTTATTGTGTGTGTTAAAATATCCATTCGCCGTGATGACGCAAGCCGATTATGAATTACAATCGTACTTCATGGGAATTTTTCGAAATATGGGGAAGACCACGTGACATATTGCCTTATTTGGAGAAATCGTAGTAGAACGCTTGTAACACACGCGATCAAGGCCTAATTTGACATTAAGCGCCAATATGGAAACCGATCGCGCGATCTTCGAAATGTATATAATAATATAGATAATATAATAATTTAATATATGTAGATATAAATTTCAGTCTAAAAAAGAACAAAGAAAATATTTCATAGAATCCTAAATAGACATGTAGACTGACAATGCGTATCACAAAGACATCTAGACAGGTGACCACTAATTCATAACAAGGCGGACCTAGGTTCAAGTGACGCGCTATCGGTTATTTTTATCTCACTGGATTTCGTTTTGTTTCATTCATTTAACCTAGAATCAACAAATATCGACAAAATTAATTACATCCTCAAGGCTCAACATTACGAGCCTCTCGTAAATTACATCAGGTACTGTATACCTATGCTGTGTGTACTACTGCAGACGAATTTTAAAAATATCTACACGTAGTGCGTACAGCTTCTTATCTGCCCTTGCCGTCTGTGCTATAAATAACACTTGCTGGACTGGGAATAGCCTCTACAAAATGGTGGTGGTCACTTGTCTCTTCGTGCAGCGATAGCAAGCAAGAGCAGGTAACTCCAGTTTATCTTAAACAAGCATAGCTTTTTAAAAAGTTAAGGTTGCAATCGGAATAGCATTAAATGATCAAGATGTTGGTCACAAAGCCAAATAGCTTTATGTAAATGAGAATTACTTGTTTTTGCGCAGTTGTGAATTTTCCCGCAAAAATTTCTAAAGCCACGCCTCAATTTTTCCTTATTAGGGAAGCAGCATGTGTATATATCACATGGTCTTCCACATAGAAAAGTTCCCACGAGGGCATAAAAATGGCAGCCGAGTAAGTTCTCGAATCGCCTACAAAATTTAATGCGGATGTAAAGGATGATAGCATGGATTAAGACAGAATTTTAGATTGAATGCATGAAAAATAAATTACATAGAACTTACATGTGAAGATTTTATTCCAAATCAACCGATAAACTGCGAATGTGATGCACAATCGGCTTGCGTCATTACGGCGAACGGCATGGCGTTGTAGCCCTTACACGTGCACATACAATAAACGCCCGAATAATAACTAGTGTGTTTGGATGATATATAGAAGCTGTTGGCCCTAGTGTCAGTGTTAGTAGCGTAGACAAAAACAGTGACCTAGACCATATCTTAAAACAAATTAAGCATAAGGCTTCCATATTTTACAGGCAATGGTAACAACTCCTCCATTTCTATCTTTGTAAAAAAAATGGCAATGGTGTTCGATTGATTTCATATGTACATTTTTTGTGAAAAGATATTTGATATATTTCTGCAAGAATTTGACAGCCCTATGTCTCTAATGGCCGACCTAGAAATGTTCTTTCCTATGAAGTTTTCTTTATGATTCTTGTAAAGGGGTCATTTTATAACAATTTTAGCTTGGTTGCCACTCTGGCAACCTTGGGCAACTTTTTTTCTTAGGCAAAATTCCAAGATGGCCGCCAAAACGCTTCCTGTATTTCGATAATGTTCTCTTTATCATAAAACATGAAGTGTGATACATCATATCAGAGGTTTTAGAGGTCAAGAAATCCATTTCGATGGGTATTTCATCATTTTAAGGTCATCCAGTCGTGACTGGGCAATATTTTTATGCACAAAATTCCAAAATGGCCGCAAAATCACTTCCTGCAATTTGATACTTTTCTTTTTTCTCAAAAAGGGAAGTGTGACACATAATGGCATGGTATTTAGGTACCATTTAGTCCGTTTCTGATGTTACTTTTTAAATTTGATATCATCGAGGCTTAATATTGAAGATGTAAACAACAGTTTACTGCCAGGAAATGTCAAAAATTCACATTGAAATATTCGAGGACAAAGTTTCGGAAATTTAATATTTTGCATTTTTGAGCATCAAATATAAGAACGTAATCAAAACATGGAAATCAATACTATTTACACCCATTCATTAACATGCAAATCAATACTATTTACACCCATTCATCTACATTCAAAGCATCAGGAACTTCTTCTTCTTCTTCATTGACAGTCTCTTCTTGAGTTGTCAAAGCCTGTACTTCATTCTCCTCATCAGGTATAACTTGATGTGTGGTATGAGGATTGAAGCAATCGCCCCCACCGGCACAGTTGCAGTAGCTAGTGCAGGACAGTTTGTCTTTATGGCAGCTGCACGTCTCCTTGCCGCACTTTTTATCTTGAGCTTTGCATTGGCATCGGATAACCTCTGTTAACTCTGGTGGTGCTGGAATTCCCTCATCGATGACAGGCACTGGAAGTCCGTCCTCAAATTTCCATCCGAAGTTGGTAATGTCACTCGTCTCAACTGGTGGAACATGCTGATTTGCAGCTTTCCAAAGCATAACCTGTAAATGGGCTCTCAGTGCGTGTTGTTTGAAATTTGCTGATGTAGGGGGTAAAGAGGATACCTTGGGGTTGCGCTTTTTCAATTTAAAGAGGTTAAAGCGGGCTGCTTCCAGTGACTGATCACGAGCTTGGCCATAGAGAGCGAGAATGTATGTTGTAGCAGCAGCTACTACCTCTTCATTTGTGGATTTTGTCTCTCCTAAAACCTCTTGCAGGCCGGGGAACGTACCATTTTGCATGGTTTTCAAGGCACTTATTTTCCCTTTACCGAAAGGAAATGACGTTGTATCACATCCGCTGAGAGCATGCATCCCAAGAAGTTCAAGGCATTTACCCCCAAGAGATAAACATGTAGCTCCGATATCGAGAATGGTTCCATCCCATCTCTCCATTTGAACTTTGCATGTCAAGTGACTCAGGTGCACCCAGTACACCAACAGCACAAAAACATCTGTGTCATTGCTCAAAACTCTGACAACTTTGTGACCTTTATTAGCAGCATCAAGCACGTATGAAACCATGGTGATGTCTGCCTCGTCATGACCAAAGACATAATCGTCGGAGGAATCTGTAGTCGTACCGTCTCCGAAATCAAAGGTACAAAGGACACTTCCAAGCTGCCGTTTGTTGAGTTTGTTTTTCATAATTGCATCACGCTTTGGAAGTTTGCTGCTGATAGAAAGTTCATAGTTGATGACAACTTCATCTGCTCTACGTTTTCGTTCGTGATCTTTTGCCGAGATGTTTTCATATTTATCAAAGACGATGACTTTCTTCGATTCATTGGGATAATGATTGAGACGTTCTTTGATAGACTCTACGAGATCCGAGGGCTTTCCTCCAAAAGGCCAGACAATATGATAGAACAACTGGGAAACATCTACTATGACCATATCTGGATTATCTGGGTTCATTTCAAGAACACCCAGTCGTTTAACAAGTCCGGACTTGTTTCCCTTTCTCAAACAGCTATACTCATCTATGAGAGCAGGTGGAACTGCACATAGCTCGTAAGAAAATAAGGGACCAAGCTCAAGTTGTCTCTGTTGGCCAATCAACAAGAGCCTAAGGAATATTGTTTCAAGGTCTATCACAGGGTTATTCTTTGTTCCCTTTGCCTGTTTCTCTGAACTGTTCATAGTCCGGATTGGGGAGCTTATAACATTGTAGAACCCCCCAGGTAAACTTGAAATGTAATTCCGTTCTAACTGATCACCAAGAACTTGGGAGTCTGCTACATTGACGTCAGGAGAGGCAATTTGTCCGGAGACAGGGTTGAACAGGTAGGGACGTGCGTCTTCAAGCGGATGCGGGTATTTATTTACCTCTGTCTGAATCCCGGCTCTGTCTTTTGCATCTAGCTTACGACGATGCAGAAGTTCTTCTTTATGCTGTTTCTGAGAACTCTGTTGCTGACTTTCTTCTGTGGTATAGATACCGTCAAGCCGATCAGCTATGTGCACTGTAACAGGGAAAGCATCGATCCACTCAGATACCAACTCGGGTGATAATGTCATTCCCTTGAGAGATCCTTTTCCTATCTTTATTGCCGTCTGTTCACCAAACTGGTCAGCTGAAACAGCATTCCAGTAACCTTCCTTGTGTCTACAAACAAGGTCAACCCGTTCCTCTTCCTCACTTTCATTCATTTCCAGCAAGTACTGGGTGAGGTAGCGGGCATATTGCACATGACCCGCAACAAAGAAATACTTCATCATCCTTTTAAGTGTGATTTCTTTCAGAGCAACGTCCCCTTCTCTCTCTGCCCTCTCAAACTGATGAATGAGAAGGGTAGGTAACAGGAAATTATCAACCCAATGCCTGCCCGTCGGATGCAATCTAGCTCTCTCCATGTATTCTTCCAATTCATCGAACGTTCTCTCTCCAACAGATAAAAATCTTTGGAGTAGGGCAGTCGATACATTCCTGTAAGCTCGCATGGCTTTCACCCAAGACTTACCATTGAATATGCCCGTAAGCCCACCATATGCTGCAGCCACGTATGTTTCAAGGCCTGAACCTTTCATCAATTTTGAGATGCAGCTCAAAAAGGACTGTATGATATGCATACCACCTGGGTGAACAACTACATTCTTGAATTCGTCTGTCTTGTACCAGCATACTTGCTGTGTAACAGCATAGAGTTGCATGTCCATACACAGATGAACTTTCGACATCCCCATATCAAGCAGTGCTGCTTGCATGTATGTAAGGGTTGTAAGAATCGTGTCCGGGTGGGACGGAGGGGCATCTATCAATGGGCCTAATTTGTAAATAGTGGCAGGCTTGGGTACACTCTGATCTCTGCTAATGGCATTATTGAAGCCATTCCATTCCATTACATCTTGTTCTTGGTTCAAACTATTTAGCCATTTCATATCCTTTTCCTGGGCAACAAGAAGACTACTATACTGAGCAGAAATCCTCGCGTAGCTGGTCCCAGTTCTGTTGATTGCGGGGGGCAACACCTTCTTTGGCCCTGCATGATGGATAATTTTGACAGCCCTGTTTTTCCCAACATTCTTGGTTTCTTTTGCGGTTAGACGAGGGATTGTCAGAGCGCTCATTTCCGAATTCACATCACATGATGTCTCAATGATTCCAGCTGGGTGCAACTGGAATTCTGTGGCCATAGCGTGAGTTTCTCTGCGTCCGTTTGGGGTTGAAACAAACAGATCAAAATTGTCATACCAGCCAAAAATAACGCCAACGTTTCTCGAAAGTCCCATCACCTTGTGCAGCGTGTCAACATTATCAGACACATACATGGCAGCTGATTTTCGAAATTTCAGGACCTCGTCGTAGGACACTGTGTATCCATGATCATGTAAAATGTGAATTAGTTCACTGCTACCAAATTTATGGTGTAGTTTGATGCCCAATCCAAGGGTCGTTTGATTTCTTGAATTTGTTATGTTGTATTGAATGGATTGTGATAGGGAAAGGGATCGTTTTGTAACTTCGCCATTTGCAACAAGCTTTGAAATTAATCTAAGTAGTGTGGGACTGGTTGTTTCTTTTGTCCTCTCATGACTAAAGTCGGTAAGCTCATACTTGTGATTGCTTGTCATAATACTTTTACATTCTGTTGTTATTTTTCTAGCCAATAAGTCGTCATTGTCTTCATCAACGGTGTCTATTTGGGAAAGCTTCAAAATCGTACCAACATACTCACGAAATCCGACAACAGAGGCACAACCCTGAATGTTTAATACAATAAGGTCATCCCCAAGATACTTGACAAGCTTGGAAAACATTTGTTTTCTGGTCAACACCCCGCCAAGCTTGTAGTATTCATCATATAAGTCTAACGACGTCCATGTTTGTTTCTTCCTATTTGCGAACATCTTATTTGCGACTTGTTGTAAAACTTTATCATCAAGCCCTGTGGATGTATCTGCATTACGGGGAATTTTTCTAAATTCATCATAGCATCTGACATGATACTGTGCCTCAGCGGCGGATAGGTCGTGCGTTCCATGACACCGCAAGGCGACCTCCTGGCTCCAATCGTCTTTTCTATCATCACATATCAGCAGAACTGACTCTTTAAAGGGTTCAGAATTTTTCAAACCCATTCTTTCACACTGAACAACCCTATCCCACCTGTCTGGATGTTTTGGATCTAACGGTACACATATTTGTGCACAAAATAAGCACTGATTCTTAAAATCAAAATCTACCGCCTGTGAGCGCCTTACTCTCGCGGCGGGCACGTCTTCGCTCTCTATCAACCCTTCTTTCCTCTTTTTTGCAACATATCTACCAATATGGGACTTCGATGTGTACGAGCAGTAGCAGTTTTTATGTAGATTAACAGACGCTTGTTCGCCGTGCTCATCTAATAATTTTTGCATAGATTTTCTTGTATCATCGTCATGCCTCGCAATTGCACATTCGATAATTCGTTTTATTGCATTTACTTTGAATGCTTGCAATTGGTCGGAACTGTTGCATATTGGCAAGATGCATGTACACTCTATGTTACTAGCCATATCAAAGGTGTGGTAAAACCTACGATATCAACATTCTCTGACCGAGACTGTGACTGAGAATGCAAGTGTGACGTCTTTCATATGTACGCGTAGTGGCGCCATCTATACATGCAACTAAAACATCTTTTACTTCAAAGTGGCGCCATCTATATATAAATTTGGAAATACAGTCAACCCCCGTAGGGACCCTGGGCTTTAAGACGAGAATAGGTCCTGTGTATCCCCATGCGTATCTTCAAACACAAAAGTATAAATATAATTAAAATCAGTACTCAAATGAGATAAGCCCCCCCCCCCCCCCCAAATGCGACAAGGTATGGAATCACGACTATATGAATTTAAAATGATTAAATAACCATAGAAATTAGTTCCCTGACCCCTAAAACCCAAGGTATGATGTATCACACTTCAAATTTTATAATAAAAGAAAATTATTCAAATACAGGAAGCGTTTTGGCGGCCATCTTGGAATTTTGCCTATAAAAAAAGTTGCCCAAGGTTGCCAGAGTGGCAACCAAGCTAGAATTGTTCTAAAATGACCCCTTTACAAGAATCATCAAAAAAACTTCATAGGAAAGAACATTTCTAGGTTCCGAAATTTTCAAATCGACTAAATGATGTAAAGAACAATAAAATGTTATGATGTATAATATGATATATGACCGTCGGAACTTAAGCTTTTATTTTTACTCAATTCCAAAAATTATTGGAATTCAACAAAAAAGATGAACACGACTGGTCAATTTCTGCTACTTTTGACAGCTTCAAATCAAATTTTGCTTGACGCCTTTGTGGCTCCTCAAGTCTTTGATTATGATTATTATTATTATTATTAAATAGGGGATATATCCCATCACGGACTCCTGGAGAAACCAAAGTGGAATCAGGTGCAAAATGAAGTAGGCATTCCTTGCTGCTAGCCTAAAATGATAATTTTAAGTAAGACTTTGTCATTTCTTTTAGGGACTTTTTGAAGTACTGCAACCTCGTCGGTATCACAGACATTTTGAATAACAAGACGTCACAGATGACTATTTTTGCGCCCTCAAACGACGCTTGGAACAAAATGGACCGCAAGTTATTCTCTAATAAAAAGTTATTAAAACAGGTAAACATTATAGTTTGGTCAAGAAAAAAGTAACTTATTTTAATCTAACTTTGACTTATTTTATTTTGTGCCGACTTCTAGTGTTATGTATGTCACAGTCATGAAAAATAGATGGAATAATAAAACTAAAAACACTTGATATATTTAGATCGCATGTACATTTTGTATCTTTATTTCTGCATATTGAGAAAGGAAATTCTGAAGTGCCTTTATTTTCACAATTAATATGATAAGATGTATATTATAATACAACTCTACAAAGTATCACTGTCTCTCTTTTACATTCCAGTACCTGTTACGTCACATTGTCAATGACATCATTTTGTCAACAGCGATACCATCAGGGGACTCCTACGTTGTTCATTCCATCCAATCAGAAAGCATCTCAGTGAAGAAAGATGGCAATACAATATTCGTAAACAAACATTCCAAGGCAGTGAGCATGGACCAAATAGCCTCTAACGGATTTCTTTTTGTTTTAGACCAAGTTATTTACTGTAAATGTAAATCAGGTCTGTAATAATAAAATCTACTGCGGAATATTTTTACTGACGAAGGGATTCTTCCGCTTCTCTTTTTCATCCAAAGATATTTTACAGATTCGAAAGAGGAAGAAATTCACTCCTTCTTTCATATAAAGAGATATAATGAGAGAACTTTACAGATGAAGACAGTGAGTTCGTTCCTCTCCCAATTATATTTTTCTATCAAAATACCTTAATTAATTTGCCATAATTTGTGGATCATTATTATGTAATATTTCCCCCATTTTTGGCATGAATGGCAATACATCTAGCTCACCTGAAAAGAAAAGGTTAAGTGAGCTTTTCTGACCACTTCTTGTACTTTATCTGTCTCAGTCCATATGCCATTTTCTTTTTACATTTTCAGTTTCTTCTTCAAAACTATGGAGATAATATCAAGCTAGAATAGTTTAAAGAATATTTTGGTCAAGTGGACGCAAGATGGTTCGTGCGGTCGTTATCGACTTAGAATAAGGGGAAATTTATCTTCTCTTCATATATCTTCTTCTAAAGAACCATTTGATTGACTCAACACCATATTCGGTATACATAATCCTTATAACATGCATTATCTGGGTTATATATGGAAAAAAAAACTTGGGACAATATTTGTTGTTGTCCTATAGGACCAGCATTAACTAGCTATCCAATTTATTATTAAATCATTAATTAATTAATTAAGTATACTTTGATCATTGGAAATTATTTTTTAGAACATTTTCATGAGATATAGTATCAAGTTGCAATATATGAACTCCACCAAAATAATTAAGAAAGAAAATCCATCATTTTTTATCTTGATAGATAAGATGTTTCGTACTCCGGCAATCGTTTTATTATAGAAATGCAATTCTGTATTTGCGATTTTCAAAAGTTATATAGCTAAACATTAGTGGGATTCATATTTCATTCTATGAAATAGTTTTACAAACGATATGTAGAGAACAAATCTAGTTTGTCTGGTTAGGCTATCCACCTTTAAACATGCATCTATTTGTAAAGATGATGGATAAATCCAAACCACAAGTCCAAAAATCATGAAACCATAGGACATACAAAATCAATGAAAATGAAAAACAAATGGAAAATAACAAAATATGTCTACTTGAAGAGCACATGTGAACCCCTGTGATGGAGTGAGATCAGCTGCCCGGGGAGAGTGAGCATCTCCTGCTTGCTAGCAACACCCGTCACATATACCCCGTAGAAAGAGTCAAATCGTGTGAATTCCATATGTATTTACATATGGAGAAGTCGAAGTAGGTAACCTTCTAGTATAGAAGGTGTCAAATCTGTGTAAAGTGATCGGAATCGGTCTCAGTCCAGAGTATCATTTAAAAGTCTGGATAACGAGATATCATATGGAGTAATAAGAGTCTCGTAACGACCGTAGAACTTCCTCAGTGACGATGCTAGTCTAGCACATATATAACCCTGGTTGAGCAGCTTAACTGAAAGTCGCCTAGCCCTCAGAACAAAGTCATTGTAATTTGAACATGCTCTGGAATAACGTATTAACTGAGATATGAATACGCCGTATGCGGGCGATGATGGAATGTTGCTACTTACGAAAGGAAAGTTTGTGATAGCGAAACTGAAATCGTCACGTTTGTCATAGAGTGAGGTGTTCAATTGACCATTAATATCGAAAGACATAATATCTAAATACGAAGTAGAATTACTAGTTTCTGTGGTTTCTTTGACCTCCAGTTAACTTGGATAGATGATGCTAAGGTAATCCGCGAATGAAGGATTATTAATTGAAAGCAAGTCATCTATATATCTGTAAGTAAAATTGAAGCCAAGAGCCAATTGTTTTTTCTTTGCGAAAGCAAAGATTGAATGAATTCAGCTTCGTATGAGTAAAGGAATATGTCAGCCAGAAGCGGAGCACAGTTAGTGCCCATTGGAATGCCGACAATTTGTTGAAAAACCTTACCTCCAAACACCACAAAAATGTTATCGATTTGTGTTTACTCATTTACGAATAGCTGAAAGCCATTTATCTACAAATTTCAAATCATTATTTTTATCTTCGACAAAGCATTAGCTAGCGACAGCAGGATTCAGTAAGGCGATATAGTATGACGGTAAATAGGTGACTGTTCTATGATCAACTATGCTTCACCAAAGCTTATTGACCTTTTAAACCTGAAAGGTAGTTGTTTTAACAGTCACTAACCAACTTTAATATTTTTTCTCTGTGGACTATTTAAACAATGACAGAAAATAGTTTTCATTAATCTGAAAGGCGACACGGATATGTTCTTTTCACACACATTTATGTTATTTGCAAAATTGATTTACATTGTGCGTGCCTGCATAATACTGAGTTGTTCTATCTTGATATACATGTACATGTATCTTCTTGATGTTAACATGGAAGAACCTGTATTGTGCGCAAACGAATGAGAATGATATAAAAATTATAGGAGTTCCGATATGAAACTGCTACATTGTGAGCATACAAATTAATATAATTCAAACATGCATTTATTTATTCGATATTTTTTTTTCGTTTGTAAAGGGGTGTTTGTTTTGGTCGTGTTAATGTCATAGGCTGCGAGTACTTTATGCACTTTACATAGTGTTTACCTCAGTGCTCCGCAAAGCGTTCTGACCTTCAGCATATGCACTGACTGACCCTTATGATAGAGTCGTCGTAGCTCATTAGCGTAGTTGTTATTGTGTTCCATGTTCGAGCTCACCATTGACGCGCATCTGTCTTTTCCTCGGAGGAGACCCAGTGTAAACATAGCCTGTTGATGGGTCGGTTTTGTATGTCTACCTTTCATGTGAATACATTTGGCAGGTGCAGTTACTGTGGTAGTGAAATGACTGAGCAATTCGGAATAATGTTTTATTGCTGGTTATGATATGTCTTTATTATTCAGTATCGTTTTCTTTGTTATCTATTTTATCATTGTATTGATTTTATACTAGTTCATTTCATTGAATTTTCATCATGAATTTCCTCTTAACATTAATGCAAAAGTAATAACTTAAAATATTTTTTGTTGATGTAAGTGCATTAAACAATAAATACATTTATGATTTCTCTTGCTTTGAATATGTATGGAATGTATTTATCAAACCTATAACATATGAATATGACAAAGAAGCACTGAGTTGAAAGTTCACACCTAAATTTCAAGGTAAGTCTAATCGTACCTCAACGGAGGTGCCAGGTTGTAAGCTGAAATAAAACAACACTCGTTTTACATGTCAGCAACTCGTTAAGTTATTAATATTTAGATCTTAAATTATGTGATTTTATTATTATTTTCATTTTTTCTTACTTAAATATTTAATTATTTTATATGGTTTGTTTGGAGGGAGAAAGGGGCGGGGGGGGGGGGATTACTGTGTGTATATTATCTAATAAATAAACCGAAATAAGCATGAACCCATTTAAGGATATAGAAGATGTACATGTGGACATTCTTTTCGGATGGATCAAACGTTTTTAACATCAACGACCCTCTTAATAGCAAGTCTGTTTCACATTTGTTGTTGGTGTAATCGTTATTTGACGCCAGTTACTTTCATATTTTGCATTAATGTCACACTTATTCCCTTCGCAGTGTGGAGTTCGTAGAAAAGTTCCCGATGGCGGGTTTGACTTGAGTGTTATTATACTCTTTTCTAGTATTATGTAGCAGTGGCACTTTTTACAGAGTGTTTGTGCACATTTATTTATATATACAATGCGGAATTGTATTAGTTTCGTCTTTATGTAAGGGCATTCACGGCGACTGAAGCTTGCCACACAGGAGACGCTCACTCATTCCAGACACATGGTATCGCCTCTGAATTTCAGGGGTCCATCAATGTTCTTGGAGGTACATTGTTGTTTGTGTCATAGTCATTTGTAAATATAAAGATGTAGAATGATGTCCACGTCGCTGGGTCTAGATCTGGAAATATGTTCTTTTATTAAAATTTTATTTAATTAACATAACCGTTTTGTTTTCATTTACAACCTATATAAAGATACATCCAAATTACTATTGAAATGGCTTCTATTCTTCAACATTGTCCAAGCCGGTGTGGCCTAGTGGATAAGGTGCTCGGCTCGTGATCGAGAGGTCGCGGGTTCGACTCCCGCCCGGGGCACACCGGTGTTCTGTCTTTCGGATGAGACAGTAAAAACCGAGGTCCCGTGTCACGGTAGGCGTGGCACGTAAAAGATCCCTCACTGCTTCGGGTGGGTCCGTTGCAAAGGTCTTAATTTGTATGCAATGCATCAGGCAGATGCCGTCACCATATACGTGAAATAATCGTGGAGTGACGTAAAAACAATAATCAAACAAAAATCAAAATCAACATTGTCCATATGGAGAAATTATTACCATTTGCTTAATTAACACAGCGGTTATATTGACTACAAAGTAACAGAAATTACCTGTAGAACACATATAGAGAACACGAAATAAACACAAATAGCAAACTTACACCTGTCTAAACACTCGTTACCAGCAACACAATTTATTCTCCATATTCGTTTCCTTACAGACTTGCAAAACATGGTTAACTTATGTTGATGTCGCCTTACATAGTTTTAATAGCAACATATTATTCTATAACGTTTGGTGTGTAATAAAATTTTTATGACTTCTCTTCTGTTGACCTGACCTGTTGATCCTTGTTCTCTATACGGAGGATTATTTATAAATGTCGTTTGATTATGCTGCTTTTGTGGTGAGTGGGAAGTCGGGCACCTGTAAACCACACCTATTGAATGACGTTTGTTACTTCAATTGATCGTTCTACGTCGGTATCGTAACCGCAGCACAATCGAATATTTTTGTAATGTCGTTTTTTTTTTCTCTCTATATTCTACTGTCATCATGTTTTGTGTGCATGTCCTTGGTAACTTTTGTCATACAACCTTGTCTGATATCTTCAGTTTTCTCTTTTTCATAAACCAGGTTGTAGTGTTACTGATATGATACAATAAGTTCATTTAACAATTTTTGAGGCAAAGAACTCCATTTAATCCATGGTAACATCTTAAAGAATCACACAAAACCCACATTTCACTTCAAAATACAACGAATACGTAAAAGGCATAATCAATACCAGCATTGGAAACAGTATACATGTATTTCTAGATGTTGCTGCCAGATTTTGGTTTATTGACCAAAGAATTGCTTCTAAATTAAAACGTTCATTTTTATTTTGCACTTTTGGGCCTGAGGTACAGAAGGGGAAATAATTGAAATGGATATCAACATGCTACTTTTATTCGCCAAATTTCGTATAATAAATAAAAAGGGCAGGGTTTGGTGCCTTTGACTCGATCTATATATATATATATATATATATATATATATATATATATATATATATATATATATATATATATATATATATATATATATATATATATATATATACATTGTTGATAAACGCCAATATCTCGAAGTATAGATTTAAGATACGCAATTCATGAATGGGCATTATTGAAGATAGATCACGTGGTATGTAGCCCATGAAAAAAAATGGTTAGAATTTCTCCATATCATGCTTATAACATAACTTCCACTGCAATGGTCTCATTACCGTGAAAGTATATTTTATCAATTCGTTAATTGTATAATATATCAAAGTCAAAACACTTCTAATGTGTAAAGAATTATTGTATATCATGAACATATAACACCATATTGTAGCTCAATATATCTTGAAACTGAACGATGTGTCCTGTGTGTAAAGAAAGATAACTCTAGGAAGAAAACTTGTTTTATTAATATAATTAAATAAACAGATAAAAGCGACGTGGAATTGGCCTGTTGGAAAATTGAATGGTACATCAAAGACATAGACTAGTTTCAGAGACTGAAAAGTAACAACTACCTCCGGAAACGTGCTGCATATATTTTTGTTATGAAAATTACGTGTCTCCCCGCTAACTTGTAAAAATCTCTCCTTGGTCATAATTCTAAACATCAAAAGTCAACCCACGACTGTTACGTTTTTGTGTTTCGACTATCTTTAAATTAAAAAAAATCGTGTGCCTATTTAAAGTTATAAATAAAGTTTTAAAGTTTATTAAGTTATAGCTGACTTACATGCTAAATATGTCTTTGTTCCTGCTGATAAAGCAGTTAATAACATAATAGTTGTTTGAAAACTATATTATATTGAAGTACTTAAAAACGAATTAAACTCCACTACTCATACATATGTGGAAAGCCCTACCTCAAAAGACAGCACCTTGCACCGATCGCCTCATGACTATGTCCGACTTCAAAATTAAAACTGATAAATCTGATCTACCACCCATATATTGGCTCCCAAAACTACATAAAAGTCCATATAAATCACGTTTCATATCTAATTCTAGCCACTGCTCTACTACGGTACTATTGAAGCATATTATGTCTGCTCTAACTGCTATTAAAGATCATATTATCAAATATTGTGATGTCGCATTTCATAATAGTAACATCAATTACTTTTGGTCGATTAAAAATTCTCATGAAGTTATAGACAAACTTCTTTCGCTAAATTTCAAAGCGACTCAAATTTCTACATTTGATTTTTCTACACTTTATACATTTCTGCCTCATGATTTGATTAAAAGCAAGTTGCTGTCTCTTATACAATGGTGTTGAGGATCTAACACGTACATATGTACTTCCAATAACTCCGGATTCTTTTCCAACAAACAATACAGTTAGGTGCAGTCCTAACCTTACATAAAGTGCACTTCAAGTTAACTGTATGACTGCTTTTCAAGTTTACTTGATGACAACTGAGTAAACTTGGAAGCAAGTTTAGTAGTAAACTTGATTCCAAGTTTAGTACTAAACTTGATTCAAAGTTTACTCCAAGTGCACTTCAAGTTTAGTTTACTTTCTATATGCATGTACATTTGCTTTATTTTTCTATATATTAAAACAATTTTTTTTTATATAAAATATGCAGTTGTACATAAGTAGACAATTATTTTTATCGTGTTATACGAAACTGGATAATTGTAATAAACAAACGTGAAAAGTAAACTTGGTGTCACGTGATAGTAAACTTGAAGACGGAAATACTTTAAAGTAAACTTGATATCAAGTGCACTTGACTAAACTTAATGACTGGTTTTCGGGACGAAAAACTAAACTTGAAGCGCACTTGAATGTAAGGTTAGGACTTCACCCAACTGTATACTTCGTATAAATACTGGACTTGCAAGGAATTGTGTAAAGCACTAGATTTTCTCATGAATAATATTTTTGTGCAATTTTATGGCAAGATATATCAACAAATAGTTGGGATTCCTATGGGTACTAACTGTGCGCCTCTGATAGCAGATTTATTTCTTTATTGTTATGAGAGGGATTTTATGGTTTCTATTCAAAAATCAAAACGTTTTGACCTCATTGAAAATTTAATAATACTTGCAGATATCTGGATGACATTTAGGTTATCGACAACCCTGAATTCGAACAATTTATATCAGAAATATATCCACCAGAGCTCACATTGAATAAAGCTAATTCTTGAGATAAATCCACACTTTTCTTAGATTTAAACATCAAAATTATCAACCACCTAATATACTAATATATATTTATGATAAACGTGAGGATTTTGGATTCCCTATTGTAAATTTACCTTACTTGGATGGCGATGTCCCTCGACTCCCATCATATGGTATCTATATATCTTAATTAGTTCGATTTGTCAGAGGCTGCACCGATGGTTTGGACTTTCATAAACGAAATTTACAAATTACTACTAAACTTTTAACTCAGGGTTACAGATATCACAAGCTAAGAATAACATTCGGCAAATTTTTCAGATCTTATTCAGAACTTCTATCTAAATTTGGAAATGTTTCTTTTCAACAGTATGTATCCCATGGAATTTCCCATCCTAATTTTACGGTGATCTCGTATATAAACGAAGGAAAGTAAAAGGCTCCGATAACGTTATTTTATCATGTAATAAAATAGTCAAACGTCATCTAAATAGACAATATGATATTGAGATCATCAAAAAGACTATAGGACTTGTATTTGGCCCCTCTACAGCCTTATGCAGACTTTTACTTGAACGTTGCACGCTGATTAACAGGGCGGTTGGGACTATTTGACGGGCCTTGTCCAAACCTCTTTCAGAGGAGACATGGTCCTGAACCTCGTCCCCTCTGACTGTTCTTCGGGACTCCTACAGATCTAGGGTCTTAGCTCGCTTTCAGACTGGCAGAGCACGGTTTATCATGTTAATGTCGCATATATTTTTATACCATTATGTGTTTTACAATACCTTACGTGTTTATATTTTTATGACCTCTCAATATGCGATACCGGTTGACCCTTGTTCTTTACATGGAGGATTATTTATAAATTTTTAATTGTACGTCCTTTGATTGTTCTGCTGTTACGGTGAGTGGGAAGGTGGGCCCGTGAACCGGTTAACCACACCATTTGTTTGGCTTTTGTCAAATTAAATGACCGTCCTAAGTCGGTATCGTAATTGCACTACAATCAAATATTTTTGTAATGTGTTATATGTTCTAGTATATTATTTATATTCATGTATTGTATAGCTCCATGGTAACTTCTGCCACATAACTGAGCCAGTAACTACTCTGTTTTCTTTCTTTAGTTTACAATCTTTCTTCTTTGTATTTGGAGACCTTTCTTTTTACTGTTTCTGAGCAGAAAAATTTAATTATAATCGCAAGACTTGTACCAGTCACATTTGTCTACGTTGAAGGCGGAGACAGATTTATTCTATATAGACTTCACAGCAAAGAAACTGACATTTCAAGGTATTGTTAACAGTCGCAATGTTACGATGGAAACAGTAAAACAATTTCAATAACAAGTGTAATATTGTCCGCAATGAGACACAAGAGATCTAGAAAATGATGTAAAACCTACTTGATGAAATCTCGGCATTCCGCAAGGCTGTTATTGGTAGAATGAAACAATATTTTTGTGATAACGAAACAAAATATTTTCTTTTATTTCACTAGTATGAAAATGGCAGTTCAACTGCAAATTGTATACATATGTACGTACGTATGCAGTAACGCGAAGTATAGTTTTAATAAATGTCTATTTGCATCTACGTTGTAATTATGACGTCACGTTTTTATCTCAATTTCTACTAATTTAAATTCAAAAAGGAAAAATGAAGATCCTGTTATGCTTTGTTTTTTATGTAAAAAAGAAAGAATAAATAAAAATGATGTACTGTTTTTATGGAACAGCGTTAAAGTATTAAACCGCTATACTATATTAAGGCGATTGCGCCAAAGAATTTGACATAACTCATCTACTTTGTCATATCAGATCAAAACTTTCACTTTTGAACTATTTTCTCTAGTTCGTCACGTAACTTTTATGTCGTAAGTTCAGTTTACAAGAAACCGCAAAGGGTAATACGCTGAAGCTGAGAATGATAATATTTGAAACAGCAGCTTTTGAACCGACAGGCCATAAAATTGAAGTTGTAATATCAAAAAAATACTGAGAAAAATCTACTGTTTTTGAGAAAAAAAAAAATCATACAATCAAACAATGCATAGCGTTACTCATCATTAACATACTTTAAAACATCAATACACACATTCTAACATGACTTGATTATTTTCCCCCTATATGTCCCATAGAGCTCCACTGTGCATTATTCTCTGATATATTCACGGTTAGAATCATCACGCCTTACTAGCAGTCACGACGTTTAAAAGCCCCGCCCATTGGTATTTTGACCGTGTCAATAAGATCAATATGTAGATTTCCAGAAAACCAATTAAGGTCATGTCATTTCGGTTTTCTGAAAATCACATTCTTGATTTTTACATAACATGCACCCCTGTTGTCTGCATGGTCTAAATTTATTGTTGTTGACTTAAGATATTAATATTTACGGTAAGTACTTATCTCGTTCATGTCAGAATAGAAATAATGACGTCCTAATCGTGATCTAATGTCCAGTATCCGTCCCTCGTCGCATTAACCAATCAAATTATCACTCGACTCGGTGGCAATTTGATTGATTAATGCGACTTGGGGCTGTTACTGGACATTAGATAACGATTAAGACGTCATTATTTCTTACTGATTTCATAAAACCTCTGTACAATATCTATAGCACATGCCAATTATGAAAGTAGAAGCATTGATCTATAGATTAGTATCAGAAATATAAAAATATCAACAACACACCACCTATAATTTCATCTTATATCAACAACACACCACCTATAATTTCATCTTATATCAACAACACACCACCTATAATTTCATCTTATATCAACAATACACCACCTATAATTTCATCTTATTCAACTATATTTGAGTGAATCTGTACAAAGCAGTATTAAGTCGAACGTCATATATGCCGAATTAACGACGTCATAATTCGAAGACAAGTAAATCTAAATGATTTTTTCTGCGTATATTTAAGATCATCATATTCTATTAACTTGCCAACTTTCATTCATATACGATTACGCAGTATTTCTGGCTATATTGACACATAAAAACCTCATCAAAACTTTCGATTATAGTGCAGCTGCGATACCAAATTAGGACAGCAAATTGATACAGGGTAATTCAAGAGGTCGAAGACCAGAGGGGGATTTAAGGGGGCGCCCCACTAACCCACCCACCCACCCCCAAGTACATGTATATTGTATGATAATATTTTCAGTGGCAGATGTAAGCGACATACCCCCCCCCTTTTTTTCAGGCACAAATTTTAATTTTTTATGAAACAAGAATCTAATGTTGATAATTCAAATTATTCTAGTCTTATTCCTATTCATAAACCGCATCAGCAAATCATTTCGAAGAGAAATGATAAATTGAAAGAAACAGCTGGTGACCTACGACAACGTAACATTTATCCAGAATGACATACTTTCATCAGCTGTCAAGTGCTTAGCGCAAAATACCACTTTGATGACGTCACGCAAGGTTCGAAATGTCGAACATTTCATTATGACATCAAAAACATAACAATTAAAAGTCTGCCAAACATCGCTTTCCGTGCTGAAAAGTGGATCAAATATGGGGCGTTATGACGTCATCGATCAATGTTATTTATACAGAAATAAACAACATATGTCGAAAGTATTATCTCGGGCAATTACAGTGGTTGTACATATATTAAATTATAAGGATTAACTTGAACAATTTTGCAATTTATTGAGATATAATATGGTTTGAGGCGGTTTTTTTTAAATCTGCTTCGCGGATTATAAAGTGTCTAAATTGCAAAATTGTTAAAGTTAATCCTTAAATATATATATATACAGAAATAAATATATATATATATATTAGAAATTAAACATATGCAATGTGATGTAGAAAAAAATTATATTAAGTAATGTTTGACGGACTGAAGATAAAACACATTTATCTCGGAAATCGAGGAAATGGGAGAAAGTGACGTAGCTATTTTTGATTTCGTATATCTATTATGAAGCAAAATGGCGGTTGCTCTGGACTGCCATATAGCCTCAAGTGGGTCCGTATTGAATCCCTGGTATGGGGGAGAGGGGGGATGCAAAGTAAGGGGGACAAAACTCCTCGAATCCTCAGGGATAATAGCATTTTGATATAAACAAATTATATAAATTATGGGAACTGTGACATTTTTGAAGAAATATATACATTCAAATGTATAAAATTATTAACTATTATAGGTCTAGGTCAAACATTGTTTTTTTTTTTTTTTTTTTTTTGTTTAATTCCTTCCGTTTTGTTTTTTTTTTTTTGTGTGTGTGTGTGTGTGTGTGTAAAGGGCGCTAACGCCAATTGGAGGAACCGGGCAATGTAACCTTATAAGCATTTGTATTGACAGGTTCTTATGCAGAGGAGCTATACACTAGGGCCAACTGGATGTATAGCCGTGTGTTTAACCACTAGCAATTCCGAAAGTATCAGAGGAAACAGATAATCTATAAAGAATTGATACAAATTTCTTCAACTCCATTTCTACACAAAGCGATTATTTGATGATTAATGGAATTCAAAAGAATTGGACTATAGATTGCAATTTGTACACGCCGTCCACGCAAAACCTAAAATCCGAAATGCTTTCACATTTAGTAGATGTTTTGGATTCCCTTAATATGACCTTAGAATCTGCTACAGAACAGTGTTTTGATGATTACAATAGTTGTACCGTAATAATTGGAACTACCAAAGAAATATGATCAGCAGGATGTCTACGTAAAACTAACTATTTGAAATAACACCTTTTTCCCTTTTACACACATAGAATGGTGGCGGATTTGGACGGGGCCAACCCTTTTCACCACAAAATTACAAGGCATAGATAGCGAAATCGAGAACTTTCAAATGATATGACTAAAACTCCAGAATTTGGTGCTTCGTCGTTGCGCACGTAGTCAGTTACCGAAAGCAGGTGCGGAGAAGCTGATAATTACAGAGGAACTGCAGATAGCCTAGAAACATGGTATATATTTCAGAAAAAATATTTGTCAAAGCAATCTTCAAGGAAGAAACACTCTGTAGATGTAAGACAGATGACAGCAGCAACGAAAAGTTTTTTTTTCTGATCAAGAACCGAAAGCAACGTGACAGTTTTTAATTTCCACCCAAGTTCTGCAAAGATAAACGGAAAAGCAAAGGAAAAATGACACGACACTGTCAATCTGGTTTAGATCTTATATTTTATTGGGTATTCTGAAATTAACGATGGGATTTACTGAATTGCATGTCGTTGCACTGATCCGTCCTATCGCCGTGAAAGATATTTCGGATGCATACAACAATTGAAAGGATGCTATAGCTAATTTTAAGTCACATACAGCTACAGAATATAACTTGTCATATGTGTCCCGAATGAGAGCGTTCATAAACACAGATAACGACCCAACAAATCGTATCGAGGTATCAGTTACACAACATGCTTTGCAAACTGTCAAGAGAAATAGGAAATTTCTGAGCTTCTGAAATGTCAAGGAGTTGTTAAAGTTTGGTATTGAAGCTGGGATGAAATATTGGGCCATTATATAAAGACATGTAAGGAAAATGCTAAGTATACATCAAAGGCTTGTGATTTGCGGCAAGGAAAACATCCAGTCGGAAATAGTAAACGAGGTCAACGAACAGAATTTTGGAGCATCTTTTGGTATCCAGCGTGATGAAGTAACCGACATCAACAACTAGGAACAATTTTGGAATTGTGTTGAGGTACACAAAAATAAAATGCCATTGGAAAGTTTGCTCGAGTTTTACCACCTGAAAGCAAAACAGGTGAAGCAATTTATGAAAATATCATCACCGCACTTAACTCAGTACTCCGTAGGAGTACGAAAGTGTAGCTCCCAAACTATTGACGGGCTGCAAACATCAAACATAAAATAGCAAACATACATAAACATTAAGCTAATGATCGGCAAAAACACCATACATCGTCTGAAGGCTCTACACACATTTTTACCCAACCATATTTGCGGTATGTTTATATGTAGTCTGAATCATCCCAAGTTTGCGTAATTGTACATCATTAGCAGAATCAAACATGTGGATAATTGCATTAATTGGTCTTGGACAGAATCCATATGTCCTAGGGTGGTTGAGTACACTTCCACTACTTCTACTACTACTACGACTACTAGTAGTAGTAGTAATAATATAATTTTGATGATGACAATGTCGGTGGCTAGCCGATCATCTCACTGAGCAACACCGGCTTTTATGAACAAGACAGGAAATATCCAATGGTACGAGTTATGCATAAACTTATGCTTTAAAAAGTGCAAATTTCCCGTCTTTAATCGGTTATCACTCACTAATGTAAGTAAATATTATAAAAGGAAAGATTTTGAAAGTGTTATCTCATCCTCTTAAATAATGATCTTTATTCGTTTTAAATAAACAAGTCTTTGGTTTGTGTTTTTCTGACACTTTTATTCCAATAAGTGGTAAAACTATATTACAGTGTGCAAAACAATTACTAGTATTGTATGTATACAACTGAATGCATGCCGACTTCGAAGTGAACATTGTCTAAATATTTGGTAGTGTATATACTAATTTGTACAAATATATATTCCTTCAGAAATTCAATTTTGTTACAACGTCAACATTGGCATTCACTCAGTTGTACAAATGTCCAGAGGTTCAATATCACAATACCATATGTAAATACCATGAACCATACAAGGACGTGAAGAAATATCTTATTACAGACATTAAATTGTAACGAGTCCTTACCATGTTTCATTAAAAGGTAAGCACAATGAGATTGAAGGTTGAAAGTATTTACATTGAAAATAGCTACATTGAAGTCCAATAATTTTAAAGTATATTAAAGAGATGTAGTCCTTCTTATATAAACATGCCCCCGAAGGATTGACTGTCCACTGCAAACGGTATCAAACAAACAAACAACGATAACTCTATTTCTTTTCCAATTGCTTTTCATCAAGCTAAAGCTGTGCAAACCTACACCGATTTAATGTAATATTAGTATTGATATTTCGACTTGGCAGGTGACTGAACGTTGCCAATAGAATGATATAAATATTATAATGTCTAAAACAAATAGTCAATGAAATACTCTTGAGGAAGAGAGAGTTACTGCTGTGATATTTCCCCCTATGATTCTTCTTTTTTTTTAATCCTTGGCATATCTCTCATTTTTTCAGTAAGAAAATTCTTCGCAGATGATATATAATAACGTGCTTAAAATGAAAATTTTAGAAAAAATATTTGTTTGAGATTTATCGAGAACCACTGCAGGTATTTGATCCAGCTTGTAAAAATGGAGAACTTTGGGTACCTACAAATGTTGTTTCTAGGGAAGATCCTGCGTCTCATTTTGAGGAACCGAATGAAAAAGAATGATTTATATAAGATGAGTGTCTAAAGAATGGTTATTGGTTTCTTAAAAATTTGACCCCTTATTGATGTCTTCTCGGATTTTGTCGTTTTTGTTAATTTTAAAGCGATTCTTTTCGATTTTCTCATTGTAAACTTTTTACAATACATTAACTTGTTAAACTTTTTTTTATTTTAGGACAGGGCAAGGTAGATTTGTTTTGTTTTCTGCATTGTAGAAAATGTATCGCATTGTCGTTGTGTGACGGAGGTTCAGAATTCAATATCTTCTTTTATAATTAATGTTTCCTCTGCTCAGCAAAGCGACAAAGGTTTACTTTAGCCTATTGGTGCATTCGGATTAATTTAACATTTATATGAAACAAATGCTGTATTAAGATATTCAACGATTGTACAACTTGGCAAAAACACCACTAAAACATAAAATCTTGTCATAATGATGTTATTAATTCGTTTATATGTATTTTTATAGAGTTATTGCTTGGCCTTGCTGGTAAATTTTAAAACATCAACATATTCTAAGATAAATTGGCCAGTTTTAGTACAATGACATCATTCGCCTAATTGCTTTCCATTTTTTGTACACCTTTGCACCTGGTAGGATATAGATAATGCAATAAATATGATGTACTTTGTGATTGTTATGACGTCATATGATTATGACGTAAGTTGCCCACATAAAAGTGCCCACATCTAGAACAATGGATTTGGTAGGTGACTAAATACAAACCGTGACGGATTTTAGTAGTTGCGATATTCCCTATTCCATTAATGAAAAACATAAATCCAGTACCAAATTTGCCACATGTGTTATAAATAAGAATCAGGTAATTTTAAAGAGTTAAGAAACTACAAATAAAATACATATAAGAAATTGTAAACTGTCTCTTTAGCATAATAAATTTCTAATTTTAATAAAATATCTTCACAGAGATATGCAGTTTCCGTATTTCATTGTGCTTTAAAGTTACAACATTTATAATGAAATACATCACTGAATAACAATTTATAAATAAATATTGTGGACATTCGATTTGGTACTATATGCAATTTACACAGACAAAAAGTAAAACACACAATATTGTCAGTAGCCCTTCATTAATCAAGTAACATATTCACGTGTCAAATGAGTTATATTCCCGACATATACCAACTTGTGCTCAAAGCATTTCAACAAGAGTGAAATATTTCATTCATATTCTTGATATGTCATCAAAGGACGGCTGAATCAATGTTATTTGCACCGACAGTGTTGATGGTGTAGGACGAATAGAACTGCTTGTATTTCCGCTCAATCTCTTCCTTCTTTTTCGTGTTACATTTACACAGAATAATCATCACTTTGTATCTGCTTTCATTAAAGCTCAAAACTAACACACAAGGCATGAAGATATAGAATAAAATACCGAAAACGTCACTTATTCTCAAAATAGTAGAAAGTACTTCTTCGTCTCTATACATCTGTATCATTTGTAGAACAGTAAACGGCAAAACGGTTAAAAAGTTAATACTTACTAATGCAAATGATTTAGATGTGAGTGCTGCAAATTGTTTGTTAAAATTAAATATTTCTCGTTTTTGTTGTTGGGATTTTTTTCTCAGAATGTATGCCGTCACTGAATACGTAATTGTTGTGGCCAGAAGATTTCCAAATGCAATAATTGATGTCATCCACGTCACACGATTGGTTTTGTCGCTCATACGGCATGTATGGTACTCTCTTAACGGTTCAATACCTATCAAGGCACTGATCTGACCTGCCGTATGCAGTAATATGGCAGTATTTCTTAATCTGCTTGAGTGGATATAACGTTGATACCGCATTGGGGACATCTGGGAAAATAGCCGATCAAACCCTATGGCGGATGATATAAACATCGCCGTATGAATCAAGGCCCTGGCTTCTATTTTGATTATAACGCAAACAAATCCAGGATAAATAGCTTTGCTTTCGTAAACTACATTCAGTGAAGTCAGTACACAAATAGTAAGTCCAAATGCTATATTTATAGCTAAAAGCTGAATTATCCAAAATTTTATTTGCTTTGCAACTTTTTGACATTTGGTAAAAATTGCAATTGCACACACTGATAACACAATTTCAATAACGAAAGGTGGTATTGCAGCAACAGGAGATTGTTTTAAATCTACAGATGTAGTATTTGGAGATGTCATTACGGTAAAGTCTTTTCCTTTCTTTTAAAACTTTCATTTGGAAATTTATAATACGAACACACTTTTTGATACAGTCTTTAACCAGGCAGTTTGCCCATACAGGATTGCTGTTCTTGAAGGCCATACTTCCCTTTATATGGTTAACAAGCAGTTTCTATGACAACCTCAACCGCCTCTTTTCGATTGAATTTCTCCTTTTTAATCAATAGTCGGTATAATTCCTCCCATAACGTACATGAAAAATCTAAAACAAAATTTGATGAAAGTAATGTCTTTTACAGTGTATCGGAAGATTTGAAAGGAATATCAATATTTCTAAAGCTACAGTAGGTGCATTTTTAACACATGACATTTCTATGATTCGTGTTTTAAGCTGTTTAAAACTTTCTTTTTGGTCACTTTCTGGGGATATGACCAATTTTTTAAGCGACGTTAATCACAAATCACAAAAACTCTTCTGAGGACGTTTGTAATATACAATCCCAAACTTTACGATAACTAAAATCTATACCACATAAGACTTTATAGATTTGAGTATTACAAAGAAATCAATATTACTATGTTTATGTTTTATTCTGTGACTACAGACTCATTATTCACCTTAATATACCTTAACATTATAATACCTTTAGAATAACTTACTGCTTAGAAGATTTTTTCATTACTTCACATTTGAACCTAGAAATATCTTATATAGTATTTTAACCAGTTTGTGGACATGTTTGCTCCTGTGTGATGATTAACATTGAATATGAAACTATCTTTCATAAAATGATTGATAGATTGATGTACGCTATTTATAATTACCTAAAATAATAATAATGATAATAATAACAATAATAATAGAAATAATAATACAAATAATAATAGTAGAAATAATAATAATAATAAATAATAAATAATAATAAAAATGATAATAAATGAAAATTTATACCTTTTTATAATTCTAAATATTTGTAACCATGCAGAAAACGCACTTGAATGTTGTTAAGTGATTCCAAAATATCATTTCAATAGGATATTCTTCAAGTTAAGCATAAATTTCTTTTGGCATAGCCAGTCACTTAAATTTTTCAAATTTTCTCAAAAACACAGGGTAGTTTTCATTCCATATTTATCTTTCACGTATACTAGATCTTTTTATCTACTCGAGATAAGAACTTTCCTTTGAATATGTTAAGTATTTTATTTCATAAATGCTGTTATAAAAATTCCGTGCTGATAAATGCGTTTGTCTCTGACCCTCATAAATAGCTAGTGTTTTTATTCATGCCATATTTAATAAATATACAAATGTATATTAAGTTCTTTCGCAGGATATATGTGATATTAACAGTGATATTCTTGGGTTTACATATTTATTTGGGGGGGGGGGGGGTGGATGTTTTTGTTCTGTGGGGTTTTTTGGGGGTTTTTTTGTTTTGATTTTGGGGGGGGGGATTTTTTGGTATTTTTGTTTTCTTTTTTGTTTTTGGGTTGGTTTTTTTTTGTTTGTTTTTGGTTTTTGTTTGTTTGTTTGTTTAGGGGGTTTTTTTTGACATGGCTTCTTCAGAAAATCTTAGTTTTCCTTCAAATAGATTTTTTTCGAACTAGAATAAGCGGTCAACACCTGTCACTCCTGTATCTCCTTCACCAATGTTATGTATTTATAAGTTGTACAGTCAATTTTGTTCCATAAAACTAAAAAAATAGGTGTATATATATATATATATATTATAGATTATGTCTTGATATAAATATCACCCAATATATATGGTCAACAAGTAGTGATAATTGACTTAGTGGCATTACAGAAAAGCGCTCTATTAAAACAATTTAGATACAGAAACCCCTCGATATGCAGGGGGATGTACCCAGCTTTATCATGCGTGATCTTTACACAGTTTTGGATACTAACAGAACATCTATAGGTACGTAGACAGGAGCTGTTTATTGTTAGAACACTGAGCTATATTTTGGCGGTGAACGGTGTATGATTGAACAAATTCATTATAAGAGGGGTGTTAGTTCCTTGCAAATTAATACATTTCGAATCATCAAAAGATTTCCAATTCAGTTCTCTGTTAAAGTATGAAAGTAGCCGCCTGATGCATTCCCTAACCTCCGGATTTATTTCAAACCGTTTTGCCTTTATTCTGTTATGTGCTTTTAAATAGGGGTTACTCCTTTGAAAATCTTTTCAAATCAAATTCTGTCGTTCCACATGACGTCATAGTGGGCGTGACGTGTACTTTGTGTAAAACTATAGAAAATATCCTATCTAAATGTCATATTCTCCATAGTCACGTTATTTTATATATTTCTTCTTGCGAAAATATGCCGACGAGTTACGACCAAATAGATTTGAAAGATGTATTTTTCTCCCTTTGTATTTATTTGGTGAAATATAAAAACAATTGTTGACAAGCGCCCCCCCCCCCCCCCCCCGGGAATGTAATGAATAACAACGCAAAAACGTAAATTTATAATGTGTTATTTAATCAATTACAACGCAGAGAAGTGCTATATGATGTGTAGAATAATTAATATTAACGCAGAAAAGTGGTTTATAATGTGTAATATAATCAATAACAAGGCAGGAAAGTGTTAAATAATGTGTAATTTGCACAAAATGCTATTCAATGTGTAATTTTATTATTTATTTGTAAAGTCATTAGCCCATCCCTCAGCATTAAGTGGAAGTGAATCTTATTATCACAGTGTAACGTATAATTGTATGTGATGCAATACAAAGCAAATGTGAAACAAAGCAAATACTGTGTACTGAATTATCATATGTAAACATCCTAAACGGTGTACGATCTAGGGAAAACTATTTTGACAGCGATTTCATTGCTATCAAAAAGGCACAGGCGACCGAAGAACAGAAGATTCAATATTCCATATTCCCAGATATATTTGGTATAGCAAATGAAAGACAATACATGCACACAAATTGCTATAGAGTTTTTGTTTGTTCGTAAATGTGTTGTTGTTGTTTTTCTGTGGTTTTTTTTTAAATTTCTTTCTAGGCTTTTTAGCTAACCTTAGCCGAAGGCTCAAGTGAGCTGTTGTGATCAATCGTTGTCCGTCGTCCGTCCGTCGTTAACTTTTCATATTTTCGACTTCTTCAGAACAGCTGAACAGAATTTGATGAAACTCGGTATGCATAAAGTACTCATGGTCTCCTAAAAGCGTTGTTGTTTTTCGTCCAGATCCGTCAACAGCTGGCGCCACCACAGGCAAAAGTAAGTCACAGAGAGTACCCTCCTTTAAGAACTTCTTCAGACCGGGGGAATACAGAGACAAACCGAATGCATAGAAATGATCTAGACAGATGTGTGAAGAAGTGTTGTTATTTTTGGTTCCGTTCCGAAATCAAATTTTTGACGTTTATTCGACATTTTTGGACTTAGTAATTTCAATGCAGAAAAGTGTCATGTTTTCAGTTAATTCATAATGATGATTTCTTATGGACTATTTTGATCATAATTATTGGTAATTAAAATATGGAGAGTAGCGGTTCTAATCCAGCTGTGGTCATTTTTTTTTTCTTTACACATCTAAATAAGGTTTTAGATGTTTCTCTACATTCAACATATGACATTAGGCCATTGAAGTTGGATCTGGACAATATTTGAAACAATTGTTCTTTACAACCCAAACTTGAAAACCATGTCAACAAAAGGCCCCACCTAAAGAAAATGACAAACTTGTTGCCATGCATCATATCTTGCAGAGACAAAGCAAATGCTTAATATCAAAATCACCTGAATGGATGTGCAGAAAAGTGTTGTTTTTTATTCTGGTCTGAAATAAAATTTGACATATTTTCAACATTTGTGTTGAATGAGTCATAGTAATGCAAAAATAAATGAATTCTTCCTTCCTGCATCACTGATCATCTAGGTACTCAGGTGAGCGATATAGGCCCACTTGTTTTGCTGTTGTAGATTATGTCTTGATATAAATATCATCTGACACCTATGGTCAACCAGTAGTGACAATTGACTTAGTGGTATAACAGAAAGAAACTGAGATGCAGGAACCACTAGATATACAGGGTGTTTTATCCAGCTTTATCATGCGTGATCGTCACTTTAGACAATTTTGAATACTAACAAAACATATGCATGCATTTAGATAGGAACTGTTTAATGTTAAAGCATTGATCTACATTTGACGGACAATCCATTATTAGGGGAATTTCGAATCATCGGAAGATTTCCAATTCAGTTCTCTGTTAATTTATCTGAGTAGCCGCCTGATGCATTCGCTAACCTCTGGATTCTTTTTCAATCGCTTTGCCTTTTTATTCTGTTATGTGTTTTTATACAGGGTTTACTCTTTTGAAATTAACTTCTATCGTTCCAGATGACATATAGAGGGCGTTCCGTGCAGTTCTTGTAAATTTTACTATATAAATGATCCTATCTAAATTTTAGATCCTCTATGAATTCGCTTTTCATACATTTCTTATTACGAAAATATGCCTAGGAGTTACGACAAAATAGATTTGAAAGGTGTATGTTAACAGTTTGTATTATTTAGTTTGCATTTATTTAAAGAATATAATTATTAAGAACATTCGTTGACGGGAGGAACCGCGCCCATACAGTTGTGAATAACAACGAGAAAAAAAATTTATAATGTGTAATTAAATTAAGTACAACGGAGAGAAGTGCTATTTAATGTGTAATATAATTACTGTACAACGCAGAAAAGTGTTATATTATGTGTATCATAATTAATATCAACGCCGAAAATGCTATATAATGTGTAATTTAATTAATTACATAGCGCAATATGCTGTTCAGTGTGTAATATATTTATTTATTTGACACCATTTTCCCATCCCGCGGCCTAATGCAAAAGTGAATCTCATTATCAGAGTGTACCATATAATTGTATGTGGTGCGATTATTCTAGTTATACGTGTTATGAGATTATGATTCATTAAAGCAACTCCCGAGGTTAAATCGAAGGCATAGAAAACCACAAACGGAAAAATGAAACAAAGCAAATTGTGTCTACTAAAGGTATATATCGTAAACGGAGTGCGATCTGGGGAAAACTTTTTTGACATGGATTTCATTGCTATCAAAAAGGCATAGGCGATCAAAGAATAGAAGTTTCCATATTCCAGATCCCGGGATATATATGGTATGACAAAAGAAATAAATATATACCCACAAATCGATCTTGTGGTTTTTTTTCATTGATAATTAAATTATGCAATATATGTTATAATACACAATGTATAAATGCTCCACATTTGACACGCAAACTTGGCCATAGTGCCATACATGACGGGCGTGTACAACCAACAGGAGAACCTCTCTCATTCATGTACCAGATGTTATATTGTAAAGATCAGGGTTGATACTTACAATTTTCCTGCCCTGTATCTGGTGTATAGTCAGCACGTATTTCCTGTAGTTCCAGGTTGTTGGTCATAAAGATTTCTTTGCTTCGTTTGATTAATTTTTAGCTATCTTTGACTTCAAGACAGTTGCAGTTGCAATGAATTAATTATTTTATGGGTGACTATATTCAATTTTCATACTTTGAACAGTACCACAGAACGTTTTTCAAGTGCATTCACCATAAAGTACAGAAATTGATAGACTGCTGCATGTAGAACTGGGCATTATTCAGTGAGAGATAATTCCAAAACTCGAATGATAAAGTTGTGCAAAAACGATTAAAATATTATTGCTTAGCTGAGTTAGAAATTCTAAAATGGAAGGAGGGTGTCTTAAAGGATCAAGTTCTTGATATACGACTCTATAATTTAAATACAATGCCGAAGGATCTGGATTCCTCCCTGCCCTTTTCCCCTTTACAGATCCCGTGTTAGGATATACTTTTGCTCATTATAGAGATTCCACACTTCTACTGGCTTTCGTTTTTCTATGGGAATATCTACGACACACATCCTGTAGACGCCGTCATGGTATAGGTCAAATGAATTTCGCTTGACGTAAAACAGGAAAAAAAAAAAAGAAAGAAACACACAAACACAAATCGCTAACACGTCGTCCAGACACTCAGACATACACAAATCGCTAACACGTCGTCCAGACACTCAATTTGCCGTCCAAATTTACAGAGGGAATGCAAGAATGAAATAAATTATGTATTGGATAAATATAGGAAATGAAAAACAGAGATGACATGCAGGTATACATTTAAATTTACAAGAAAGAGAGTCGTGTTGGGTAAAACAAATACACAAAAATAAAGTAAAGATAAGTAAATAAAAAGTTTTAATTTATAAATTCATGATATTAGGTTCTGTTTCAGGAACCGTCAGATTTGTAGATTTTGTCGACAAAATATATAATGCATGAGGACAGGAGATAGTGTATATAAGTATGTTTTGCCAAACTTTTTTTTTTCAAAATTGTCAATAGAAACCAAGAAAATGATAAATAATTACATGGTTTAGAATGAAAAATCACGATTAATCAATTGGTTTATAAATATTCTGCATACGAATCTGAAACTGAAGCAGAATTGCATATCAAGCGAAATATATTGATAATACTTAAATGAAAACGAAAGTTAAGCACAGTAGTTACAATAAACACAGGAGATTTAACAAAATAGGCTATTCGTGAATGCGTTTGGCAAAAAGTTCCCGGTAATAGGACGTTTCGTCCACAATATACTTCGTTCACTGGCTTCTTCGTCCACTGTTAAGATCGTCCTCAGATGATCCATCCCCAGATTATTCATCAATAATGAATAATATAGTAATCACATAAACAGGAGATAATTACCGTTCAAACAACCAATTATGTCATTAATATTTACAGTCCACTGTGAGTTTATAGCACATCAAATTAATATTTAACAAAGAGGGTTCGTATAAATGTACTTTGACAGATATAACGAAAAAAGAATTATCTTAACTTTAAATAAATTTGATGATCGGATACCCAAACTTTATATGTATGACGATTTCTTGTACTGTATACATGATATATCGGCAATAGCTGTCATTGTTCAGGAAAGATGACAAAATATGTAATCAAAATTCATTTATTTATTAGTATCAACAGTATATGTTTTAAATACATACATTACAAATAATCATTGTCATCATTGAAATATTCACAGTACATATATAGGAAGTATATCACATTACAGTATAATATAATACATAATAAAGATTAGAATCAGCACACGGTAATAAGTCACCAATGATAATTTCAGGGACCACTATATCACAATAATTTCACAGATCACTATATCACAATAATTTTCCGGCCGCGTCCAAAAATGCTGATGGCTTCTGTCTCTTATCTTCGTAGCTGTCCCAAAGTTCATCGAGCTTACGTTGCATCCTCCTATAAGTCTGTCTCTAGTGGCGGGTGAGTTGTTGTTCATATACGAGGGTCACGGTAACGTCCACGTTCTCAGCTTCTCGTTTCCGATCAGGTACAAGTCTGTAGAAATGGAGGTTGTCAACGCCAGATCGCCCAATAAATATTCGATGCCAACCTGAAATACAAAAGGAGAAAAAAAATAATAATAATGATTTTATTTTTTAATAACTTTATTTATATTTTTTTAATACATGTATTGAGATTCAAGATAAAGATGAGATCACATATTAATTATTATACGAATTGATTGTTATAGTACCTTCTGTATCATTATTGGTACGCACGGATTGCCGGAACACGCTCCACCGTTGCCCACTCCATTCTGAGTTGTTGAGCCAGATTGGGTTGATGTAGCCTAGTAGTTCCAATAGTTTGGGAGAGGTAATGGTCGATCTCAGGTTTGGAAATGTTGGCACGATGTGGGTCGCAGGAAGTAGTGGAAGAGTGAGAATCTGCCTGATGGATCTGTTAGTGATCTTTCTCTGGTCGTAAGTTGTCTTCAGTCCAATGGCTGCAACTTTCCTCATTACTGTTTGGCCCCAGTGGAAAGAATAACCTCGAATAGATGCGACTGGGTAGGTATACATCTGAATAGATCTTCATGCTGCAGCTTCAAAGTCCAGGGTAAAGGCCTCCACGCGTAGATTTGGTACATGCTGGCTGATGTGACTGAAAACCTGAAATGATAAATAAAATCAATTTATTGCAGGAACCTGGAAGAAAGATTTGCAGATAAAGAAAGACAAATACACATGTAGTATTGTATGATTGATAAAATTCTAAACTACAATTAATTTATGCATCACATTATATAATTGGTTATTATACTTAGTTTATCTTAGAAATCTTTTAACTTATATACGTAGATTTTACCTATTTATTAATGTACTAACATAAGTATATTTACTGCATGATAATCCTTCTTCTGACGCCGTGACATCAAAACAAATAGTAAGGGTATCTGCTTCAGGCAGTTATCTTTCTGGATGAAGGCATGGATGGTGAATAGTTGGAAGAATGGCTGATTGATCACCGTCGACCTACCACTGGCGTGCGTCATCTCGAAGTCGGAGTTGTGTCATCTGGCCAACAGGATGTGTCTGGCCTCATCAACACGCAGTTCGCCCCTGAAGATATCCTCGTCGTCTAAGTATGAGTGGTCGATCTCGAACGTCAGGTCGCTGGTATCCGACAGACGCATCTTCTGGCGGAGTCTGTTTATTGCACGGACAAGGTTGGTGGACTTTGGTAGTTTGAAGTCAGTGCTGGTTATCGTCTTTCGCATCTCCTCTTCTACAATTTTGCCTGCAGATTGGTAGGGGTCAGAAGAACCAGTGGTAAGGACGCTGGCGTAGGTCTTCGTCTTCTGGGCCAGTCCTGGATCAGATTGATGAACATGGGGCTGAATGCCAGGAGAGAAGTGTTCGCCTCGCTGGGTGACGGATGCCTTACACCAAAGATTCTTGCGCTGTATGTCCAGTATGTCGATGAGCAATGACAGCAATGCCTTTTTATCATTTTGACATGGCTTGTGTAACACACAACATCATTTTGATTTTATCTTTCGGAAAAGGTATTTACTTTGTTGTACAAATTTCGTATAATTATCACATCTTTAATACAATAAATCATCATCACCAATCTTTCCATGACCTATTAAGAAATCATCATCAACATTCTTTATTTCGATGGTATGCGCTTGTCTGTAATTATCATCAACTATTATCACATGACCTATTTAAAAATCATCTATTTAATACTTATTTTCATACTAATATTCATTATGCACTTAATATCGATGAATTTCCAGATAAGACCAAGTTTTGAAATATTTTTTAAAATAGTTTTAAAACTATTACATATGTCATTAATATCATATTTCAAATTTATCTTTGTCATAAGAATTTTTAAATCTATTACTAACACTTAACGCAATTAGAAGTAAAGGTACAGGTAATCGATTTAATAGATCTAATTATATAATTACATTGTGCACGAAACAACTAGTGGACGAATGATCTGGGGATGGATCATCTGGGGACGACCGATCCTGTGGACGAAACGTCAAGAAACCAAAGTCCCCCATCATTCATCTTACAGCTTAACAAATAATATACCATATTTTTGAATATTCTAAAATAATATAGCACATTGTTGAATCTTCTAAAAAATAGGTAATCCAATGTACAGTGTAAAAAAATCGTGAAATTTACTATAGAATAGGTCCTATTAAAGCTTAAATTCTCAATAGTTTCGTTGTGTATACATTTCTTCTTGCAAAAATATTCCGAGGAGTTACGACAAATAGATTTGGTGTATGTTAATAGTTTTCTCCGTTTGTATTTTTTGTCAAATACTTAAACAGACCGTTGAAGGGAGTGACCCCGCCTAGACAGTAATGAAAACAACACAAAACGTGATTTATTGTGTAGTTTAATTAATTACAACGCAGAGAAGTGCTATATAATGTGTAATATAAGTAATATCAAATCTGAAAAGTGATTAATATTGTGTAGTATGATTAATATCAACACAGAAACGTGCCATTTAATGTGCAGGATATTTATTTTAAAACAGAAAAGTGTTAAATAATGTGTATCATAATTAATATCAACGCCGAAAATGCTATATAATGTCTAAATTTAATTAATTACATCACACAAAATGCTGTTCAATGTTTGATTTCATCATTTATTTGCAAAGTCATTTGCCGATCCCTAATGCAGAAGTGAATCTCGTTATCACAGTGTAACTTACAAGTGGTGCGATAATTCCAGTTATAAAGTCTACTAATATTATAAAGCCGGTGTGGCCTAGTGGATAAGGTGCTCGGCTCGTGATCGAGAGGTCGCGGGTTCGACTCCCGCCCGGGGCACACCGGTGTTCTGTCTTTCGGATGAGACAGTAAAAACCGAGGTCCCGTGTCACGGTAGGCGTGGCACGTAAAAGATCCCTCACTGCTTCGGGTGGGTCCGTTGCAAAGGTCTAAATTTGTATGCAATGCATCAGGCAGATGCCGTCACCATATACGTGAAATAATCGTGGAGTGATGTAAAACAATAATCAAACAAATAATCAAACAAACTAATATTATAATAGATGAAACCATCTCATGAGATAAAATTACATGAAATCGAAGACGATAGAAAATCACAAAACGGAAAAAAAAACAAAACATAAAAACTAAACAAACAGTATCCCCCCCCCCCAAAACCCCTCCAAATAAAGCAAATATTGCCTACTGCAGAAACATATATAAAGGAGGGGTAAAATACTTTGACAGTGATTTCATTGCTATCAAGTACGCATAGTCGACCAAAGAATAGAAGTGTCCATTTTTCATATTCCCGGTTATATATGGTATGGCAAAGAAATACGATACATACGCACAATAAACACAAATCGATGTATTTTTTCTTTGTATATATAAGCAGGGACTTTTATATCTAAAGGAATATGCAACTACCCCCTGTCCTTGCATAGTCTCGTATTAAATAGTTGAAAAAGTTGTGCATGCGCAATAAGAAATATCCGCCTCTTTCTATTTCTTATTGTTTATTTTTGTAAAGTTAAAATAAACCATTAAATTGAGTGTTCAAAGCATCCTCTCTGCGAGCCTATCGTGCCAGTCATGGTGTACGTACCAACAATAAGCAGCACTGCGGCAACCAAAATTATGTGACATATAAACCTTTGTAAACTGGAATGTAAATACAAAACAATGAAAACAAAATCTTGTGACTTAGAAAAAATAATATTTCGATATGCTTATGCTACATGCGATTACTATAACGATAATGTATAACCCTGAAATCATATTAAAGGACTGTCCTTTCTATAGTACTAAAGGACTGTCCTCCCTATAATGACAGTATCAATGAGCATATCTTAGGTATAGTTCATAAAAACATAAAAGACAGTAAAAAATTCCTTTGAATTGTAATTCATTTAATTCACACAACTTGGCTTTTCATCTTCCTTTCAATCCCTGTTCCTTTATACATATTTTATATACATATACACGTACACTGTATGCATTAAACTGTTTATGTTGGTATATATGTATATGTATATAGTTGTGTATATAAGTTTATGTATATGCGTGTGTATATATGGGTACATGTATCAACATATATTCTATAATTGAAAGAAATCACTACATTTTATTATGATAAATATAGAACATATACGAGGGGTGTTCCGAAATTATTGTTACTTGCGCAATATCTCGTGGAAATAGTGCTAAATGAGCTTAAAACTACCTCGTGGCGATAGCGTGATATCTGAAGCGTGGTATAGGTAAATTTCTCGCTCACAATTACACTGACCTTGGTGCTGTGTACATTGTTTTGTAGCGTACTCGTTACACTCTATATAAATATGGTTGGCAAGAGAGCTGAAAACGTAATTGAAATTAGGGCCTATATCAAAGGTAGGTCTCTACTTGGCGGTAGATATTCATCGTGAGGTGTGTGATATTTATGGGAAGGGTCAAATGTCATATATGACTATTTGTAGGTGGGTTGCTCGATTTAAGTCGGGACACCAGCAGCTGAAAGATGCTGCTCACACAGGTCGCCCTGCAACAACAACAAAGCATAACATTGAACGAATTCGGCAAATCCTTGAAAAAGATGCAAGGTACACTGTCAGGCAGTTAGCTAAAATGACAGACTTGTCTTTAGCACGTATTCACTGCATTTCAAAGAAACATCTTCAGCTGGGCAAGATCAATGCCAGGTGGATACCCCATTTACTAACTGACGACCAAATGAGGTCCCGGGTTGATAAGGCCAAATCCTTATTGAAGAAATACTCAAAATACAACAAAAAGGCTTTTGATAATTTGGTCACAGGTGATGTATTTTTTCGAGCCCAAAAGAAAATGCTCTAATCGAATCTGGGCAAACAAAAACGCCAGGCGCCCTAGCATTGCTAAAAGAATACGCACCGTGAGGAAGGTTTTGTATGTCATATTCTTTGATAACAAGGGTCCAATCATGCAAATCCCTGTTCCGAAAGAAAAAAGAGGAGTTACTGGCTCAGTTATGTGGCAGAAGTCACCATAGAGCTATACAGTACATGAATATAAATAATATACTAGAACATATATCACATTACAAAAATATTTGATTGTAGTGCAATTACGATACCGACTTAGGACGGTCATTTAATTTGACAAAAGCCAAACAAATGGTGTGGTTAACCGGTTTACGGGCCCACCTTCCCACTCATCGTAACAGCAGAACAATCAAAGGACTTACATTTAAAAATTTATAAATAATCCTCCATGTAAAGAACAAGGGTCAACAGGTATCGCATATTGAGAGGTCATAAAAATATAAACACGTAAGGTACTGTAAAATACATAATGGTATAAAAATATATGCGACATCAACATGATAAACCGTGCTCTGCCAGTCTGAAAGCGAGCTAAGACCCTAGATCTGTAGGAGTCCCGACTAACAGTCAGAGGGGACGAGGTTCAGGACCATGTCTCCTCTGAAAGAGGTTTGGACAAGGCCCGTCATATAGTCCCCACCGCCCTGTTAGTCAGCGTGCAACGTTCAAGTAAAAGTCTGCATAAGGCTGTAGAGGGGCCAAATACAAGACCTATAGTCTTTTTGATGATCTCAATATCATATTGTCTATTTATAAGACGTTTGATTATTTTATTACATGATAAAATAACGTTATCGGAGCCTTTTACTTTCCTTAGTTTATATACGAGATCACCGTAAAAATAAGGATGGGAAATTCCATTGGATACATACTGTTGAAAGGAAATATTTCCAAATTTAGATAGAAGTTCTGAATAAGATCTGAAGAATTTGCCGAATGTTTTTCTTAGCTTGTGATATCTGTAACCCTGAGTTAAAAGTTTAGTAGTAATTTGTAAATTTCGTTTATGAAAGTCCAAAACATCGGTGCAGCCTCTGACAAATCGAACTAATTGAGATATATAGATACCATATGATGGGAGTCGAGGGACATCGCCATCCAAGTAAGGGAAATTTACAATAGGAAATCCAAAATCCTCACGTTTATCATAAATATTAGTATATATAAGGTGGTTGATAATTTTGATGTTTAAATCTAAGAAAGGTGTAGATTTATCTCAAGTATTAGCTTTATTCAATGTGAGCTCTGGTGGATAAATTTCTGATATAAATTGTTCGAATTCAGGGTTGTCGATAACCAAAATATCATCCAGATATCTACAAGTATTATTGAATTTGTCAATGAGGTCAAAACGTTTTGATTTTTGAAGAGAAACCATAAAATCCCTCTCATAACAATAAAGAAATAAATCTGCTATCAGAGGCGCGCAGTTAGTACCCATAGGAATCCCAACTATTTGTTGATATATCTTGCCATCAAATTGCACAAAAATATTATTCATGAGAAAATCTAGTGCTTTACATAATTCCTTGCAAGTCCAGTATTTATATGAAGTATATTGTTTGTTGGAAAAGAATCCGGAGTTATTGGAAGTACATATGAAAGTTTTAGATTCTCTGTGAAAACACCATTGTATAAGAGACAGCAACTTGCTTTTAATCAAATCATGAGGCAGAGATGTATAAAGTGTAGAAAAATCAAATGTAGAAATTTGAGTCGCTTTGAAATTTAGCGAAAGAAGTTTGTCTATAACTTCATGAGAATTTTTAATCGACCAAAAGTAATTGATGTTACTATTATGAAATGCGACATCACAATATTTGATAATATGATCTTTTATAGCAGTTAGAGCAGACGTAATATGCTTCGATAGTACCGTAGTAGAGCAGTGGCTAGAATTAGATATGAAACGTGATTTATATGGACTTTTATGTAGTTTTGGGAGCCAATATATGGTTGGTAGATCAGATTTATCAGTTTTAATTTTGAAGTCGGACATGGTCATGAGGTGATCGTGCAAGGTGCTGTCTTTTGAGGTAGGGCTTTCCACATATGTATGAGTGGAGTTTAATTCGTTTTTAAGTACTTCAATATAATATAGTTTTCAAACAACTATTATGTTATTACCTGCTTTATCAGCAGGAACAAAGACATATTTAGCATGTAAGTCAGCTATCTTCTTTTTAATAGAATTTGCCGTCAATGTATTAGGCTGTTGAAATAAATGCGGATTTTCCGTAAAGTTCTTAATACGGATATCGACAATTCTTAAAATCTCGTATTTCCAATCATTAAGAGCATGAACCTTTACCTGTTCTTTTTTACACCAACGTTTACAATATGTAGTTAAAGCATCTTCTATAACGTCACGGCATTTATTGAAATCTATCCTGGACGGTAACCTATATTTAGGTCCTTTTCCAAAAAGGGTGCGCAATTTCTTGTCCGAAATACAGTTTAGGTCACCAGTAATAACATGACCTGCCGGTTTATAAACATATTTAGATTTATCACAAGAACACGACGAAGGAATAGAGTCTGAAACATCAGGGTTAGATGTAACTTTATTATAATTTAGAATTAGATTTCTTATAGGCTTTTTGTACTGGTAACAAATAAGTGGAGGTTCTAAATTCTCAAAATATTGGGGGATTTTAGATGTGACTCTGTGATCACGGAAAATATTAGAAATGTTAAGTAGATCGAAGCCTTTATTAATAAATTTAATTTTGAGAAATTGCTGCTTGGGTGGAAGAGACGGAATACGAGGAAAGAGTTTATTATATGAAAATAAAATAATCAAATTGAGTTTATATCAATCAGAATTGCGTAAACTTCGAAGATCAGCTTCGTCCAGGATAGATTTCAATTTATTTACTGGAATAGAGGATAGTGCATGCAACAGTTCATGACGGCCATTATTTTTTGCGATAAATAGAAGATCGTTTAATGACCTATTTAAACGATTACGTTTTCTGATGTTACGATTACGGCGACGACCGTGTGACCTACGTTTTCTAATAGTTTTGTGTCTTAATGTAAAAATATTGATCTTATTCTGACGAGAAGAAATATTACCTTGTCGATATATTTGGTCGTTGAGACCGAGAGGATATGGGGTTTGGAGTTGTTTAATCCAGTAGAGCTCGGTTTCCAAAAGTCGTTTTTTAACATCTGATTTCGTATCACTGTCACAGCAAAGTATTATAGAGATGTTGTACTTCGAAAACTGAAGAAAGTCTACAAACGCCGCCGCCCACATACAGGTTTAAAGTACCTCAGGCTCTTGCATGACAATGCGCCAGCACACAAGGCGCGTATTGTAACGGAGTTTTTGAAGGCAGAAAAGGTCACTGACCTCCCATACCCTGCATTTTCACCAGACTTGGCCCCCTGTGACTTTTTCTTGTTCCACTAACTAAAATTTCACCTATCTGGAAAAAAATATAAATCAAGATATGCCCTTGGCTCTGCCATTCACCAGTATCTTATGAGTATACCAATTCAAGAGTACGAAAACTGTTTCCAAAAGTGGATTGATGGGTTGAAACGATGCATAAATGCAGAGGGGGAGTACTTCGAAGGACAGGGCAAAGTAAAATGATCACAATTACTTCTATCAAAAAGAAATCGCCAAAGTAACAATAATTTCGGAACATCCCTCGTATACCTATTAATTTCGTGCACCATATGCGCATTTCGACAAGCTCCGGGAGATAATCCTTATTTTTAAAGTGATTTAGTTAATGGCCTTCTAACTACTTTTTTATGTAAATAGTATAAAAAATTTATTTTATGTTTGTATCTGATGATGTCGGCACTTGATCATATCTATGTAATTGGTTTCCCAATCCTGATCTTTTGTTGTTTGTAAAGATTTCTAATGAACTCTAACCAAGGTAAGGGTCTACCCGATTCTGTTGGTGTATCGACAGCCCGACATTTATATCTTCATTAAATGGATTAAGGGATATAAATTTGTAGGTCTTAGACAGGTTCGGTAATGAAATCAAGTACATTGGAATTATAGTGTTTACTCCATTAAATTGAAATAATAGGCCCAAGTGGGCCTATATCTCTCACCTGAGTACCTAGATGATCAGTCATGCAGGAAGGAAAAATTCATTGATTTTTGCATTACTGTGACTAAGTCAACAGAAATGTTGAAAATATGTCAAATTTTATGTCAGACCAGAATGAAAAACAACATTTTTTGTACATCCATTCAGGTGATTTTGATATTAAACATTTGCTTTGTCTCTACATGATGTTATTCATGGCAACAAGTTAGTCATTGTCTTTAGGTGGGACCTTTTGTTGACTGATTTCAAGTCTGGGTCATGAACAACAATTAGGATCATAAGTGAATTATTTCTATAAAGATTTATCAAAATCCTTCTAAAAGTTTTGCAGAAAAAGTTGAAATGTGAAAAATGGCCCATCCCCCTTTTTTGGACGCCGTAAAATTCATAAAATATCCAAAATTTGCGATATTGACATAATTCTTTCACAATAATATTCCTTACTATAATTATGATCAAAATTGGGGTACCGTATTGGGAACTTTTGATCCCGCCCTGGATCCACCCCTAAGGGAATCTGGATCCCGTACATAGTACATCATATATACAAAGTTTTATCCAAATCTGCAATGCAGTTCCAGAGAAGAACTCGAAAATGTGAAAAAAGTTAACGACGGACGGTGCACTATAACTATAGCTCACTTGAGCCTTTGGCTCAGGTGAGCTAAAAAGGGGGTCATTATTGTCCCATTATAAACAAAATAGTTATTAAATAGAAATATAAATATAAATCAAATATTTTTGTAATGTGTTAAATGTTCTATTATATTATTTATATTCATGTATTGTATAGCTCCATGGTGACTTCTACCACATAACTGAGCCGGTAACTCCTCTTTTTTCTTAAATAGAAATAAGGTGTGAAACTGAACTTTAGAATATTTATACTATTGAAATTTGTATATTGCAGGTTTTCTGTGGACAGTGGACTCCGGACCGTAGATCATGGACTGTGACTTTCAAGATTTGTGATTTCCCAACTGTCTACAAAAGAGCACATTCAATAAAATACAGTGTTTAACTTACTAAATAGGCAAATTTATGAAATAAAATATTTCCGAAAATACTTTTTCGTATTATTTGACTTAAATTTGATGTATTAGGGGCTCTCGAGACCCTAATTATCAGAAAGTATTTAATCAGATGGTAGATTATATTATTGTTAATATGGCTGAAATGTGACATACGGATGGGAAACTAAAGTAAATCTTCAAGTATATTCTAGGAAAATTATCGACGGTCATGCTATTCGCAATCGTGCCCCTTAAATTCGAACCTCAGAAAAAGTAGGAAGAAACAAAGCAGAAAAAGGGAGGCAGAGATTGTTAAAATTAATAAGTACTTAAATTACTTTCTATTCATCTTCAAATTTGTATCGTATACACTACTTTGATTATAAATATGTAAATACATACATTTGATAATATTATAAATTAAATTAAAGTATAATATTATGATATACTTTACAGCCATCTCACATGAAAGTGAAATATATAAATATTGTCATTAATTTTTTATAGATGTAAAAGTTTACAAATATATTAATTAAAGAAAATGTTGTCAATCTGTTTTAATATCACATCTATGAAGGGTACGTGTTTTCAATTTCCCTTAAATATAAACTCTGGGTACATTTATCACATATAAATGTGTAAATCAAGTTATATATATATTGATTTGGGGGGGGGGGGGGGGGGCGGGGGCGGGTTATTTCTATTTCTATTTTATTTCTATTTTATTTTTATTTCTCCTTCGTATGTTCATGTGTGTATATTTATGTATTTACCTCCTCGATTTGAAAGGTTATTGCAAGACTTTTGCGACGGGTGTTGCATGCAACCAGGGGACGTTTACTCCTCCCGGGCACCTGGTCTCACCTCGATTTTATTGGGGTTTGCATTTGTCTGAATATGACACTAAACACGATATTGCCCCCTTTATTCCATGGACTATGAAATATGGCTAAACTTTGGTACTTCTTCGTTTTTAAAATTCTTTCTTTCTGTACACCGCTGACATGGTCAACAACTTTTTCAGAGATAACATGCTGCGGACTTTATCTGTACCAGATGACAAAGCCATGGCGAAAATTCAAAAGGAACTCTCAATGTTCCTGCCCTGTATCTGATGCATTTCCTATAATTCTAGGCTGCTGCCCATAAAGGTTTCTTTCTGTTATTAAAATATAACATACCTTTGACATCAAGATAGTTGCTGTTGCAATGACTGAATTCTTTTATGGATGAGTTATATTTGCTTTTATTGAATTTTTCACAATTTTGGCAGTACCACTGAACGTTTTGTTAATACATTCTCAGTTCACTATAATACTCAAAACCATAGGGCCCTGTATGGAGAGCTGGACACTTTCCTGTACGAGATACTTCCGAAACTCGAATGAAGTTATGCAGAAAACGATTTTAATCTTTTAGTTAAAAAATAAAATTGTTGGAGGATGTGTCTAAAGAACCATTTCTGATCCGCGACTCTATAATTCAAGTTTAATATCCTGCATTGGAAAAGCATTTTAGAGACCTCCTCCTGTCTTCATTGTGGATTATTATTATTATTATTATTATTATTATTTTTGAAAAATTCACTATTATAAAGTTTGAACAAAAGCAATGTTGAAGGATTTGAATTCCTTTCTTTCTACCCACCTCTTTATATATCCCTTAAAATAGACTTTTACTCATTTGAGATTCCTCACTTTTACTGGCTCTTTCTCATAAGTGGAAATATCCATGGTATGCATCCGGTATATGCCGTCATATTATAAGTCAAATAAACTTGGCTTGACATAAAACATTGAATAAACAACACAATTAGCAAACGCGTCGTGCAAAATGTAAAGATGATGGATAAATCCAAACCACAAGTCCAAAAATCATGAAACCATAGGACATACAAAATCAGTGAAAATGAAAAACAAATGGAAAATAACAAAATATGTCTACTTGAAGAGCATATGTGAACCCCTGTGATGGAGTGAGATCAGGTGCCCGGGGAGAGTGAGCATCTCCTGCTTGCTAGCAACACCCGTCGCATATACCTCGTAGAAAGAGTCAAATCGTGTGAATTCCATATGTATTTATATATGGAGAAGTCGAAGTAGGTAACCTTCTAGTATAGAAGGTGTCAAATCTGTGTAAAGTGGTCGGAATCGGTCTCAGTCCAGAATATCATTTAAAAGTCTGGATAACGAGATATCATATGGAGTAATAAGAGTCTCGTAACGACCGTAGAACTTCCTCAGTGACTATGCTAGTCTAGCACATATATAACCCTGGTTGAGCAGCTTAACTGAAAGTCGTCTAGCCCTCAGAACAAAGTCATTGTAATTTGAACATGCTCTGGAATAACGTATTAACTGAGATATGAATACGCCGTATGCGGGCGATGATGGAATGTTGCTACTTATGAAAGGAAAGTTTGTGATAGCGAAATTGAAGTCGTCACGTTTGTCATAGAGTGAGGTGTTCAATTGACCATTAATGTCGAAAGACAACATAATATCTAAATACGAAGTAGAATTACTAGTTTCTGTGGTTTCTTTGACCTCCAGTTCACTTGGATAGATGATGCTAAGGTAATCCGCGAATGAAGGATTATTAATTGAAAGCAAGTCATCTATATATCTGTAAGTAAAATTGAAGCCAAGAGCCAATTGTTTTTTTTTCCTTGCGAAAGCAAAGACTGAATGAACTCAGCTTCGTATGAATAAAGGAATATGTCAGCCAGAAGCGGAGCACAGTTAGTGCCCATTGGAATGCCGACAATTTGTTGAAAAACCTTACCTCCAAACACCACAAAAATGTTATCGATAAGAAAGTTCAACATCTGGATGAGAGCTGTTTCAGTGTATTTATTTTTGGAATCAGAATTTTCCCTAACAAAGTAAGTTTTATCGTGACCTATTACTATATATTTGAATTTGCGGCTTCCGTTTTTACTAGTAAATGCATTTTGAATAATTTCCGCTAATCTCTCTTTTAATTTCTGATGAGGGATCGTTGTGTACAGAGTCGAAAAGTCAAAAGACTTGATGGAGTGAATTTTAGTAAAACTTTTTGATTTTAGATGTTCTAACAACTCTTTTGAATTTTTAAGGATCCACATTTGATTAATTCCACTTCTGGAATATACTGTTTCGCAATATCTATGAAGTCCAGATTTAATTTCTGATAATATTTTTGTGAGTAGCATCGATACAGATTTTGTGGAACACTTCGAGGAACCAGCGATAAAGCGTTGTTTGTATGGAGTTTTGTGCATTTTTGGAATACAGTACAAATATGGAAGTTCTAAATTCAATTTATTTGAGTCAATACCAAACGTATTGAGGAACTCAATCTGCACCTTGTTAATCACCGATTACATGCCAGAAATTTAAAAACAAATGCATGAATCCCCAAATTAACGTACTGAGACGAGTTCTTCTACGAAATATAGGTATGCATATATATTTATTCAAAGAACAGAAGATTTACGTTAGATATATATATATATATATAAAGCACAAATACTCTACAGTTAACAAGGCACCCTATATTTCACTTATATTCGTTCCCCGTCTGGGACTCGAACCCACGACCTATGGTACCCTTTAACCGACTAAGCTACACGAACTATATAATACCTTAACCCGAGGTATATAATTGAGTCTTTTCGTTACACAGAGTTATTTCCAATTTGAGACGGTATCTGACGTAAAACAATTATAACGTCATCAATTTCCTATGAAAACATCATTTCCCGGCATTTTAGACCAGTTTTCATAGAATTTGATGACTTCATAAGTGTTTTACGTCAGATACCGTCCCAAATGGGAAGTAAATCTGTATAACGAAAAGACCGAATATGTTTTCATAAATTACATGGTTTGCTTTTACTTCAATAACATGTGGATCAGATACCGTTTTTCTGTAGTAAATTTCCTTCTGAACAATCATCATTAGAATTTTATTAATAAGATCAATTTATTTGTTTCTTTCCAGTGTTGTCATTACATAATTATTTATAATGTTGTATTCAGTTTTGGAAGTGCTTTCTAGATGAAGCCCACTCACTATCTTTACATTCCCTATTCTTAAATATTTACAAAAATAATCTCTTTGTCTATTTCTGAGAGAAGCATTAACTTACTATGACAACAATGTACAATAAATGCTATTTCCTCTTTCAACTTTTTATCTATTTCTTTTATTCTACGTTATTTATTTAATATTTTCTTTGTTTGCTTCTTTGAAACTTCATAAATTTGACAAAATATCATCGTCGATGCATGCAACCTCGATTACCAAGATATCTGGATCCACCGCTAGCTATTGATACAAATGTACATATAGTATGTAGAACATATATTGTTTTGCGGTACTAGGGGGATAAGTATTGTTACTCCATGCATCCATTGGTATCTGGTACTATGGGGAAGAGATTTGTCACATCATGCTTCCAATGGTTTGCGGCATTATGGGGAAGATTATTGTTACCCCATGTTTCCATTATCTGAGACACTATGTAGAAGAGTATTGTTACTTCATGCTTCCATTGGTTTGGTGCACTATGGGGTACAGTATTATTACCGTATGGTTCCATTGGTTTGTGGTACTATTGGGAACAGTATTGTTACTTCATATATCCATTGGTTTACGGTACAATGGGGAACATTATTGTTACCTCATATTTCTATTGGTCTGTGACACTATGGAGAACATTATTGTTACCTCATATTTCTATTGGTCTGCGACACTATGGAGAACATTATTGTTACCTCATATTTCTATTGGTCTGCAACACTATGGAGAACATTATTGTTACCTCATATTTCTATTGGTCTGCGACACTATGGAGAACAGTATGGTTACCTCATGTTTCCATTGGTCTTCGACACTTTTTGTGTGCACTATGGGGAACAATATTATTACCTTATGGTTCCATTGGTTTGCGGTACAATGGGGAAAAGAATTGTTACCTCATGCTTCCATTGGTTTGCGGTACTATAAAGAAGAGTATTGTTATCCCATGCTTCAAATGGGTTGTGGAACCTCAGGGAAGAGTAGTGTTACCTCATGTTTCCATCGGTTTGTGGTGCTATTGGGAAGAGTATTGTTGTCCCATGCTTCCATTGGTCTGTGACACTATGGGGAACAGTTTTGTTACCTTATCCTTCCATTGGTTTGTGGTACTATGGGGAAAATAATTCTTACCTCATGTTTCCATTTTTACAGACGATGGGGAAGAGTATTGTTACCTTGTTTCCATTGGTTTACGGTACAATGGGGAAGAGTGTTGTTACCTCATACTTCCATTGGTCTGCGGCACTATGGGGAAGAGTATTGTTACCTCATGCTTCCATTGGTTTGTGGTACTATGTTACTGAAATATCCAATTCAGTAGTAAAGAGACATTTGCATTAGGCCATATCAATTTTTTTTTTCTAGTTCTTCAAGAGCGACCGCACCTAAAATTGCCAACTTGAAATTTGAATATTGAAAAAAATAATCCCGCACGAATTTTCAAATCGAACGCCAAGAGCTATTTTCCCCTCTAGATTTGACACTAAGCTTCCTTAATATGCTTTAAAACGATGTTACTGGTCTTCATAAACGACCTGATAGATTCCATAATCCGAATTAAACACCAAATTGATGATGATTTGCGTTTAAAGGCTTCAAATGGAGTCAATTTTATTGCTTAAGACATCGATATTTTCAAAATGAGGCAGATCTTGTAAATATTGCATAACTTCCGTAACTCCATAGGTCCTTATTTTGTCAAACTTTTGTAATTTCAACTTCATTTTGAAAATTAATTTATTTTATTTTTGCGCCAGCTCGCCGCTTAAAATTATCAAATATGTCTGAAGAACTAATAATTAATTTGGTGTGGCCTTATGAAAAAGAACCAACAATGTATTTTATTTTACAGAGAGACATATTTTATTAAAAGTTTTTTTGTATATTTTACCCTTAGTCAACGAAGCAAATAAATTGAAAGCTAATCTAGAAATCAGCTGTACATATCATAGACAAGGTATTGTTGTCACCTGAACATTTGCTACTGGATTTAGCTTTGTGATCCATCCCTCAGGTGAATTAGTTCTGATTGTGATACTGAAGTTATGCCAGTTGAGTTCAAAGAGTGTAGTGATTAGATATTAGTCATTTATATGTATGTCCTCGTTGATTTGTGTCATACAGCTTTGTCAGATTTCTTATGATTTAATACACCTTACATGGGCAGATGGCTCGAGGAAGTGGTACCTTCTTTAAGATACCAATGGACAGAGTTGGTTATTCTTCATAGTTATTCACGGCAGCAATGGTAGGTACAATAATAAACCAAATTTGAGTTATCTCTCTTAGACCTACTAAATTGGATACCTGCGATTCTTCTTAACGTGCATTATATCAAATAAACACACCAGCCCTTTTAATGTATTCCTGCATGAGAACACAAATTAAAATATTTAGTCTATGTAATTGCTTTGCCATATTTGTTACTGTCTTATTCTGAAAAGCTCTTTATGTTGAAGGTGATATGATTTACAAGATCAAGTATCTTGGTTTCGGGAAGTCAATAAATTTCAAAAGTTTCAAAGCGAAAGCAAACGCAAATGACCTATTCTATATCGAGTTTGCGTTTAGCAGTTCTTTAAATTATTATTATTATTATTATTATTTATTATTATCAATAATAATAATAATAATAATAGTAATAATAATAATAATAATAATAATAATAATAACAACAACAACAACAACAACAATAATAATAATAATAACAACAACAACAATAATAATAATAAATGATATTAACTAATGCATTGCCCTAGTAAAACTAAATACAACGTACCAAGCTTTACAGTAAGAGCAAAGTACTGAAGAAATAATGTCGTATTAGATAAGAAAATAATTGAAACCGCATTCGTTTTTACAATTGATTGATAAGATGTTTTGTACTCCAACAATTGTTATATCAGCGAAAGATGCGTCTATAATTGCAGCTTTAAAGGTTATATAGCCAACAGTAGGCGGAATTTGTATTTCATTCTATACAATAATTTTACTAAAGATTTGTAGGAAACAATTCTAATTTGTCTGGTACTCGTCCATTGTATCTTTGAAATAACATCTGAGTCGGTATGATATTTATAATATTTAACCCTCAAAGCATAAACATCCATTATTTCTACCTCATTTACAAATAGTTGAATGTCCTTTACCTACAAGTCTCATATCATTATTTCATTCTACAACACAACATCGGCTACAGACAGGAAAATTCAGTCAGGTCATAGAGTATGGCGATATGAAGGTGACTGTTTTACTATCAACTAAATTTCACCATAACTTATTGCCAAAATTAAGTTGAATTAACGGTCATTCAACAATGTTTATATTATGTTTCCACGTCTGTGGAACTCATTATACATTGTCAAAATACAGCTTTCATTAATTTGTAAGAGTTGTCATAGGTTAAAATGTAGATATATAACGTCTTTGTACATGATTGATTTGGTCAGAAATATAGAAACATTATTGTTTTTGTACAAGATTAATTATGTACAAGGTAAGTTCAAGGTAAGTTCACATTCTGCTAACAAAGAAATAGATCTTTGTGCAGTACATTTAGTAGGTGGCGTAACTATGTTAATGATATGATTGATAGATTAGGAACACTTTTCGATTGCTTAACTCTATGTCTTAATTCCTCAGCATTTTGTTCTTCGTTATTTATTTCATCATTGCATTGATAATAGAGAAAACTGAAGACATCTGACAAAGCTGGATGACAAAAGTCAAGGACATGCACACAAAACATGATACTAGTAGAATATACACTGAAAAACCACATTACATTTACGATACCGACTTAGGACGGTAAATTGAAGTAACCAACGTCATTCAATTGGTGTGGTTATCCGGTGTAGGGGACCCACCTTCCCACTAACCGCAAAAGCAGCACAATCAAAGGACACACATTTAAAAGTTTTAAATAATCCTCCATATAGAGAACAAGAATCAACAGGTTTCTCAGGGAGAGAGGTCATGAAAATTGTAATACACACGAAACCTTTATAGAATGATATGTCGCTATCAAAAATAAGTAAGGCGAAATCAACATAAGTAAACCGTGCTCCGTCTGAAAGCCGAGCTCAGATCCTTGATCAATAGGAGTCCCGACTAACAGTCAGAGGAGACGAGGATCCTGACCTTGTCTCCTCTGAAAAGGTTTGGAAAAGGCCCGTCATTGAGTCAAGCAAAAGTCTGCATTGGGTTGTATATCGACCCAATACAAGAACTATGGTCTTAGTGATGATCTCGGGGTCGTACTCTCGATGTCGAAGGGGTTTAATGATTTAGATAAAATCTTGAGGATTTCCTGTTTAAAATTAATGTAAGTGTAGTAATGTAAACTATTTTTGTGATGTAAGTACATTAAAATATTACCTCAATGAGTTTTATTGTTTTAATGTGTATAGGATGTGAAAACTTACAACAAAAATGCATGGTAATGGGCATAGAAGCAGAGTTTAATTTTCACACCTTGATAATAAGACGAATCCAATTCTGCCTTAACAGGGGTGCCAGGTTTCAAAATGAAATTAAACAACACTCGATTCACTTGTAAACGACTCGTCAGATCTTTAATATTTAGATTTTACATTATGAAGTGTTACCTGATAGAAAAGTTTCCTAAAATGTATTTATTGTGTTAACACGATACAAAAAACGGACCTTAATACAAAATTTTAGATCCAAATATAAGAAGTGGATATGAAAATTCGAAGAAGGGACGCTTACTGATATTAGCTCTGTCGAGTATTAGCATGATTAGCCTGATGGAAATATTTCGGATATCTCGACAGTAAGATTAGTTCAAGCCGTAAGGTCAGACATTACAAAGGGGAAAAAAAATTTGAACCTTCAAATTTGTTTAATACGAAATTTCGTCATACATCATAGATACACATAATCATTTATATATACAAATAAATATGAACTAAGATATACACCAACAATTTTCCCACCTCAATCTCGAAATGTTCTTCATCTGATTTCCAGTAGTCTTCTTGCAGCCACGTTGGTTGTTATGAATGATGTACATATCGTTAAAAACACAAAGTTTGAAGATTTGTTCAAAAATTACGAAAATAACTGCTGTCACATGAATATGGCACTAACACAAAAGTCCAAATACTAAGACACCCAAATGCTGCCGACAGAGCCAGAATATAAATCTAAGTATTAACTCATGTAAAAATATTAAAAAACAGAATGTACAAATACATATATATTCTTAATTTTGCGTGGTTAAACCATTTGGGCAATTCTTGAGAAAACCAAAATTTCTAAAGGTTACGGCTTATTTTGATTTAACAGCTGGTCCTAATTCTTTTTTTTTTTTTTACATATTATGTATATATGTATATTTTATATTTTTAAGGAACAATACACTTCCCTTAACACGCAAGCATGGTAAATATGTCACTTTAAATGTTATACAGTGGATCATGCATCGACCTGAAAATTATTTCACAGCTCACCTGAGCTAAAGGTTTAAGTGATCTATTGTCATGGCGTTTTCCTTGTCGTCCAATCATCCGTTAAAACTCAGTAATGAATAAATACTCACTGTTCCCTATAAAAGTTACTATTTTAGACTAAATTCCTCATCGAGTAGATCCTTGACGGGATAATATATTCCCCAAACCAACCGCCAAGATCATCAAACCATAAACATCGCCGTTATCAAGAAGGGGGTCTCAAGTCGTAGTTACCTTGTGAAATCAGATATCCTCTTAGGCTATTTTCGGACTTATGGTTTGAATTTATCTATCATCTTTACATTCCACACATATTGTGGCGTCATTTAAATTGATTTATTTCATACTGAGAGGGAATATCATTTGCTAACATTTATGTGAAAATGACTGTAATAAATTTATTATTATTATTATTATTATTATTATTATTATTATTATTATTATTATTATTATTATTATTATTATTATCATGGGCACTAACTGCGCTCCCCTTATATCAGATTTATTTCTATACTGTTATGAGAGAGCTTTAAATGCATTCTACTCAAACATCTAATATCTATATTATTAACATTTATCCATCTGAACTTCAATTAAACAAAGCTGATACTTCCGACCAGGAAACACCTTTTTGCACTTAAATATTAAAATTTTTAACAACAATATTCATACCTACATATATGATAAACGTGACGACTTTGGATTTCGTATTGTAAATTCCCCTTATCTAGATGGTGATGTCCCCAGACTTCCATCATTTGGTTTATATATTAGTTATATATTGATCAAGGATCTGAGCTAGGCTTACAGACCGGCAGAGCACGGTTTACTTATGTTGATGTCGCCTTAAATAATTTTGATGAACTTTTCGTGTATAATAAAATTTTTATGACTTCTCATCTTGAGAAACCTCTTGATATTTGTTCTCTATATGGAGGATTAAATTTGTGTCCTTTGATTGTGCTGCTTTTGCGGTGAATGGGAGGGTGGGCGCCCGTAAACCGGTTAACCAAACCAATTGAATGACGTTGGCTACTTCAGTTTACCGTTCTAATTCGGAATCGTAAATGCAGCACAATCCAATATTTTTGTAATGTAGTTTTTCAGTGTATATGTTTTGTATCCATGTCCTCTGTGATTTTTGCCATACAGCTTTGTCAGATGTCGTCAGTTTTCTCCTTTATTATTATCATTATCATCATCATCATAATTATCATTATTATAATTTCATCATCATCATCAACATCATCATCATCATCATCATCATTATTAAAATTATTATTATTATTATTATTATTATTATTATTATTATTATATTATAATTAATTATTATGATTATTATGATTAATTATTATTATTATTATCATTATTATTATTATTAGTTTGTTATATAGGAGCACATATGCTTGTATCAATTTACCGTATCATATACACATTGAAAAGCAAACTAATAATAGCTTTCTAATGAACGGGAACACGAATACCAGACAAAATTCTACAGGTAGATGAAACGCTGGGTAAAGATAATGAGAAAGTAATGGATTTATAATCTAAGAGACAACCAGTGGGCAACGATAATTTCCAGTGTATTATAGGACCATCAGACTTAAATTGTTGCATAATGATAGATGTTGTCTGAAGGTGATATATAATGAAAAGTGTAACATGACAACACGAAATGGGTGAAAACCAGAATGAAGTGCTGCAAAATTAAATGTCAAACAAGGTGCTATATAACATAATTAGCTCCTGTTTTCGGCAGATAATTTTCAGTTACGATGTTATGTGACGCTACCGATTCAAGAGGGAAAAAACAGCGTCAAATAACCCCGGCCCGTTTTAAAAGCACATAAGCGTTAGAGGAATCCCCACTAAGATGTAGATGATTTTCATTTATTTTGGTTCCTTGTAATATATATGACGACATTATGAAACTACGCAGTACAAAATGGGTCGAATTCAATGAGATGTTTGTGGAAGAATATATTGGTTTTCCTCGGATCTTATCTATTTAGATTATCAATTAAGAACGTTATAAAAATAGACAGCGTGTGGGTAAAGTTTGTTTTAAGAATTTTCAGTGTATTCAGATAGCCTGCTTGGTGCAAGCCGATGGCTTTTTTGAGTCAGAGGAAACATTACTATACTCTATTCTATTCGAATATGCTATGTTCTGAAAAAACTGAAATAAAAATTCATCCCTTACAGATACGAATGATGTAAAATAGGGCTGTATATTTTACCTGCCCTGTTCGCCGCTGAACTTATTGAACGATATCAACAAATGGCATTGTAGAATCGACATTACTCACGTCAAGCGGTCGGCCAATTGCTACAAATTCGGTACGTTAAATAGAGGCTACGGGTGGAGCAACACAATAAAGTAAAAATAAAGTTTTCCTTCCCCCTAAATCGATAGGCACATTTCTCGTCTGATAGATATCCATATATATCCAAATTTAGTTTGTGAAAAGATATAAGGAGTTATCATCGCGAAACCAATGGTGAGATGGAATGATGGCAGGACTTTTGTCATTTGCCTTGCGGGAGTATTCAGAGTGTGATTTATTTCAAATTTTGAATTTCTTCAAGGTAGAAATACCAATTTTTCAAACGTAAACAAAGAAAAGTTATGAACATTGTACATTTTTTATCAATTCTAATTGTTTATTACTTATACACAACCATTTTACCAGTGATGCTGAAGACGCTTGTTGAAAATTGCATAGTAAAATATTTTATTATTGTATAAATTTAAACTTAACTATTTCATTTGTATGTTAGCGACTACTGTATGACTGTACTGTACTGTTGTATGATAGAGTAAATTACTGTACTTACAATGACTCATCCCAAAAGAGATTGTTTTTCATGCCAATGTCCTCACTGACCTGGGTACTACTTTGTCATTCTTATGAAGAACAGCATACCAACAACAATATCGTAGAGTCCATGTTTAAAATCTTACAATAAGATCTACATAGAGAGAGATAGAGAGAGAGAGAGAGAGATACACACACACACACACACACACACACACACACACAGAGAGAGAGAGAGAGAGAGAGAGAGAGAGAGAATGAGAATAAAGAATTACCGGATTTTTAAAAAAAGTTAATACATTGAAAAAAACTATGATTTTTAATTTGCTTTAATGAATTTGATAACATTAATAACTCTTAAAACAGCTATGACACACCGTACTTATTGACCCCATTAAAATATCTACTTGAATACCATCTAAATGATGAATGTTTGCAAATACCTTGTTCAACTATTGCCATATTGCGCTTCTGTGCACAACGAACGAATGAATATAGATAAACAGAGTATATATACAGCATTGACTAATGATTAGAATGTATTTTATCAAACTTAATAAGATTTTTAGAGTTCATATGTCAATAGACCTAAAATGTCTCATGTTTTATTCAGACTTTTAATGAAAAAAACTCAAAGTTTTTCTCACATTCTTCTAAATTATTTAAATGTATTTAGTTTGGAGAAGAATATTACTAACGGCGGACACACTCCATATACTACATTATACAGTATCTTACCTTATCTGTAAAGATCTGGCTTAAAATACTTTCAGAGGAACTCCAAAGGTATTACATGAAATGACATAAAAGATGTCAAACAAATTTGAAAATAATTGCATTTTTCCCTTTAGAAAAACATACTGCACGGAATTCCTGCACTGTCACGTGACAAAAAATAACAATTGAAATCTGCTTCACAGTAAACTGTTGCAGAGGAGTATAACATTCCAGGTAATTGATTTCAGTTTTAGAAAAAAAATCCGTAGAATTTTATGCATTTTGTTTACATCATGCTACCTGTTTGTGCTTTGTATTGATTTTAAATAAATACATATAAAACAATATTTTCATTCTCAATTAATAAATTCGTCATCAACACTTGCATAAAGTTTGTTAGTTTAGGACAGGCCTTGATGTTGCATCATATATAGATGGATATATATATATATAAATCTATATGAAATACATAGCATAAATTTCTCCGCTAGTTCCATAAAAACTCAAGATGTCTGACTATCTACTGATATATTTGGTCAAATTACCCAATATTTGTTTCATGTGATAAATTACTATAAGACATCTGACTTGTAGAATTATTTGTACTTGACAATACCATCCTGTCAGGAAACTTTATCATCAAAGTACTGTTCCACTTCACCCTCTGCATAGCTACTTTTGACTTAATGATGAAAGGCATCCATATTAAGAAGCCAAACAAAACGTGTAATATACTTATATAATACAAATATAAGGATGAAGTGTTGTGTGGATGCAGTAGGGAAATGAAATTCTTCATGAGCAGAACTTAATGCTCTACATATTTTGCCATTCCCTGGAGCATTTACACATCACTACAGCGAAAACAGTTTTTAGGTGTGATATCTATAATTTTACCCGTGAACACATAATCAATGGATATTTCTGTATATACTTGTAAGGTTCTTAGACATTTCATAAAAATAATTTCAGTGTGTAGGTAAAGTAAATGAACGATAAACCACGAATTTTGGACGGCAATCGCTAGACTAATCACTAGGATTATATAGCATTTTGGATCAGATGGGCTAATTTTTTTCACAAATCTGAATCAGATAATACGTATTTTCTCTAAGGAACTATGCTATATAATCATCTTTACTTTTATTGGTGTATCGTCAAGGCGTCTTTATTAGTTTACTCTGTACACCGCACTCGATTGCTTTACAATACTGCCACCAAACAAGCAATGCTAGGTCAATAAAATGCAGGGTTGTTAAACGTTAATGTTCAAATATGTCTTCACCTTTCACGACCGTTGTTATTTCTTTAGATAAGTCTATATTTGAAGTAATATTCATTTCACCATAAACCATACTCCTATTTTGATTAGTATTTTTTCTAGCAATGACTACATTACACTTGCTTTATTTAATGCGAATTTGACCTTCAGAAATCAATTGGAAAGAGTATCATACGATATTTTGTATTTAAAGTCTAGTTAAAACACTGCAAATACAGATGGGTGCAGTCCTAACATAACATGCACGTTAACGCAAAAAGCGGTCACGAGGACTGCTTTAGCACACGTGCTAGGACTGCTCGACCGGACGCACGTGCGCTCATCGCGTTAACGCGGGAGGGAATTCGCGTTAACGCGATTTATTCCCGCGTGCGCTCGGCCCAGTCGCACGTTCACATGTCTACATGTATGTTTGTAATTTTCTATGCAGTACGGATGGAGAAAATTAAATGGATCTAATTAAATTACCGGGAATGTCACCATAAAAACGTGTATTAAATGTAATGTTAAAATGTAAACCTACATGTACATTAAAGATTCTATATGTTATACAACAAAGGAAATTATCGCGTAGACATGCAATAAGGTATTTATGAAAAAAAAACTTCGTCAGTTTATACCAACATGATTAGATTCTAATTTCATTTATTTACTTCATTTTAATTAGTTTATTTATGTTTTTATTTCTTATTTAGTTATTCATTTAGACCTAATTTATTTATGTATTTACATTTATTTCTTATTTAAGTATTCATTATTATTATTTTTAATTAAGCTTTTTTCTATAATATATGAAAATAATAATAATCATCATTATTATAATATTTATTAATTTTTATTTCATTATTATTATTATATTATCCTAAAAGAAGAATAAATATCATTCAAGTCAATGTTCGGAAATTGCGTTCAATATTTTTAAAATTCATTCCTTAACTTGGAAGGGTTTTATTTAATTCTAAATATTTTACTTACACATTAGTACGTTTTTTATATTTAAATATAAAATGCATATATCGATTCTCCTTCAAAACCTTCTATATGAACATGTTAATACAAGTTTTAAGCTGTACGCAAGCGAACATGGCTGTCAAACACGTTCACGCGGCAGTCAAGCGCGTTAACGCGGCGGTTAAGCGCGTTCACGCGGTCTCGAAATTAAGTTCACGTGGAAATCTGCGTTAACGCAGACGCGTGTGCTCAGCAGTCCTGAGCGCACGAGGAAAGCAAACTTCACGTTAACGCGACGTTAACATAATGTTATGTTAGGACTGCACCTCACTGTACGGTAGTGATTATTTCGGACATGAAAATTGCGAATCCCAGTAGTAATATATCATTATGTTAACATCCCGTTAAAATAAGCTTAGCAATACGTTTGCGCTAAGAACTGCTGTGTACATTTGTTTGCGAGAACATGATTTCGAGATCACGTAAACAAGCTTGACTTCTACGTTAATGTGCAAACAGTAACATTCGCTTGCTAATACCTTAAAACTTCATGTGTATAATTAGCAGCGCGTAACACCTTGTGGGAGATTTTAACTATTCTTATATAAATCAATAATTTGGATTTAAATAAAACTTTAACCTGTTGGGGAATATATCTAAAGGTTATTGACTGAATGCGCCGATATATGACCGCCCGAGGTCTTTGAGCGGTAAAGCATCCACTCAAAGACCGAGGGCGGTCATATTTCGTCGTATTCAGTCAATAACTTTTTATTACATATTTAACCGTCCATCTACATTTAATTCTATAAATCGAAGTATTTTTGTTAATAGTACTGTCAGTCATGTTTGTTTGCGTACGGTATGATGTCAAATAGAAGTATGACGTCACGTAACTGGAAATAGTCCCTGGGCTGATATGAAGTTGGCTGGCATTTATGGCTCTATATCAGCCCGGAAACTTTCTATATTAACTGTTGATAAAATTTTCAAAATATGTAATAATATAAGAATATTGACTGTAATTCTCAAACACTGAATACATTGATTTTCATAAACGTCAATAACAGTGAAGATACTTTAACACAGAATGATTAATTTAAAGATGAGAAAAATACCTGTAATCTGATCATATCTCGACTCGGGAAATTGTTTTGTAAAATTATCTGCTTTTCTATTTATTATATCAAGCCCTTTATCAGGAGTTGTTATCTAAACCAGTAGTTTGTGTATATATGACGATATTCTTGTAGATTTAATTAGATCTTTCGTATTGTATCTGTATCACAGCATTATATGAAATGAAATCGTGAAACTCCAATGAACCGAGCATACCATGGAATTGTATGGCTTGTAATGGAAAGATATAAGTTTATCAGTAAATACCTCCTAGTGTTTTGAGCATCATTGTAGTGAAGATGTATTCGTTATATATGATTTATATGTACCAGACTTCCAACGACTAAAGAAATAACATATTCTAAAACACACACATTGTGAAACCATGCCTATTCGAAATGAGTGTCCCTTATTATGAGTTGGATTGGTAGTTAATAACAAACAGTCTCAGACTGAATTGTACATGCAGGTAAATGGGACCCAAATGAACTTAAAGGCCCTGGCATATTGCCTCTTAGCTGAAGGAATTAATTTAGGCAGTATACAGGGCATTATATAGCATCAGACGTTGCCTTTATTGTTAGATGAATAGGGTAACTTGAACAACTCTGTCCTTGAAACTTGAATCCGACTAGTTTGGTATGTATTTTGGTAGTCTGGCTCTGAAATTATTTCTTCGGTTCTTAAAAACCAATAAATAGCCAGCATAACATTGCGTGATACATGCCCCTCTGGTATGAATGAGCTTCTCCGTCTCTCGGTCATCCGTTAGGCGGCGCTTGTGTACTATGGGTTAGAAAGAACGTTGAACGTTAGAAAGTTTATGACGTCATAAGAACATTTAATTATTATTATTTTAATGAAGGTCATAAAACACTAACGATAAATTATTTGGATCCGTATATGCACAGTTGACAGCAATCATAATATAGAATACTTTGATAATACGTTGAAATGAGCTTAGCTATACATGTGCACGAAGGACTGCTGTGTACATTTGTTTGCAAAACCATGATTTCGAGATCCCGTAAACACGCTTGACTACTACATTAACGTGCAAAACAGTAACGTTCGCTTGCTTATAACGTAAAACTACATGTGTACAAGACGAAGAAACACCTTATGGGAGATTGTTTCAATTAGCTATAGATTTATAATCAGTATTTTGGATTAAATAAAACTTTAAAATGTTGAGGAATATATTATAAGAATATTGGCTGTAATTTTTAAACACTGAATACATTGATATTTATAAACGTCAATAATATTAAAGATAATATAGAATAATTAATTTCAAAAATGAGAAAAAGGATACTCCAAAACAAATGCTTGTAATCTACTCATATCTCTACTCCGGAAATTAACTGTTTTTATTACGGGTTGTTTTTAATTAGTAGCTTGCATATATATGACGATATTCTTGAAGATTTAATTGGAGTAATTATATTTATCTGATCATTGTCATCAGTACCACAGCATGACATGAATTGAAAGCGAGCACACGATGGAATTAGGACGTTAATGCGGATTTCTGATTAGACGAAAGTTATCTGAGAAAATGAAAGCTATAATACCATGTGATAAAAAGTATTTCAAATCAAATTTTATTTCAAATATGTTTGCTGAAACTCTTGTGTTTTATATCACAAACCACACCTTGTATGAGAAACTGTTTGTATATTATTTATTTGTTTTCCTTTAGATATAAAATTCTTTGATGTATAACATTTATCATAAGTATTTCTTTATAAAAGCTTTTTCTTGTGACAGTTTACAAAGTATATATGTTCTATATTTATTTTAACCACTAGGCCGGTGTCACTGCTGGTGGACTGATAGTCCCTGAGGACATCATAAGTCTAGTTTTCAGTGCTTTTGTACTGACATAAAACATATACTTCAAATTTTCAGTCATCAAATTAAGTAAATCACTCTAAAACTAAGGAGTATTTCCTTCATGCATAGCTCTGTCCTTAGATAGATTCTGTGGTTCACTTTTCGGTCATTTTAGCTTCAATACTGCTCTTCATATTTTTATATATTTTGAGAATTCCAATCATTCGGCTACGAGCATCACTGAAGAGACATAACTTGTCGAAATGCGCATATGGTGCACAAAATTAAAAGGTAAATATGTTCTATATTTATTGAAAATAAAAATAATTTATAAATTGATCGTGATACATGTATTTTAAATGTACACATTATATCGACGTTGTCGTTACCATATCATTCATTTCTTAAGTGTTTGTGTGTGAACCTGTTTAATAATTTACATACGAAAATATATACATGTATACATCAATTGAGTGAACCATATGTGCCTTTGGACAATTAACGAATCTTCAGTTTTGCTCGAAAATGGAAATCGAATGTGGAAATATTTAAAAGGTGTATTAATTACCACTCAAGCTTACATTCAGATCCATATATCCTTTCATAGAAAAGAAATATGCATGAGCGAAAGTTACTACAATAATGCACCCAAACCCGACAGATGACTATTTTTATGTTTTAATTTGTCAGATTAGGTTTACAAGATTGCCCCATATAACTCGTACAGCTGGCCTCTCACCATAAAATACCGAAATGTTTCGAATTCATTTTTCTACGGTAGCGAAGATGACCTGGGTCAACCTCGCTCTCATATATTCAAGAATACTACATGGACATCGGAATGAAAGTGCTCTGACAGAGCCTTGTGTATGAAAATTCTGAAAGGGTCTCAAGGACCCCACCTCCTCTTCTGGTGTCTGGATGCACAAATGTACTATTTTATTTTAGTTTAGTTTATTTCAAGTACAAATATTTTTCATTAATAACAGTACGGAGACAGAAAACTATATGACATTTTCTTGATAATTTATGTTGTTATTGACGGACTAGTGGGTTGTTAAAACAAATTCAAGAACTAATGAAATTTTCAAATTAACAACCTGCGATTTTGAAACAGCTGCAAATAAACCATAACTGTCACTGTCCAATCCAGGGGTCACATGATGGGGCATAGGGGATATACGCACTGTTGAAGTTTGGTAACTGTAACAACATTTAAAACTATTCGACTTCTCATTGATCCCCATTCACAATTTAATACAAAACCGTGCAAAACTTACAACCCATTCATGCTTTTTCTTAAATTAAAGGTTTATTGTTTCGCTTTTTCACTCACAACAAAAATGTAATAAATAAAAAAGTAATGATAATAATAATTATACTAATAATGCTAATAATGATAATAATGCTAATAATAATAACAATAATAATAATAATAATAACAATAAAAATAATAATTATAGTAATAATAATAATAATAATAATAATAATAATAATAATAATAATAATAATAATAATAATAGTAATAATAATAATAATAATAAAAGTACTTTAAAAGGTTATGAAAATGTTAAAATATGCTAATATCAACATCAACATGAGCCTGTCTGAAAGCAAACTAAGGTCGGTCTCTGATCTGAAGGAATGCATGCGGAGAAAACATTTGATAACTTGTATGAGTAAAGTCAAGAAAAACATAATAAAGGATATGCGCAAGATACAGAAGAAAAGATAAAAGCATCTGAATCAGTCCTATGACAAAAGGCATCACGGACGGAAAAGCGAACAAAAACATAAAAAAAAAAAATAAATAAATAAAAATAAAGACATAGAAAGACACCACCACAATTCAGTTGTAATATAGCTGAGTCACGGACTAGGGTTAGTAACTCAGTTGGTGCGGTTAAGAAGAATAAAACATAGTAAAAGGTGATAGCGAAATGCCAATTCTTTATGTGTGTATATCTATGTACTTACTTGAAGAAATGTTGCAGGACAGTTGCGATTGATGTTGAATACAACTAGGGGATGCTTACTCTTCCAGAGCACCTGCTCTCACCTAAGTTTAGGTGGGGTTCACAACTGTCTGAATATGACATTGTACACGATAGTTTCCTTTTATTAAATTGACTTCAAGTTGTGGTTAAAACTTTGGCAATTCTTCTTTGTATACTTTTAGGAGCAGGCGTGGTGTAGTGGTTAAGCGCTTGGCTTGCGGCGCCGACGATCCGGGTTCGATTCCCGGGTTGCGCCACTATGTTTAAGAGGTTGGTAACCTCCTGCTTCCATGTCGCGATATAACTGAAATATTGTTGAAAGCGACGTAAAACACCAATCAACCAACCAACCAACTTTGTATACTTTTCATTGATTAAAACTTGAATAAATTGTTTAAATTAAGTACTGCGTCACTTGAAAAGTGGAAAGGGAGATAACCCCTATAATTTTCATTGATATTACTATAATGGCATTTGTGGTCTGAAACCGCCAAGAATGGCATAACTATACATATAATACAAACAAAGAAATATTTAAATCAGTATACGTCTTAATATGACCTCATGCAACATAACACAAGTAAATAATCTTAATAATAAGTATTTCAAGTGGCTTGTAATGGAAATATATAAGTTTATGAGTACGTGCCTTCTTGTGTCTTTGAACATCAGAATTGTGGTTATAATGTTTTCCTTATATATGATTTAAATTCAACAGACTTCCAACGACTGAACAAATAACATATTCCCAAACACACACAATGTGAAATCATGACAAAAAGGACCTTGCAAATTGCCTGTTAGCTGAATGTGATGCTCTAGGCAGTATACAACCCATTGCGTAGCATCTTAAGTTGCCTTAATTGTTAGATGAATAGGGTAACCTGAACAACTCTGTCCTTGAAACTTGAATCCGACTAATTTGTTATGTATTTTGGTGATCTGGCCCTGAAGTCATTTCTTCAATTCTTAAAAATGAAAAGTCCTATGAATGAGCTTGAATTACCTTATATTTATTGGATTCCAAAAATGCACAAAACCCCTTACAAACATCGTTTCATTGCTGGTTCTTCCAAGTGTACCACCAAACCTCTATCCATATTGCTAACGAAGATATTGACACACATCAAGCATGGTCTTCAAATTTACTGTGATACCGCATACTCCAGAAGCGGAATAAATCAGATGTGGATCCTCTAGAATTCTAAAGAACTTTTAGAGAATCTAAAATCTCCGAAATTTAATAATATTTTCAGCATCAAATCTTTTGACTTCTCCACGCTCTACACTACAATTCCGCATCAAAAGCTCAAAAACAGACTTGCTACAATTATTCGAAATTCTTTTTTCCATAAAAATGGAAATCGTAGATATAAATATCTTGTTATTGGGCGAGAAGATACATATTTTGTAAAAGAACACTCTGATGCAAAACACAAGTATACCGAAGATCAAATCATCAAAATGCTGGAATTTTTAATAGACAATATTTTCGTGGTGTTTGGAGGGAACATTTTTCAGCAAATCATTGGCATTCCCATGGGAACTAACTGCGCCCCTCTTCTTGCTGACATTTTCTTATATTCGTATGAGGCGGAATTTATTCAAAACATGCTCTCCACAGGCAGAAAAAGTCTTGCATCTCAGTTTAATTTTACGTATAGATATATAGACGACGTATTGTCAATCAATAATCCTAACTTTAAGGATTACATACATGAAATCTATCCCCATGAACTTGAGATAAAAGAGACAACCGAGAGCAATAATTCCGCTTCGTATCTGGATATATTTTTAACTTTCGACAGTAATGGTCATTTGGACACCTCTCTGTATGACAAACGTGACGATTTTAACTTCCAAATAACTAACTTTCCGTTTCTTTGCAGCAATATCCCGTCCTCACCTGCCTATGGAGTTTTTATATCTCAACTTATAAGGTACGCAAGAGCCTGTTCTCTATACGACTGTTTTATTCCAAGGGCCAAACGACTGGCCACTAAGTTGCTCCTGCAGGGATATGTTAAAGAACGTCTGAAATCGTCACTGAGGAAGTTTACGGTCGCTATGGGGATCTTGTACGTAAATATGATGTGCCTCTTTCTAGAATGATTGATAATATTCTGGAATGCGACTAAATGACCTGTTCAGTGAACACCAAATATGACTTTGTATACCAGTTTTGTACGTTCGTATGTACAATTAGGAAACCAAAACTCTTGATTTTGACATGTTTCTTAAGAACTGTTGTGACGGGTGATGCATGCAAACAGGAGACGCTTACTCTCCCCGGGCACCTGGTCTCACCTCGGAATTTTTCAGTATTTCGGGGTTCACAACAGTTTCTTTTTGAAACTTACACGATTTTGTATCTGTCCTTGGACTTTGAGAATGATTAACGGTTTGGTACTTCTTCGATATTGACTTTGCTGTCCGCTATCATCCCTAGGCGGCTCTTGTGTATTATAATTGGTTGATTGATTGATTATTATTTTACGTCACTCCACGGTTTTTACACGTATATGGTGATGGCATCTGCCTAATGCATTATATACAAATTTAGGCCTTTGCCACTGGCCCACCCGAAGCAGTGAGGATATTTCATGTGTCTCGCCTACAGTGACACAGGAACTCGGTTTTTCCTGTCTCATCCGAAAGACAGAACACCAAACATGAATGATTTGGACTCGGATGTATACAGTTGGCAGCAATCGTAATAAAAAATATGTGAACATTCCGTTAAGATAAACTAGGGCATTACATATGATCTGAAGCTGCCTTAATCGTTAGATGAATAGGATAACCTGAATAATTCTGTCCTTGAAACTTGAATCCGACTAATTTGTAATGTCTTTTGGTAATCTAGCCCTGAAGTTATTTCTTCAATTCTTAAAAACCAATAGCAGTCAGCAAGTAATTGTGCGATATATGAGCCTCTCGTATGTAAGAGTTTTGTCGTCCGTTATTATCCGTTAGACGGCACTTGTGTTTGAAACGGTGTTGAACGTTAGAAACCTTATGACGTGATAAGAACGTTTCTTTACGTCATTTTTCTTTTATTTCCTCCATTAACATTAGGACCGATAAAATTAATTCCAAGTTTTTATATGAGTTAAAATGTAGCAGATTACATCTGGTAAAATTTACCATATGTAATCTGGTAAAAACAAGATGTTTTAATAGGCGGGTTCGGTGACGGAAAGAAATCGCAATATTTTCACAAGCCGCTATAACACAATGCTCGAAGTGAAGTTCTCAATAAATCATTTACTTGATCGAAGAACTCATTGTAGTTGTACTTTTAATAAAGCCTTGGTAAAAGTTTACACATAAATACTTTATTCAGGTATTTCATTCAAAAGAATGACGTTTGGTTCTTTAATTGACCGGTCTGTCGAAATTGTAACTATAGTACAATTGAATATTTTTGTGATGTCTTTTTCTGTGTTTAATTGTCTATTATTATGTTTTATGTGCATGTGTTTGGTGATTTGTGTCATACAGCCTGTTGAGATATATTCTGTCTTCCCTTTGACTATTATCATTTTTATGTGCATATCTTTGGTGATTTGTGTCATACAGCCTGGTCAGATATCTTCTGTCTTCTCTTTGACTATTATCATGTTTTATGTGCATGTTCGTGGTGATTTGTGTCATACAGCTTCGTCAGATGTCTTTTTCTTCTTTTTGACTGTTATCAACTTTTCTGTGCATGTTCGTGGTGATTTGTGTCATTCAGCCTGGTCAGATGTCTTCTTTCTTCTCTTTGACTATTATAATGTTTTATGTGCATGTCCGTGGCGATTTGTGTCATTAAACTTGGTCAGATGTCTTCTGTCTTTTCTCTTGAATAAAACTAATTCAAGCCCCCCCCCCCCCCCCCCCCCCACACACACACACACACACAAAAAAAAAACCAAACAAACAAACAAAACAAAACAATAAAAAAAAAATCCCAAAAGAAACAGGAAAACGTAAAAGTGATATAGAATAATCAAATTTAGAAATGATATTTATGAGACCAAACAATGCTAGTCATTTGATATTGATGTTTACAACTAAATTTCAATTAATTTCAATTAAATCAATATTTTCAACTTTTTAATTAAATGTATGCAGCCCTACATCGGGGCCCACTTATGTATGTCGACATTCTTGGAAATTTAATGAGATACATTTAATTTTTTTTCCTTTTCTACCATGGCACAGAATGAGCTGAACATGTGAAGGTACAACTGGTTCGGATCCGTGGACATTCATTTGTGATATTCTGTGATTGCATTTTAATTGTATAAAGCCCATACTCAGGGTTGTTATTTTAACATGAACTTCGCGAATATATATGAACACAATTCATATATCTTATTTGATCCATTCTTTTTACATGTATAAAGAACATATGTACATATTTCATTTGTTTCAATTTTCGGAAAATTCTATAGATATTATTCAAAGCGTTTATCAAAATTCAGAAATATTACTTTTCAAAATTATGTGGCCAACAGAATCTAGCACACATATTTTAACGTTTATCTTGTATATAATTTTAGAAGGGTCAAAAACTCCGATGACCCTAACACAATAAATCTTGTAGTGGACACCTCTACAGCATTTTACACTCTCTCAGGGTGATGGGGACTCTACGACTGGCCTTTTCTAACCTCTTCAGAAAAGAAAAGGTCTTGAACCTTTCCTTTGTGACTCTAATTCGGGATTGCGATGGCACCAGGATCTTAGCTCGCTTTCAGAGGAGCGGAGCACAGTATGCGCAAATTGACGTCAGTCTTATATTCTATATAGTAATTTTTTTTTATCTATTATACATTTCTTGTGTGTCTGTTTAAGACCTCTCAAATTGGGAAGGCTGTTGGTCTCTGATCTATATATGTGGAATATAATTCATGTATCATTAAATGTATGCCTTTTAACTATTTTGCCGTTGTGGTGAGTGAGAAGAAGCCTGTAAACCGGTTAACTACACTTACTGAATACCTAACCTTGCGTCAATTGACTGTCCTAAGTCAGTGTTTCAACGGCATTGCTATCGAACTTCTGGTGAATGCTGTCTATGTCTTTATTGCTTGCTTTCTTTTTTTTTTTTTTTTTTGTCTTTTTGTCTGCGATGACTGTTGTCATACGACTGAGTCAGATGTCGTTATGCAGCTTTCTTCTGTACCTGGGGGCATAGGATAAACTTAGTGCGTGAAAATGAAATGGCGCCGTGCATACGAGAGATATATCGTGTTATCGAATTTAATCCTGATTTCATCAAATTGACAGAGATGATGCATTTGATAGCTATTATAACATGTGAAAGTGTTTCAAATGAAGTGTGATTTTAATATTGTGTATCTGCTGTGCAACTGTATTTAACCAGCCAGACAAACCAACCAGCTTGAACAAAAATTCTGATGTATTCACCAATGTATGCTTTATGTGTGTACAGATTTACATCATGCATACATGTCGCCACTAGTGTTTATTCTAGAACGTTTTCATTACAGAGAGCTGCTATAGGTGTCGCCACTTTTAATTGTAGATAAAGACACTTGACCAAGATGTATGACAAGGACATGCACATAGAATATTATTATAGTCACATAAACACTGAAAACGAAATTACATTATAAAACATGATAATAGTGTAATATACACGGAAAACATTACAAAAATATTCGATTGTACCACAGATACGGTACCGACGTACGACGGTCCATTAAAGTGACAAGTCAGTTAGTGTGGATAACCGGTTTACAGACGCCCACCTTCCCACTTATCGCAAAATTAGCACAATTAAAGGACACGCGTTTAAAAATCTCAATAATCCTCCAAATAGAGAACAAGGATTAACAGGTATTTCAAGAAGAACCAATAAGACCAGAAACCATATAGAATCTAGCACGTCACCGGAAAGTTAACGCTAGTATGATGTCATAGGCACAAAAGATATTGTAAATGTCTATCTCATATAACTGGTTTTTAAACAGGGTAAAAGCGTTGCTTTCATCGTAGGCTTTGTTATAGTATTCAGTGTTTAGAAAATCTGAATTAGTTCTTCAATGAGAAGAGAACCAGAAATCTGCCTTTCAAACTACAAATTTTTATGTGTTAATTTGACACGATAATTATTTGCCTTCTTTGATCATTATATTCATCTGATGACATTGTTGAATGCAGTATTGTGATTTGAGTGACTTTACATTCATATTTTAATTGATTAGTCGTAGGGAAAGGCGCGTGCAATTCGCCATTAAGTCTTGTGTCCACTACTCAATACGTCTTTAGATAAATATTAGAACGCACATTTATATACGTTACATTAAGCATATACAACAAAGGGAGAGAGTCACGAATATGATATATAGATCCAGTCTTGATTTTTGACAGGCGTTATTGGTATAATTGCTTTCCCATTTTAGTGTTTATTAGCACCCATTTATTTCAATTTATGTATGATGATGTTCGAACACTCGGATGTATGAAAGTAACGTTACTTATGAAAATTTTGACTCCCATATAACTACACTGTGATATTGGATTTCAATGTGGAGCACCTTCCAAAGACGAGCTGTAAGTTTTTGATTCTATTTTTCATTATTAAATGGAAAAGTTCCTTTGTTCGTTTGTCTATCTTCTTTGCCGTTCGTTATCATCCGTTAGGCGGTGCTAGTGTACTATGAGTTAGAAACGACGTTGAATGTTAGCAACCTTATGATGTCATAAGAACGTTTCATCGTTCTTTACGTCATTTTTGTGGGAATACGATTTATTTCCTTATTTAACATAAGGACCGCGGTTAATGGCGGCGAACCCCATTAGATTATTTTTGCATTGACACTATTGACCATTGTGGAGTTGCAGTACTGTCAAGCGTAACGTGAAAATCCAACTTAGTCCGTGTATTTTTATTGCTATTGTTTTTTTATAATTCGCCAAAACATTGTTATGTAGTTTTATATCTTAATTAGTATATCTATATTAAAAACAAAGCTTTAAATTTCAAATGTAATAGTCAGTTCTATTCAGACATATAAATCTAATGCATAGTTATACTTGAAATGTATTTTGAAGTTATTGTCCGTTTAAATTTTTCATATTGTGTTAATGAAACTTTAAATAATGATCTTTCAAATATATATACCTTTCATCAATTACACAAAGTTGAAGATGCTTTCCTTTATAATTTGAAGTATATGATCTCATATAAATTCAAAAAGTGCACACTATTTTATTCAACACATTTTCATTTCACTGCATGTCGACACATTGTAATACTATACTTAAATGAAGAGCTACTCTTTTTTCGTTCACTTGTCGAAATTTTTCAATCGAATGTACATCACCTTTTACGTAACTTGTCATTTGTCTATCAGTTCATACATTTTGTTGCATCTTGTTTAACTTCTAGATTCATCTCTGTCTCTTAAGTGAGTGAATTGAATAAAAGAGCCTACCTACACTCAAACAGTTTTTTTTACTTTGCTATCTATTGTATATTTGACAGATATACATACTTATTGTCTTGAAAACCTCACTTCCAGAATTTCGTCTCACCACGATCTCCCACCTATTTTTAAGAAGTTCGACGTTTGCTGATAGTTAGGAATACGAAGATATTATTGCGATATATTTGCACTAAAATGGCCAAGAACGTGGGTGTGACTGGTTATATTACTCAGATGTAAAAACCCCTTACATATGAATTACACTGTGTATTTGGCGCTATTGTGTTCATAGTATGACTCAACGTCAAATCCTCCAATTAAGAAAAAAAAAAAATTTGGACGCTGAAGGATGTTGCAGTCCTTTATACCCAAAGCAATATTGCGCAGTTGGTAGAGTGCTTATCTCCGGACTACAAGGTTCATGGTACTATTCGTCGAATTTAGGAAAGCATATATACATATATATATATATATATATATATATATATATATATATATATATATATATATATATATATATATATATATATATATATATATATATATATATATATATATATATATATATATATATATATATGTATATATATGTATATATATATATGTGTGTGTGTGTGTGTGTGTGTGTGTGTGTGTGTGTGTGTGTGTGTGTGTGTTTGTGTGTGTGTGTGTCAATTGACTAGGGCACTGAGAGTAATGTAGTACAGCAGACACACATGGACCCCTGAAATTCAAAGGTGAGACTAGGTACCCTTGAGGTTATTGTCCGTTTAAATTTTTCATATTGTGTTGGTTTCAACTCGTTTTGAAAATAGTATTATATATATGCACAACCGCTGTAATTGCCCGTGATAAAGCTTTCTAGACATGTGTATTTATTTCTGCATGAATAAGATTGATCAGTGACGTCATAACGCCCCATATTTGAGCCACTTTTTAGCACAGAAAGCGATGTTTGGCAGACTTGATTTTTATGCTTATGACGTCATAATGAAATGTTCGACATTTCCAATCTTGTGTGACGTCATCAAAGTGATGCTTTACGCTAAAGTGACATTCGACGAAAGTATGTCATTCTGGATAAACGTTACGTTGTCATGGGACACCAGCTGCTTCTTTCACTTTATAACTTCCCTCCGAAAAGATTTGCTGATGCGGTTTATAAATAAGAAATGGAAGCTTCCAGTGTGATATTTTGGCATTAGAAGGGCACATATATAGAATAAGTGTCTTATTTTGTGTGTTGATGCAGGAATAAATTACAATGTCTGATGCATTTATGAGATATTAATGCATCAGCCATTATAATTAATACCTGCATGAAAACACAAAATAAGACACTCATTCTATATATACAATTAGTATTTGTGATTGCAATATATGGTATCATGTCTCTTATTGTGGTGTCAAAATATTAATTACAACATACGGGGCCATCAAGAGATGTGTGTATCAAAGCATAGAGTCACGAAGGACCAGGGAGCTAGATCCATATAAAAGACGTCAGAAAGCCTAGCTCTATATAAGTAGAGACGATGACCGTATTGACAGAAAAAGCTGAGTAATAACTTTGAAAAAACGTACATAGCAAAAACATTACTTTGGTTTATGACTGACGTCATATTTGCGTAATCGATTCCAATCGGCTTCTTTGGGCATCGGCGGATAAGTCCTCGTTCCGTAAAAGAAAGAACAAATTGCGAGAGGCCAACATCCGTCTTCGACGTCTTGCTATCCTTCCTGTTCTGTTAAGGTGTTACCGTATTACGAGGTTAGAGTAGGAGGCATCTTCGTTTGTATAGATTGGGCTGACGTTCGGTTTACGGACGAGTCGATATTTCATCTCCACAGCAGTGACGGTCGTGTTCGGACTTCACTTCGCCCAGGAGAACGTTATCGTGATGCCTGCTTTATTCAGCGCCGCCAATTCGGTGAAGGGAGCGTTATGGTCTGGAATGAAATTACAACACACGGAAGGACTCCTTTGGTGATAATGGGGGGCAGTTTAACCGGTGTACTCTACCGTGACGAGAGTTTACGTCAGCATATCTTTCCAATCATTCACTACAATTAGCGTAACGTAATTCTGCAGCAGGACAACGTACGACGGGTACAGCACGCTTTGTTAGTGACTATCTACAGGAGCAAAACGTGAATGTGCTACCCTGGTCTGCAACGTCACCTGATTTATCCCATATACAATATGTGTGAGATGGAATGGAACGACGTCTACGTCAAGAGCCAATTTCCTCCTTCCGTCGTTCGTTATTGGTCATATGGCGGAACATTCCCCAGGAATTTTTCCATACCCTGATTCGTCCAATGCGTCGTAGGTGTGAAGAATGCATCGGTGCAAATGGCAGTTGTACACGATATTAAACTTGTGAAACTTTTGGAACCCCTACACCCTTTTTTTCGGTAGCTGTTAGTATGAACCATAATGAACATAATCTGTGTTTGATGTTTGAAATGAAAAACAATGCATGCTAAATAATGACATACATTGTACATTATGCAACATAATATTTCGTATATGAATCTATAAATGAAACTGATAAATTGCACAGTTTCATTTTGTCTGCTACTATATAATCTTAACCTACCGACTGTCAGAATTGGTAAATATCACCCGTATATCAGTATCGTTTATGTTATTTTGGAATATTGATTTTCAGTATCTCCAGCGGCATGACGTTATATTGCTTATACAGCTGTCAAGATAATTTACGTTTGCTCTTTCAAAGCTCATTTTATGTTACCGGCGAGGTATCGTTTCAGGTATAGATCCGTAGCAATGGAAATAATAAAGTTCAAGATTTATTAAAATTTTACACCAAACTAATTGAAGAAATAATTTTACGCACGACCACTTAAAAACTTTTTTTTTCAGTTTCGCTCTCTTATATCAATTATTGAGGATCGATATTACCCGCATATCCTCAGAAAATTCCTTGAAAATGAGGTTCCATTTTGTAACTATCAATTATATAAGTATGTAGCTATAAAAGTTACTGACTCAGCTGTGTGACAGAAGTCACCACGTAAATATACAGTATACGTGTATAATGTAATGATATGAAAAAACACACATAGGAACCTTACGAAAGTAGTCGATTATAGTACAGTTACGATAACGACTTAGGACGGTCATTTGATATAACAATAATCGATCAATTGGTGTTGTTAACCGGTTTACGGGCCCACCTTGAATTACTTGAACTTTACCAGAATATGTAAGGGTCCACCTAAATTTTTTTTTTTTATATACCGTCAACCACCATGTAAACTCAGTGTTAAGCCCCTGTGTATAAGCAATAATGAAAGACAAATATGAATCGGTTGCTTGGTTGAGCTTTACGCCATCTTTAGTAATACCTCAGTTCTATAACGACGTGACATGACATACTGGTTAAGCCTATAACAATCTTGTCTGCTATCGTTCAATCACGCCATCAGCAGTTGGGATTTTTTATCTTTGGCAATTGCTCTGTCTTCGTCTCGCAGCCATTAGAGATACACCCGCATTCGATAGCAGGAATCGAATCAGTGACCATCCACTGCATCACTGCGGGCTCGAAAAATAAATTGTAACCACTTCAAGATATATATGGTCTCCTATACCGTCTACTATTGTGATTAAATAACATAGTAAATTTGTTTAGTACAGTATCTTTTGACTGCCCATCAGTATTACAGTATTAAATGCAGCTATCGCGTACAAATACGCTACATAATCCACGTTTTCCTGATCAGTTTTATTCATCTCGGTCGACCTCGGAAATATTCATTTGCATAATGTATGCATTGCACATGATACAAATTCTACTTCTCGCATGCTTTACATCATACTCATTCTTTCTTTCTTTTCTTTTCCGAGTCACTTAGTGCAGAAGGCCGATTTCTTTTCTTTTTCTCTTTCTTATCTTCACCATTGTTGTTTTACTCCGTATGCAAATGAATAATTTTAAGCTCACGTGCGTATTCTCCGGTCTCGTACGAACGTAAGTAGGTTAAATTTAAGGGTCGTATTTCTAACTTGCAGCAGCAATAACTGTATAACCAAGGCTTATTAGGTTTGGGGGTCGCTGCAGTTTATTATCTTTTTATAAGTAAAATAAGTTAGGAATATATTTTATTGTACCTCTGATTTTATAAAATTAGACATTATGTATCTTTCAGAAATAAGAATGCGTGTATGAAATTTGACTCGTTGAAGTCATCTTCTGGCGGTAAGTTACGACATCAGCACCCCTCGTGATGTAAAAACAATAGTTCCAAAACCCAAATAATGTAACAAATGAAACTTTATATAATGATCTTTTCAAATATATATACCTTTCATCAATTACAAAAAGTTTAAGATGTTTTCTTTTATAATTTGTAGTATATGATCATATATAAATTCAAAAAGCGCACACTATTTTATTCAACACATTTTCATTTCAGTGCATGTCGACACGTTGTAATACTATACCTAAATGAAGAGCTACTCTCTTTTCGTTCACTTGTCGAAATTTTTCAATCGAATTTACATCACCTTTTACGTAACTTGCATCGACGTCATACCTAATGTCATTTGTCTATCAGTTTATACATCTTGTTGCATCTTGTTTAACTTCTAGATTCATCTCTGTCTCTTAAGTGAGTGAATTGAATAAAAGAGCCTACCTGCACTCAAACTGTTTTTTTTTTATTTTGCTACCTATTGTATATTTGACAGATATACATACTTATTGTCTTGAAAACCTCACTTCCAGAATTTCGTCTCACCACGATCTCCCACCTATTTTAAGAAATTCGACGTTTGCTGATAGTTAGGAATACGAAGATATTATTGCAGTATATTTGCACTAAAATGGCCAATGGTGTGACTGGTTATATTACTCAGATGTAAAAAGTTATTGAACCCCTTACATATGAATTACACTGTGTATTTGGCGCTATTGTGTTCATAGTATGAATCAACGTCAAATCCTCTAATTAAGAAAAAAAAAAACTTGGACGCTCAAGGATGTTGCAATCCTTTATACCCAAAGCAATACTGCGCAGTTGGTAGAGTGCTTATCTCCGAACTACAAGTTCCATGGTACTACTCGTCGAATTTATGTAACCATATACATATGTGTCAATTGACTAGGGCACTGAGAGTAATGTAGTACAGCAGACACACACGGACCCCTGAAATTTAAAGGTGAGACCAGGTACCTTTTGAGGAGCAAGCGTCTCGTTAAGGTGAGCCATACCCGCCTTATAATATTCATTTAGGAGACGCTTACTCCTCCGGAGCACCTGGTTTTACCTCTGAATTTCAAAGATCATTGAGTGTCTGTTGTGGCACCTTGTTGTTAGTGCCATAGTCATTAGACATTAATTACTTTCGAATTTTGCATTCATGAAGTACTTTTGTTTTCATGGTATATTTCAGTGATTACAAGAAGCCATTATACACCAGAATATTTGCATATAGTCTTGGAAATCTACACCATGTGGAAATCTTAAAAAGGTTCCAAGAACGAATGAAATTTATAATCACTAGAATTCATGCAGTATTAAAATGAAATTAAAATGTTTACTGATTACTGGTCGAGAACGTAAATGCGGACGCGATGTATATCCGGACCGTTCCATAAAATCATATTAAAAGAACAAATTTTAAATTGTGCAGTGGCTTATGGTTTTAAAAGATGTTCTTTTACGTTTTGCAGTTAATAGTGCTTGAAATGGTAAATAGATAACATAATAGCGATCGTCCAGATTTACCGCGCGTCCGGATTTACATTCCAGGCCCGTACTATTTTATTGACTACGGTAAAAGTTGCATTTACGGTTATCTTAAGAGGCCACCTGCTTATTAATGTCAAAGTCTTTTAAATCTATTCTTTAGAAACTTTTATACATACAGTGAACTGTACATTGATCTGGTATCTCTTTAAGGTTAAAATCATAGAAAAATATTTATTATACTACAGTTATTTCATGGCTACTAGAGAAAGAGTCAAACTATTGTCCCGAGATAATGGGGAAGACCTACAAAACTGTTACCTGAAGCCGAGGGTGACAGTTTCCCAGGTCTTGTCCACTACCGAGTTCTATTGTTCCCCAAATAGACATAAAATAACTGATTTATTCACCAATTGTTTTTGTAATCAATAACATTCTTATGACATCATTACATTTGTCCATTGTTGAAGTATTTACCACTTAATGTGATAGAATGAGGGACAGACAAGTCCTTTTATGGTAAGTGAAGATAATACGCACGTCACTTGCGTGCTTAATAACGAAAACGCTCTTGAGGTGCAACACTTCGTCACGATACCCACAGATAAGTTTTAACTCTTAGAAAAAACTGTTACCACCTGGCATATACCGCGAAATAATCAGGAAACAGTAAAAAAAAAAAAGATGTAATAAATATATCAAACATCTTAATAGTCCGCCGAAGGGAAGTTACATAAAACAAGGAACAATAAACTCAGCATTCACTATATTATTATGTAAAATATGAATAAATTTCAATTTCCGGAGAACGATATACTGAGTATAGTGAATGCTGATTTTATTGTTCTTTGTTTTATGTTAGTTCAGGAGACCGATATATAGTGAATATTGAGTTCTTTGTAATAAATATATATTATGTAATAAATTAATTTAGTAGATTGAGTATTATACACAACAATATAAATCATTTATTACAGAACGACAGAATGCAAATGATTTAAGTAAGCACTAAACAGATAAGTCATTTTACAAATTTTTGACCACCTGATTGAAGCAGGTGTAAAGAATACTCATAATAATTTTAAAATCTTTTCTTTTCTCGACGAAGACTTAATGGTCGGACAAAAATTATGTCTTATTCTTAACTACAAAAAAGAATCATAATCAAATGTTTTATTGTCACAAATGAAATTTCCACCAGTTCCTGTACTATTTACAGTAGGTTGATTGATTGTATAGGAAGAATAGTATTGTTTGTACTGCTGCTCAAACTTTTCCCTCTTTTTCTTGTTCAAATAACAGAAGAAAATCATCACGTTGTACCTGGTTTCTTTGAAACTCCACAGAAAAACACAGGGCATGGAGATATAGAATAAAATGCCGAAGAAATTACTTATTCTTGTAACAGTCGAAAATTCTTCTTCGTCATTATATGTCTGCAGCATTTGTAAAACACTAAACGGCAACACTGTCACAAAATTCAAACTCACTAACGCAAATGATTTAGTAGTGAGATCTGCAGATTGTTTGTTATAATGAAATGATTTTCTCTGTTTAGATTTATTTCTTAAAATATATGCCACGACAGAATACATTATAACTGTAGCCAGAAAGTTTCCAAAGGTAATAACTGATGTCATCCAGGCCTCTAGTTTTGTTTTATCGTTCACTTGGCATACACGATAGCCATATGACGGCACAATACACACCCAGGAACTTATCTGACCTACTGTATGCAATAAAGCGGCAGTATATTTCATTCCTCTTGAGTGTATATAACGTTGATACTGCATCGGGTACATCTGAGAAATTAGCCGATCAGATCCTATGACAGATGATATGAACATGGCCGTATGAATCAAAGCCCTGGCTTCTATTTTCACTATAACACATACAAATCCAGGATATAGAATCGCTCTTTGGTATACTATATTAAGCAAAGACATTGTGAAAATAATTAGTCCAAATACCATATTTATAGTCAAAAGCTGAATTATCCAAAATTTTAGGTGTTGAGCTATCTTTTTACATCTCACGAAAATTCCAATGGCACATCCTGATAATGCAATCTGTATAGCAAAAGCTGGTGCAAAGTAGGCATGAAATGTTGTTATATCTAAAGAAGTAGTATTTGCACCTTCCATAATAGTTCGTACTTTTCTTTTCAAATTGTAATTCTAAATTTGCAATAAACATATAATGTTGTATACTTTACGATATATAGATTACATATATCCTTTCTAATGTGCGAAGATTTCTCTTTATATTGAGTATGCAGTAGGTACACCTTCCGTTTCCATGACAACGGTAATCGTCATTTTCAATGTTTCCATTGAATTCCGTTCTTGTCCTGGAGTAACTCAATACAAGACACTAACCAATACGCTGTAAAATACCTGTAATAATTTGTAGGATGTATATGTTGTTTCAAAATTAATAAATAATGTTATGTATTGTGTTATAATGTTCTCTAATAGCTGTATAAATATAACCTATCCTTAGAAAACTGTTTAGTAATTAAGAAACTGAGCAGAAGTCAATGATGAACATCCATTAGAAAAGATGTTCCATGCTGACCACCGGTCGGAATCTAATCACAATGCTTTCGGTGATAATTCCTAAACAGTTCTAGTTTAAACATATTTGTTCATAATTGTCCAAATACGTGATATACAGCTGTAATGACGGTGATAAAAAAGGGATTTGGAAAGCAAGTGAATCACTTATACAAATTCATCCCTCGAAGTGCTGAAATCAATGGACAGTCAACTTTATATACATGTACACCCATGTAAGAGATGTCTAACTGAAATCTGAAATAAGATATCAAATATAAAAGAAAATAATGAAGACGACTGGTAGAATAAAAGATAATTAGAAGATCATTAGTATAATGGTAGTAAGGGGAGGTAATATACATGAAATATGCAGTGAGGAACAATTCTAATATAAAATTATGTTAAAGTCGCATTGACGTGAAGTGTGTCTTTCTCATGCACTCAGGACGGTTAAGCACACGCGTTTGAGTTAATGCAGAGTTCCACGTGAATCTAATTTCCAGACCGCGTTAACGCGCTAAACTGTCGTTTATCTCCACACACCTAAATACTAATATTTCCATTACCTATAGAAGGATTTGAAGGAAGACCGCTATATGCATTGCATATATAGAGAAAAGAACATTGTAATTAATTTCTGCATGAAAACACAAAATAAGACACTTATTCTATAAAGATAAAAACTTATATACTTGCAAATAAAATATTTAGAATTAAACTCCTGCGTGTTAAAGAATGAATTTTTAAAATATTGGATGCAATTTCCTAACATTGAATATATAAAAATTTATTCATATATCACATAAAATCATTTATGATTATTATTATAAATAATTACGAAATAAATCATATTAGGAAAAATAGAATGACAGTAATAAACAATAATATAGATAAATAGATAAGTGTATAAATAAATTTGATATAAAGACATTTGACCAAGTGGCCTTGACCTTGAACTATGATCTTGTAATAATACTTTAGTGAAGATGTTCTGTAAGCAGAATTCTTTTACAATTAAAAGAACAGGGCTTTCATATTTCATATGCACACACACACACACAATCACACACACACACACACACACACACACACACACACACACACACGCACTAGCACACACACACTAACACACCTACACACACACACACACACCTACACACACACACACACACACACACACATTCTTCATAACAAGTTCTACATGTTGATTTCAAGACGTTTGACCTAGTAAATTTGACCTAAAAATTTGGCTTTGTAATGATACCTTGCTTAAGAAGTTCTTCAAGCTTTTACATATTCAACATAAAAAAGTACCACGTCTTTTGACCTATGACCTTGAATTTTCATGAATTCTCTGATATTGTTTTTAAATCAAATTCATTTAATGTGTATATCGCGTTAAACGCCATGCATATACCATCAAATATCAGTATTCTTCTTATTTTACTTTCCGAAATCGTAGTTTTCTGCACATTTATGTCAAACGGAAATACTGTGCTGTCGTATTTTAGGGGAAGAAAAACGATAACGATCGCCGAAACTCGGAATCAAATTTATCGGTATTTGCAATCGATTTATTTTGATATAAGAACTTATCAGCGTGTCGTCATTGCCTTAATGTATTTAGTTCAGACCATAAAGACAACACTGTAAGTTTCATGCTTTTATCAAGTAATTTACTATTATGTGAAAAATCTGACAGACTATTAATTGCACTTGATTGCCTAAATTTTCTATATCTTTCAGATTATAAAAGCACTGTCCTGGAGGAATATATACCGATACCACTATCAATTTAATTGTCTTCACTGCAACTTTTCCCATAATATCAACTTGAAATGAAATGTTATCTAATCCCGATATGGTTGAATAAATTACATTTTCATGGTTGCCATTGCTCTTCTTGTTAGCATTCCATCGTATGCAACTTGAACAGTTGTATATTTTCGACCCGGAGAAGCATATTAATCCACAATGTTCAAGATCAATATATTTACAAATGTCTTTACAATGTTTCTTAATGGGTGCATATTCAAATGCAATGTAAAATACGGAAGTAACTGGTGTCACATGACTACGGCACTAACAACAATGTGCCACAGTGAGACCAGGTGCCCTGAAGGAGTGAGCATCTCCTGCTGGGTTAGCCGCACCCACCGTGAATGCCCATACAGACGAAACAAATATAATTGAGCACTGTATATATACATGAGTGTGAACACTGTGTAGAAAGTGTCACTACCACATAACATCAGGGAAAAGGGTATAATAACACTCAAGTCAAAGCCTCCGCGGGGAATTTTTTTTTCAATACACAAAAAGAAAATTCTGGTAGTTGCAAAGCGCATTGTGTACGGTAGTGTAATTAGTTCAAGCTAGTTATTTTTCATCAGTCGTTCCATCTCTTGCAGAGCGTTTACATTCATCTTAATCTTCTTGCTGTTCATAGCACATGATTTCAATCATTTCGTGGACTTTGCTCTACAAAACATTTCATACATCTGTCAAAACATGGTACTGGTGTTACCAGCTGGTGTCTTCATGTCACCTATCATCTGTTTAAATGTTCTGCCATGAGATTTGTGAACGGTAATGGCCAGAGTACCCGGAAATTCAATGGGCTAAACTAGTACTAACGATGATTTTTCAATGATTGAAAATCTAGCAGTAACTAAGGAATGAATATAATATACTTGGGACTTTAAAAACACCTATCTGATATCAATATAGTTTAATCAACAACTAGAGTAAATAATTGCATCAAACTTGATTTATTTCGAAAATTTTAATTATATTTGACAATATGATTGATACTATCACACGTTTCTTTTAAAAACTATTTGATTTCATCAGTTATGTATACCACGTCCAAACTTTCATGTGTTTTGTTTAGTAACCAGTATGCCCCCCACCCCCTTTGCTTTAACGCATGCACGCAATCTTGACCGCATGCATTGACATAAAGTTCGAATTTTTCTCATAGGAATATTATTCCACTCTTCGTAAAGAGCACGTGCCAACTCATCCACAGTTCTTGGTTGATGGTTACGTTTACATAAGCGTCTCCCTAACCCATCCCACATGTGCCCTATAGGATTGAGGTCTGGTGAACGTGCTGGGAAATCCAATACATTAATTCTCTGGATGTTTAGAAAGTTTAAGGTGACTCTAGCCGTGTGCGGACGTGCGTTGTCTTGTTGAAATGTCAATGGATTGTTGACAATTCGATGACATTGAATTAATGGAATGAGCTCAGGCTCATCGATGTAGCGCCTCGCGGTAAGAGTGTTCCTCAAAATAACCAGTGATGACTTGAAATGTTGATGGATGGCTCCCCAAACCATGACGCCACCACCGCCAAATTTGTCACGCTCACTTATGCAGTTTGCGGCAAAACGTTCATTGAGTCTTCTATAAATACGCTGTCTTCCATCAGCCATAGACAAATTGAATCTTAATTCGTCGCTGAACACTACGTCATGCAAATTACGTCGATTAGCAAGCATGTTCCGGGACCAGGTCAGACGATTTCTTCGGTGGCGAGGAGTTAGGATCAAGCCTTTCAATAGACGACGGCATAGCAAACCTTGCTCTATCAATCGTCGGCGTACTGTCCTGGGGTAGATTCGCCTACTGTGACGACCTATCACATCTCTTGACGTGCTTACGGATGTCCCAAACCTGTCAGGTAGATGACGTTATCTTATGAAAACGCCTTGACGTCTTGTCGTTACGCGTGGCTGACCACTTCGAGGACGATCCTTAACACTTCCTGTGGTCCGATACTTCCGTACAAGTCTCGTGATTGTAGACAAATGGACGTTGATGCGTCCTGCAATGATACCTTGATTTACGCCGGCGTCTACAAGGCCAAGAACAGCATACTAGTACCTCTGTTGCTCAGACAGTTTCGGCATTTCAAGCGTTACTCTTAATGAAGCAAAGTTTGAAATCAGGATAGAAAAAGACACAAGGTACCAGTATATGTTATTTCTGAAGAAAATGACTCAATGTAGAGCATGTAGTCGAGTACTTTTTGAAAAGCGCACGGGTGAGCAGTATTACGTTATGGTTGAGTGATTTGTCTCGCCGATAGCATGAAAGTTACCGTGATTATATATATATATATATATATATATATATATATATATATATATATATATATATATATATATATATATATATATATATATATATATATATATATATATATACATATATATATATATATATATATATATATATATATATATATATATATATATATATATATATATATATATATATATATATATACATGTATATATATTTGCTGGATTGAGGTATATTACGACAAAAAATGATGGACGGAAAACTGCATCACTGCGCGTGATACATAAGTTTCCTGTCTATTTTTCCCGTGGTATACCTTTATCCAACGTTAAACAAATTAGGTTTATTCCTTACCTTTAAATTACTTTCAAACATGTTTTATATTTTCAGAAAATGGTACGTTCTGCACTAGTACTATTTCTATACAGCACTAAATTTCCGCCGCGGTGGTGTGAATATTGAGGTCACAGTTACGAAAACGCGGAAAAAAAATACGGTGATGAAATATACCAATAATCAAAATGCGTCCTACATGTTAAATGAAATGATTTGCTTATATTGGCATAAGGTCCTTGTACCTATATTTTGATTTGGCTTGCTTCCTTAATCTGTTGGTCATCAAAACGGACATATATGGTCCCACCTAATGGTTTCTCTGCTGAAATATCTAATTTCGTTATAGTTCCAGTGGCCCCATTCACTACGCCGTCTTGAATGTCAACATTTTTTGTTTCCAAGTACTTAACATTCTTAGCAAAGGGGAAACGGAAAGACATCGCACTCCGAAGTCACCAAGGAGATGTGCAATAAAATTTGGTAACTAGTAATGAAATACACGAAATGACATTACAAAAGTAGTGATTGTACAACAGATGCGATACTGACTTAGGACGGTCAAATGAGTAACAGTCGGTGCTCTATTGGTGTGGTTAACCAATTTACGGGCCCACCTTTTCCACTCATCGCAAATGCAGTACAATCAAAAGACACATTTTTCAAAAATGAAAAATAGTCCTCCATATAGATAACAAGAGCAACGCTTAACGTGGCTTAATAAGCCCGTCGCTTACTTTGGACGGGATCAATTCAAACGTTTGGTTTTATTACGCCCAAACTACGGTCTCTTTGTAATATTTGTTATGAAATCAGTTGGCGTTTGCTAGTTACTGCGTTCCATAGCATCTTATCATAGTGAAAGTAAAATCCAAGTTCTATAACTCTATAACGACGAAACGGAATTTGTTCAAAATTAAAAGGTTGCTTCCCCTACACTATTTAAGCATTCTGTATGAATTTAAAGAAAAAGAACTGACGTTTACTAGTTATCGCATTCCATAGCATCTTATAATAAAAAATAATGTCCAAGTCCTATAACTCTGTAGAAACAAAACAGAATTTGCTCAAAATCGAAAATCGGCTTCCGCTACCCTATCTAATTCTTCTGTATAAAAACCACTGACGTTTACTTATGTTATTGCGTTCCATAGCATCTTATCATAGCAAAAATAAAATTTAAGTCCCATAACTCCGGAACGACAAAACGGAATTTGCTCAAAACCGACAGGCGGCTTCCCCTAACGCTATCTAAGCATTCTGTATGAGTTCCATGAAAACAACTTGCGTTTATTGTAGATACCACGTTCCATAGCATCTTTTCATAGTGAAAATAAAATTCAAGTACCATAACTCTGTACGGAGAAAACGGATTTTGCTCTCAATCCAAAGGCGGCGTGTCCTACTCTTCTTCAGCATTCTGTACAAGTTTCTTGGAAAACAGCTGACGTTTACTAAAGTTATCGCTTTCCAGAGCGGGCGGACGGACAGACAGACGGACATCACCATACCATAGAAACGTTCCGTCTTTCGACGGGCGTATAAAAAGGATCAACGAGTATCTCAGGTTAATGTCATAAAAATATGTGAACACTAGTAATAATGTATAGTATGATATCAAAACAATATAGAGCGACATCAACATGAGGTAAATGTGCTCTGCTTGTCTGGAAGCGAGCTCAGACCCTTGATCTGTACGAGTTCCGACTAACACTCAGAGGGGACAATTGAATTTATCCCGCTGATCCACTAGAACTTAATTAACAATCACACGCTTTTCATTTACATCATTATATACTTACAAATGTCTCTAAAATGTCTTACATTCTTACTGTCTCGCCGGGACGAATATCTGGAAAGCTGATGTCATACTCTTTATATCTGCAGACAACACTTAAACCTGGGCTTTACCTTTAGAACCAATAGGGGCGGGGCTTGATATTTCACACTTACGCTCTGACAATGTAAAGCACAGACATGGAGCAGATAAAGCGATTTTCTAAAGCGGTGCGTTCTACCCTATGGCTTTAAACTTTGCCAAGGACATTCCACCTTCAGTCAAATGACCCTTTTCTAGTTAAAATTTTGCAACGAAAATAAAAATGTGACCAACAGACTGATTGATGCTCATAACAATATGGCACAAACGTTCGAAGTGTATGAAAAGACGAGTCGTTTGAAATGATATACTGATACATATTCCAGTTTTAGGGCATTATAAGATATCAATGATAGGCCGATTCCAACACTCTCCCCAAACAAACAAGAGCAACACCTAGTGTGGCTTAATACGCCTGTCGCTTACTTTGGACGGGATCAATGTGAATGTATGGTTTTATTACCCCCAAACTTGGGTCTCTTTGGTAATACTTTCATGAAATATTGAAATCCAAACTGAGGGATCCAAGTCCTATAACTGTAACGACAACACGGAATTTCCTCAAAACTGAAAGGTGTCTACCCCTACTCTATTTAAGCATTCTGTACAAGTTTCATGAAAAACAACTGAGGTGCACTTAAGTTATCGTGTTACATAACATCTCCATAGCATCTTATCACAGTAAAAATAAAATCCAAGTTCCATAACTCCATAACGACAAAACAGAATTTGCTCAAATTCGATAGGCATCTTCCCCTACCCTATTTAAGCATTCCGTATGAGTTTCATGAAAAACAGCTGACGTTTACTAAAATTATTGCATTCCATAGCATCTTACTATAGCCAAAATAAAATCCAAGCCCCATAACTTTGTAACGACAAAATACAATTTGCTCAAAAAAAAAGGCGGCTTCCTCTGCACTATTTAAGCATTCTGTATGAGTTTCATGAAAAACAGCTGACATTTACTTAAGTTATCGCGGACGGGACAGACGGACAGCCATCCCCATACCATAATACGTCCCGTCTTTCAACGGGCGTATAAAAAATGGAGGGGGAAGAGGATAATAAAAAGGAAGTACAGAATTTCATATCAGGAAATATGTTTTTATTGTCAAACTTCGATGTACATGTAATTGTAGCCTACAAAATTTGACCAAAAGGTTCGAAAAAGTGCTACATGTATATAACACATCACGTATATTAGTCATAGAATGATCAAGAGGAAACATTTTTAAGGGTGTTAGTTTTAGTAATTTTAGATGTATTTTCCTTTTCTTTTTGATTGCACATGATAGATCGGATTTCTCCCTATAAATTTAATTTGTGATTTCTTATACTCACTAAACACAAAGTATCACTTTCCATAAGATACAATTTCTAACAATCTACAACATTTTCAGTACATGTATATAAATCAACTATAAAACATGAATAAATGCATCATGAGGTATTACATTTCTTTTGTACTCATGTAACTCAACTGTCAACATCATGCAGTACAAAGAAAGAGATAAAAATAAAAAGGCAAATAAATTTTTCGCTAATTACATACATGCATTCCCAATGTCCTTTTAAATGGGTACAATCCAGGGCTCAAACTGTCCATTGCATTTGTTGTATTTTGCAATATTTTGATCTAAAATGCGACAGAATTTTTTAAAATTTCACCAGTTTTGAAAATCAGTGCCTTTGTTTTCATTGTTTGCACAGTGTTAAAAGAAGAACCGCAAATTTTGGTGGCAAATATTTGGGGTCTAGAGTGAACTCTGGGGTACATGTATATTAAATAAAATCTATAAGATAGAGTATGTGATTAAATCAGTGAAAACTATCAGGACTTCACATATTGAACAATGAAACAAAAATGAATATTAAGTAAGTATGTTAAAACAGGAAATTGACATTGAAAACATAAATGCACTAAACATAAAAAAATACAAAAAAAAATAAAATAATATTTGGATAATGATAATAATAATACATAATGATAATAACAATACATAATGATAATAATAATAATACTTTCACTTTCTATTTAACCAAAACATTGTAAGGTGGGTTGTGTTCAAAGAAACAAATATAATTTAATCTATGACATGCATACACTGGGTCAAGATATACAAATTAAAAGAAAAACAAATACTTTTTTGATATTCAGTATCAACTAAAAAATTATCACACTTTGGTGGTGCACAGTTCCAAGGAACTGATATCACTTTTGAAAATGGTCACAACACAAACAAAGAAAGTATGGATGGACTAACAGACAGTGGAAAAAGCAATCCCAGATTAGGGCATTGCTTATTAAAATAATAGACGACAAGTGTTAATAAAATATATTTTATGAAAAATATAACAAAATAAATAAATAATACAAAAAAATATAACTATATAAAAAGACTGGTGTTTGTAAGTAAGAATTCTCCCTTCCCAGTCTTTAATGGATAAAAAAGTGTTGGAGAAAGTCTCTGTGTTTCACATTTAATTCTTACAAATAACAAGAATCTGTGTCATAACATTTTATACACTGAAACCAATTTGTAGCATATTATACCAAAAGTTTGACTTAATATTTACCTATATGCCAAAATATATTGAACAGAAAAGTCTATTAAACAACTGTTCTCAATTACCGACACCTGCAAAATATATACCGTTTCATAAAATATATGAGTATATGTTGAATCAAAGATATGAATATTTACACCTAATTTCCTACTCAACACAGTTACTAAATCAGGGAAAAGGGGAGGGGTAGGGGGTATGGTTGGGGTGATAAAAGTACCAATGTATATATGTATAAAAAAATCATAACACAAGAGAGATTGATTGATTGATTTTTGTTTAATGTCACACCACGAATATTTCACGTATATGGTGACGGCATCTGTCTGATGCGGGGCATACAAATTTTGACCTTTGCAACGGACCCACCCAAAGCAACGAGGGATCTTTAATGTGCCATGCATACCATGACACGGGCCCTCGGTTTTCACTGTCTCATCCGAAAGACAGGACACCGGCATGACCAGAGCAGGAATCGAACCCCGGCCTCCCTATTAGGAGTCCAACGCGATACCACTAGGCTACGCCGGCTTTAACACAAGAGAGAATATACTGTGACTAAACAAACAAAAAAATAAAAATAGAACTTCAAGTAAAAAGACAAAATAACACAAATCAAAATACAGAGAATGTTAAAACTGATTACAAAGTCTGTTCACATGTACATGACATCGTCTGAAAACAAATTGAGCAAATCTACCCTGAAACTATATTCATAATGATAAAGTGTACACATATTTTGTATTCTACATTAAAATCAATATTTACCGTAGTAAATCAACCCAAAACTCTATGTAGATCTACTCTACATTCACAGCGTTACATCATTATCCAATTTGCAACTTGATGGATATACTTAAAGCATATAAAGCATAATGATGTTGTTTTTCAATGGGAAATAAAGGGAGAGCTGTTGACATTTTGCCCACTCTGTCCCTCTTTAAATTCCAGATCATTATGAATTATAAAAATTGATTGCATAATAAGTAATTACTATGTGAGTGATAGTAAACGAAATGTGCAGCTCAAATATTGCATAACGATTAATTACTATACGAGTGATAGTAAACGAAATGTGCAGCTCAAATATTAAGACAGTAAGCTAGAATATCACAGATGCAGTGCTCACCATTGCACTTGAAATTTTTTGTGTTGTCTGTAGGCACTTATCTGCATTGTCTTTTTCATCAAGCTGTAAGTGGATGGATATCTAATTTGGATGAATCGTGTTTTGTCTACAATCAGTCTTTCATCACCTCAGCACAACGGAAATGGGATAAAAATGATGTCCTTACTGGCTTTTACATGGTTAAATGAAAGCTTTAAAGGCATAATAGTCGTTATGTCCATATCAAATTTTATTTTTTTCTTAAATTACCAGATGATTAAAAAAATGTAAACTATACATAAAGCACGGCTCTATGCTTCTAATCAATGTTCTGTTTGCAAGTTTTTAATTGATGATAAATTTGTGTGAAATAATAAGAATTAACATTGGCTGTTTAGAGATGTATAACCAGGCTTAAGTTTTGTAAATGATCGGATATTGGTGCATTTTATGAAAATCTGACATCTTTATACCCAAGAAAAGCATTTTCACACAAACTAAAAATTTTATGAAAGGAACAGCTATTATGCCTCTAACATTTCAAAAATAAAGTTTGTGTCTGAAAATCTTGAAGAAATTTTTTTTATCTTATTTACGCTTTATCAAGGCTGGTTGATTAAGGTTTTGCTTTTCTTTCAACAATAATTCAGCAACATCATGACAAAAGTATCAGTGGGTAATCAACCTCTTAAACATAGTAGAAAAATCTGGGAATCAAACCTAGATGTATGCACTGCAACCTAAGAACTTACCCACTTAATCAAGTCCAACTCTCATTGGCATACAAAGATGCAATTTACCATTACTAATGTTTTGCAAGAAAAAATGTACAGAAAATCTAAAAATCACAAAATAACATTGATTGTTTTCCATTTGGATGGATAGAGGCTTTCATATACACCTAAAGTTTTAAATGTCTCTTTAAATAATACTGTGTGACAGTACTAAGCTTCACAAAGGGCATATACACCGTGTCATGAGCTATGATGGTGGTAACATTCCTTTTTTTTTTAAAACACTCACTTCATTAGGCACCATAAGTCAATACAATCATAAGTTTAGGATGGAATTCGCATGCTGATATGAATTATGATGAATCAAGAATAAGAAAATCTGCTAAAATTAAACCTTTTTGAAACATTTAGTCTGACTTATCACAAGTATGGGCATATGTCCTTAAGGCCAATTCAACTTAGTTAGTAGATTAACATCATGGGTCACAAACAACATAAAGTAAGTGGGAGGATTTTAGTTATTTTAAATTTTTATTTCCTGAGAAAAAGTATTGATGACGAAAGTGTCTTTGTCAACAGATGGGTGTCATTTAATGCCCTTATTTCAACAAATGGATGTCAAAATATGATTTTTCTCATACATGGATTCCAGGTTACGCTTTAATTTCGTTTCTAAATCGGAAATGGAATCAGAAGTATAAATACCGGACCCAGACATGAAAAATTTCTGGAAATCGCTAATTTTTCCTAAATAAAAAAATTTTGGTGAACCAATATTTGAAGGGCAGGCATGGATTATCAATCTATCAATTACATTGAATTTGCCTTATTGAAACTCAATCCTCAAAGACTTCTTAAAAATTACTACTATAAAAATATATCCATGTTCCTGATAATGAAGACTCCAACTTCACAAGCCACACAGCAGTATCAAAAATTAATCTTTATACATGATTGTTCAATGCTACTTTGTAATGGTAAGACAACAAACTGCATGAAAATGAAATAAAGAAAAATACTGTGCTGTTTATTTTGCAGAAAAAAAACCCAGAAATATTTAGCTAACGTCAAATAGTCACAACGGTCAGATTGTAAGATATGTCCAACTACTGAACAATCAAATGCCAGGAGCATAAAAATTCACTTTATTAATCTCACTAAATTCTCTTTACCATATTAATAACTTCAGGTTTATAATCTTAAAAGGAACAAAATGATTAGCAGTTTCAGGTTTCTTTTCAAATTTTAAGTACATTTTATCATGTATTAGATAAGTACGACCTTTATCAAATATCGCCAGTAGGCAACGAAAGAGATTGAAAACCTTTTCCTGTTTCATATTTCTCAGTTATGACAACATGTTCAAGGATTCAGACAAATGAAATGATATATTCTCCCCAAAATCGAAACAATCAGAAAATCATCTTCAAATACATTCAACGTCAAAACCTACAAATTGGAAAGGTAAATCCGTACATGGAGTAAATCCAGACTGTTCGTTAAAATCATATCACGTAATCAAATTTTAAAATGTCCTTTGGCATACAGTTTACAAAGATGTTGTTCTTTCAAGTAGCGGAGTTAAAATTACTTGAAATGGTCAATAAGTGACAAAAATATCAATTGCCTGGATATATCGCATGTCCAGATTTACCTTCCTGATCTGTAACATTGTTGTAAACAACGGGAATACTGATTCACACAGTACTTTGCACAACCTTAATATAGGATTAATAGGATACAAACATTCTGATGACCATGATCAGGGGTATGTCAAACACTTCCATCTACTCATAAAACAGGGCAAAGACATTAAGTTGAACATTGTTAAATCCCTAGGGAAATTTCAAAAGAACACAAAACTCTACAACCTATCTAAATTATCTTCCGCCTTTACCACCTATGGTTCCCACAATTTTCTGGTCAAAGTCCACGGTTAGAAATATGTTATCCAGACCTCTGATGGTGCGAAGGTAATCAAAGCTGTTTTTATAACTTTGGTCTGTCATACCGAGTTCATTATAGAGGTTTCGTAGTCCTTGACTACGAGCCGTTTCCACGATGACAGTATAATTTGCTATAGACTCGATTTGTAACAACTTGGACAGAGCTTCTGCTTTCTGCTTTATCTCTGCAACATCATTGTACTTTTGTCTGACCTGAAAGAAAAAAAACATATGCATGTTTTTTCATACAGTGTTAATAATTGATTGATTGACTGATTTTTGTTTAATGTCACACCACGAATATTTCACCTCTACAATTCAAGAATGCAAATGCTCACCAGCTTATCTGTCATTTTTCTCTCTATTTTTGCCTTTTGAAATAATTCCTCTCGCTCCACGTCTTCTTTCAAAGTCAAGGTCTTCAGATAGCGTTCTTCCACGTCATAGCTTATGAAAAATTCACCCAGCTGGAAGTATTTCACATCAACAAACACCCCTTTATTCTCTTCTAGACAGTTCTCTTGAAGGATGCAGCCAGGAGGGCAAGCTGGAAAAATATTTATAAATCTATGTAAAATTACACAAAGCACTGTGATTTTAGAGAAAAAGTGTGAACTAGTACAGGTTAGGCATTATCATTTTTTTTTCCTCTATTAAGCATCAGGAGATATTGCAAAAAAAAAAAAAAAAATACTGATCCGATATTTCCTTGCAATTCCAAAATGCATTCACATGCAGCGAAATCAAAATTGAATTATAAATATGAAAGGTTTTTATTACTTGTGCCTATTAAGGTATAATGGTCTAACAAAATGGATACAAGTGACTCTGTAGTTATACAGAGTATGTGTCGACAAAAACACTACTATGAACCTATATTCCTGTGATATAAGGGACATGCCAATCTTTTTTTTTTTTTTGTCTGTTGCACGAGGTTTCATAAAATTGGTAAAAGCATCTCTTTATGACAGGATTCTTTCTGAAATTGCCTGCATCAGTAGGACCAAAAATGATGTTATTTCAGGAAAAATGAAGCTAACATGGTGTGTTCAAATCACTATGCAACTCAAAGAATGTGCATATGCCACTAATTTGTCAACTTCAGTTAAACCTGCTTTAAAGTCCATCTGTATTTAGCAATCATCTGTCTTAAACAACCATCTCTCTCTATTTTACATGATTTAAGGGGCTTAATGCCAGACAAACTATGTTTTGCCGGAATTTTGATTATGACGTCAATGCTTGGATTGTTACGTCATAACAGAATGATGAAAAATTGAACGTCAAAACATCATATGTCGCGCATCTAATGAGATATGAAATTAATATGAAAAAGGTGTATTCACTTCTTGTCAAATAATACAGAGTCAACTTCTATTAAGAGGCCAATTGTTCTAAGTGGCCAATTTCCTTATGTTATGCGCTTAAAACAGGTTTGAATATTGAGTCTTTTCCTTAAACAGTGTTATTTCCCATCTGTGACAGTATAAGAGGTAAATCAGTTATGACGTCAAAAATTACCTATGAAAACGACATTTGTGGACTATCAAATTCAAAGTTAATCAGATGAAAGCTCTGGTCACAATGAGTCTACAAGTGAAATCCCTATATTTCAAAAGAAAAAGACCAGGTAAAAGTTTTTGAAAAGTAGGTCAAATTCCAAGATCAAGGCCACAAGGTCAAAGACCAAGGTACCAAATGAAATTTCTTGTCACAAGGAATCTATGAGTGAAGTATCAAAGCCTTAGCTCTATTTATTTCAAAGATATAGCTCAGGTTAAAGTTTCTGGAAATTAGGTCGAAGTCCAAGATCAAAGGTTATGATACCAAATGAAGTTTCCTCCCACAATGAATTCATGTGTGAATTTCAAAGCCTTTACCCCTCTTGATTCAATTGTTGTAGCCAATGTTCCAGTTTTTGAAAAATAGGTCAAACTCAAAAGTCAAGGTCAAAGGTCATGGTCCAAAATGAAGTGGACTTCCACAAAGTATACATGTGTGAAGTTTCAAAACCTTATCCCTTCTGGTTCAAAAGTTAAAGCTATGTATTAGTTTTTGAAAATTAAGTCAAACTAGCAACCCCAGGTGAAAATTTCAAAGTGGCAATATCTCTTTCAAAATAAGCTTAAAGGAAAGAGCTCTTTGAGACCTGTCTAGAACAGTTTTCCTTTTTAAAATATCTTTTCTAGAAGTGAAATTATTCACTCCTCTAATTGGTTGGTAAATCTCATGAGTATTGATAGCTATTAACTGCCCTGGATTTGCATTAATTTTGAATACAATTACTTAAAATGCACATTACGGGTGTTTGTGTATTTAGCGGCAGTGCCGAATTTCGACGATTTCTTACTTTCAACTCGCATGAAATAACATTTTAATGGGCAAAAAATTAAACCCCAAAAAACATATTCTGAAAGTATAATTCATTGCCTTTCCAATGGTATATGTTTCTTGACGATCTGGAATTTGATAAGATAGATATGATAAGATAAATAGATCAAGGTGTGAATTTTCATAAATTACGACACAATCGCCGGGTCATCCGGGGTTGCCAGTCAAACTCTAAGGTCAAGATCAAAAGGTCAAAGAAAATGATCCCAAATGAAAGGGTATTCCACATGGTACCAAAATTTTAAAATCAAACCCCTCTTGGATCAAAAGTTATAGCCAATGATAAGTTTTTGAAAAGAAGGTCAAACTTTAAGGTTCAAGGTCACATGATCAAAGGTCATGGTCCCAAATGAAAAGGCCTTCAACAAGGAATCTATGTGTGAAATTTCAAAGTCCTACCTCTCTTTGTTCAAAAGTTGTAGCCAGGGCTAAACTTTTTGAAAAGTAGGTCAATCTCTAAAGTCAAGGTCACAAGGTCAAAGTCCCAAACGAAAGCTCCTTTCACAATGTATCCATGTGTGAAATTTCAAGGCTCTACCTCTCTTGGTTAAAAAAAGTTATAGCCCAGGTTAAAGTTTGTGTCTACGCACCCGACACAGATGTCGATGTGGACGCTAGGGCTTTGACATTAGTTCCGGCTCGCTAAAAAGAACGGAAAACGCATGATGCATAAATTTTCTGTCCTTTTTTTCATGGTATACCTCCATGTGACAAAAAACAAATGAAAAATTAAATGATATATATTCTTACCATAATCAAAGCTGTCACAATCCTTAGAACAACATAGTCCTCCAAGTCTTTGCCGCACTGCTTTAAAGATGCTGGCCTCTGTAATAGCTCTCTTCTCAAAAAATTCCCTTGTTGTGAATTTTGTAACTTCTCCCTGATTTTAAAGTACATTAGTTATTCAAGTTATTCAAGCAAAATGCATATCAACTGCAATAATTACCAGTACATGTAGCTAAAACAGATATGGAGAAATTGAGCCAAATGAAAGTCTGTGTAAATCCATCAAATGTAAAGATGATGGTAAATCCAAACCGTAAGTCTGAAAATCATGAAACCAGAGGACATACAAAATCAGTGAAATGAAAAGCAAGTAGAAAATAACGAAATATGTCTACTTGAAGAGCATATATAAACCCTCATGATGGAGTGAGATCAGGAACCCGAGGAGAGTGAGTATCTCCTGCTTGCAAGCAACACCCATCATATATACCCAGAAGAAAGCGTCAAATCATGTAAATTCCATATATAGTTATATATGGAGAAGTCAAAGTAGGTAATCTTCTAGTATAGAAGGTGTCAAATGATAGATCTGGTTTAAGTTAACATTACCAATGGCTTGCTTAGTACTTAAATATGCAGGACATTAGTTACATTTGATATGGGACTGCACTGAACTGAGCTAAATAATGAGTTGCTATATTAAAATACTTATGCTGCACTTTGAGCGCTACTTGAGAAATTAGGTAAAAATAAAGTCTATATGAATTAAAAGTGTTTAACCATACTAAAAGGGCAAGTTCTTAAAACACAAGGAATTGTGGTTCAAATCTATGAAAAAATATGATAAAGTTCTGCTAGGTAATGAGGTCACTAAATATTAAAATCTTACTATTTTGTGGGCAAAATTGCTACCCGTGTTGTGTAGGACATTAAAAAAGGTGAGTTATCTGCCATTTTCCAATAGGCCAATGAAGTGGAAAAGAAGTGGTAAGTTGAGCGGCAGTTACCTTATAAGCATATATACACCTCACCCTGACAAGCAGATATTGAGAGTTTTTATCAAGTTAAAACAGATCACCTTATGATTTTCTTATAAATTATAAAGTTTCCTATAAAAGAGTATTAATTCTGAATCAAATCACATGTTAAACAAAATCCCCTAAATATACTATCACCATATAGGTTTTAAAATGACAAAGATACCTTCATTGCATCTTTAGCACTCTTCTCCACAACATCTTCATACTGAATGTCAAATCTTCGATGAAGACTTGGCAGGTCATCTTTGCGTAGGAAATATTGTAAGGAAGCAGTTATCTTGACCTAAAAAATATAAAAGTACCAAATGAATGATATCCTTTTTTAATTTTTGGATGCTTCGATCAACTTGCCTAGCTGAGAGCGAACAGTGTAAACATTCTCTAGCCCAAAATTTTGTGACACAAATTTGTACAATGAAGGGACACAACATTACTCAATTGGTACCATGCTTGGCTAAAAGCTTAGAGGATCCAGAATAGTGTCTGACTGGAAGTTGTCAGTGTTTAGGCTTGGGGATATAAAACAAACAACTCATTTCATAAATACCATATGAAATGAAAATTCATTTCAGATACTTTTTATCACATGTTTACACTCAGATTAAAGATGTTTATTTCATCAAGCACCAGCTTGACACAATTCTTTTCCACACTATGACCATCTATGTCAGAAATTAATTTATCACATCGCGGTATACATGTATTCACTGCATAAACAGCAAAATATGTGATTTAAATGAAACTGAGGTTCTCTGTCACAATATACAGTAGCATCCAAGTGATCCATTATGTCCTGGGTGGGTCCATTGCATGTGTCTAGATTTCTATGAAAGCATCAGGAAGATTCCATTTTCATATAAGTAAAATGATCTTTGTATAAAACAATACACATAGAAACACAATGAAAGTTATGCTATACAATGACTCTTCACTTCTATTGATATTTTCTTTTCACATTCACACATGCATTTTTTGAGCCAGTACAGCACAAATGGCTTAGTGCATGGCTCATAGCCGCAGGGTCTTGGCTTTCAGTCCCATCGGTGGCACGCTAGTGTCCAGTTTTTTAATTTGAGACACAAAATATAAGGCCCAGTTTCATCAAAGAAGTGGACAATAACAGATCCTTCCCTGCTTGACAGTGGGTCTGTTGCATACGCCTACACTGTATTAGTAACCATATTAATGCTATAATCTTGCTGTCAAATAAAACAAAAATCAAACCAAAAAACAAACATACGTTCAAAAAGAATCACTTTTTTTTACTGAATACAAAATAGTGATGTTTTCTGTAATTCCACATCATTAGTTGTTAAGTTTGTACATGTACTGATTTTTTTTATATTGGACTCCTGCTGTGACATTGAAACTTACATAAATATTAACAATGTTAGTCAAATTCCTTTGATGAACCATGCTAAACAGACTCGGTTCATCAGCCCATGAACTTGGGTCATGGAAGTAGTACCCGGCCTATGGCAAATCACATGCGTAGTAATATAAGAAGAGGCGGGGCTTACTTAATAAAATATAAGAACTGTAATAACGAAATTAATGTATCTGTTAGTTTTGAACAATTAAAGAAATTACCTGGACAGATAGAGTATTTTTTGCATTCTAGACACGCACTGTATTGTACTTTTCCACTTCAGGAAAAATTCGGTTCTTGCCAGTTTGATAACGGGGAATTTGATATTTTGTTTTCAAAAAAGAACCTTTTAAAATATATTGTAAATATAAGGAATGACTGTCTTTTTTTTTGCTAGGTTCATGGGGAATAAACTTCTTAAGAACCTCCAATAAGCGGTAATTCCTCCCGCAAAAACGTATATTTGCCTAATTTCAAAATTCGACATGAATATTTTCAGTTACAGTGGCTTATTCTGTACTATCTGGTATTGTATTCCATCTGGAATGTTATACAATGTACCGGGGTAATAATCATATGGATGATGGGGGCACATGTACAGTACAGTCCAGGTGGAACTTTGAATGCCCACTGTCCACAGTGGGCAGTCCACCTGAAATTTCAGTGGGCATTAGGAGTGGACATTTACCTGAGCTATCAAGCTGTTCACTTACCTGTATGTTAATTCCATCTGGCTCTTACAAGAATGTCCACTGTGTCCAGTGGACATTTTTAATGCCCACTCTAAAAATGCCCACTGTGACCAGTGGGCAAATTAAGTTCCACCCGGACTGTACTGTATATCTCTTCCCGACATGTATCAATGATACGGAGAAGAGAAGACATTAGGTCGATACCAATTGTTAAAGAAACATTCAAATGCATTTTTCTTTTTAATTTTGCTTTAGTTTCCCCACAATACTGGTATGACGATGACCGTTAAAATCCTCCAGTTGAAAAACCAAAATTCCATCAGAAAAAAATTTCAAATCCTCAGTTTTCTAGTGAGAAATGATTCATATGTGTGTTGATCAATATTTTTTCCTCTTTTTTTTTCTCACCTCAAGCCTATCTGAAGTGAAGGCCCTTACTCTGTCAAGTACTAAGAAGTGGGCGTCAGCCTTGAAAACCTTGAATTCAAAATCTGGTCCAAGAAAGTATTTCCCCGAAGAATAGACTTTGTCAAGATTTACTGTCCCAGTGCTTTTCTGTCGAGCAAATCCATACTGAAAAATATTCAAAGATTACAGTAACATTGCATACATTTTAAATATTTTACTACATTACAGTACAGTCCGGGTGGAACTTAATTTGCCCACTGGTTACAGTGGGCATTTTTAGAGTGGGCATTAAAAATGTCCACTGGACTCAGTGGACATTCTTGTAAGAGTCAGTTAGAATTAACATACAAGTAAATGGACAGCTTGATAGCTCAGGTAAATGTCCACTCCTAATGCCCACTGAAATTTCAGGTGGACTGTCCACTGTGGACAGTGGGCATTCGAAATTCCACCTGGACTGTACTGTAACTTGGGGAAAAAATTGCCAAAAAAAACCCCTAGCAAAATCTACAAAAAGTAGCCAAAATAAGCATTCATCATTTGCCAGAGCATCTTGAACACAAAACAAAATTAGGAAGTATAAAATTTTCTATATAAAATAAGCAAATGCCAGAACACTGAGACCAGTAAAATGTGATGTGGTTTGTCCGTCTGCTCTGTAAAATATGAGTACATGGTAATGTGCAAATTTGATTTACGACGTCTAGTTTTGCAATCTAACAATTCGTCATAAATTCCCTGAATTAATGAATATCAGCTTTCAATTTCTAATCTACTTGGAATTATTATTATTTTTTGTAGGTCGCAGTAGAACTTTATAAATGACATTCTTTCACAAAAGTTTGAACTTGTAGTACACGTAATAAATGATAGGGCTGAGCAATGCAGCGAAATTCAACGTGTATAAAATAATATCCTTTGCAAAGTATATTTTCTGATTTAAGTAACATCATGTCTGATTTAAGAGACAAAACCATCAAAGATCTCAAGTGTTCAAATGAACATGTGCTGTATGTTATGGAAAAGAAAGGAGAAAAGGAGACAAAAAGATCTCAATCTGATTAAAACCATACATGACTTGTATCTTTATTCCGCTTCTCTATTTGTCCCATTGCAGATAAAGAGCTGGTGAAACCCTGAAAGGGATCCTGCTCTGGTGAACTCTGATTTTCAGTCAATCCGTGGATCGGCTTCAAATTCCTAGGAATGAAATTAACATCCCCAGCATGTGTGACCCACAAGGTAGTTTTTGAACAGTGTTTGTTACATATTGTGTCACTTGCACATGCCTTGCCGAGTCATTGGTTGGCTATGGGAAATAACGGTCCCTGAAAGGGATCCTGCTCTGGTGAACTCTGATTTTCAGCCAATCCGTGGATCGGCTTCAAATTCCTAGGAATGAAATTAACATCCCCAGCATGCGTGACCCACAAGGTAGTTTTTGAACAGTGTTTGTTACATATTGTGTCACTTGCACATGCCTTGCCGAGTCATTGGTTGGCTATGGGAAATAACGGTTTCGGTGACTGAAACGTCGTAACAGTTCACCAGAACATGACCTCTTGCAGGGTTTCGCCAGATCTGTATCCGCAATGGGACAAATTGAGATCGGTATAAAGATATAGTTTTAATCAGATTGATAAGATCTTTAAATTTCACTAGTTGTTTCAAATATACCTCCCCTCCCCACCACCTCCAAATAAAAAAATACAGCAAAAAAAAAAAATAAATATTAAATAAATAAAAAAAACCCCAACAAACAAAAAAAGCAAACAATAACACATATCGTAGATACTTACCTCATGATATTCTAGTCCACTGAAGCTCATGGGCAGCAAAATGACTAGCAGTAAACCTACACCTAGTATAATCAATCCAATACACCATACGGCACAACTGTTTTCAGCCATAGTGCGACTTTACCTTCCGTCAAATATATCTCAATATAATGTCAGCTTACGTCTTTTGGAGGTATTCATACACACATATCCTAGTTATACACATATATGCCTGAAAACAATAATATCATATCAATATTTTCATTCCTCTTTCTTTTCTGATTTGTATGCTAAACCTTTTGACATTCTTGTGTAAAATATGATATCACACATAATTGGAAGAATTAATTTTACTTTAATCATGTCACAGTGTTTGAAAACATTTGAATTTAGTTTACTTGAGCCTTAGACCTCAGGTAACTTTTTGACTGCATGCTGTTTAAGATCTTCGGTATGTTAACTTTTCATATTTTCTGCTTCTTCTCCAGAACCACTTATATGTACGAAATTTGGATGAATCTTGGCAGGCATGAAGAACACCAAGTTTATCCCCCAGGTAATCCTTGGAATGTTGCAGTGATCATCGTCAATTAAACCTTAGTGTGATGTCATGCTAACAAGTAACATTAAGCATATCCGACCTCAAAAATCCACACTGTCACGTCTGTCTTTATAAAGAAGAACTTCTAAGTCACAATATAAGATTTTCATTGGTTCAATTTCTTGTACAGCTAAATCACGGTCATGAAGATAAAACTTATACAAAACTGCCAAACATTTTACTCACAAAACAGGGACCTATCATTTAGAGAAATTTAAGTAATAAATAGTACTTTATGCCTTGTTGTCTTTTACAGTACAGTTTAGATGTGTTGCAATTTTTCCAACTGCCACAGTGGTCCCGTCATCCAAATGTAAATTCAATAATTACCCGAGTTCACTTTTAGTTGGTAGTGAAACAAGCTACTGATATTGACAGAAGGGAAAAAAAAGAAGCTGTGTTTGTGTAACACTAATGCCCCCGGCGGCAACAAAGTCCAAAAAGTTATTTTCAGCATGAAGGTCATTTTCAAGGTCAAAAGGACATCAACCTTGGTGTCATTTGAAAGGGCTTCATTAGCTGAGTATGGATGTCAAATATGAAGTCTCTATCCCACACGGTTCAAAAGTTATAGCCAAGGTTAAAGTTGACAACAGACAAACAAAAAAACAGACAGACAGGACAAAAGGTCATCTAGCTTGGTGTCATTTGAAAGGGCTCCATTGGTTAAGTACACATATACATGTATGAAGTCTCTATCTCTCACGGTTCAAAAGTTATGGCCAAGGTAAAAGTTGACAACAGACAAACAAACAAACAGACAGGATAAAAACAAAACGTCCCCAATCTATCAATCCAGGGGCATAAAAAGAAATCCCGACCCATCGACCCTATTTTTCCAAGGGTGAAAGTGGTAACACATGTATATTGTATTCTGGCCTGAGGTAAATTTCCACCAGGATTCACAGTGATTTCAGGTGTTTTCCCCCACTGCATTTCATGCAATTTCTCTTAAACACCTGGGATAGCCCGACTCAATTTGCGATAGTTTTGGTATTCTTCCTCGGTTTAGTTTCACCAGAGACATATATACACATACATATACATGTGTATATATGTCTCTGGTTTCACTCACTGCTATACAACAGGTTCCTATGCTGATAATCCCTTCTGATACTGTATTTGTGCACTTGACCATTTATTATGCTGTTGTTTACTTTTGCCACTCGCCAGAATCTCTGATCGGCCCTTCTTTAGGCTATTGCCAGTATTCGGTTTTCGCAATTTGACACCCCTAATTAAAAACACTGGACTGTGTACATGTACAAATTTTGTTTCCTGCAGAATGCATGTCACAGATAATGTTCAGGCATATTTTTGGAACATGGCCGCAATCAAAGCAAGGATTTGTTTTGTTTTAACCTGGACATTTATCAGCATTGTAACACAGAGGTATATGATGGAAAATTTTGCAGGTGAATGAAGGAAACTATTCTCGAAGTTGGGACTGGTCACATGACCTAATTTGCATTCTCTTTGTTGGGGGATAAGTCTCAGGATTTATCATCGCTTTCTACGAAGAATTCGATATTTTGAAATCTCATATTTGCAAACTGCAGTCATTTAAAATTTGAAGAAGAAAAGAGAGTCAATCGTCGTGGTATTCCTCAATGAATTTCAAAAGTTTTAAGACTCATTTAACTCTTGTGCTCAAAATATAATTCAGCAAAGTTGCATTACGGTTTATGATAAGCACCGAGTTCATCCCCCAGGTCATCCTCGGAATATTTCGGGGATTATCTTCATTCAGATCTTAGTGTGATGTCACGCCGACTTCGAAAATGTCTAGATATCGTTATATATAATAAACGGTCAAGTGCAAGAATCTCAGTAGAGATTACTGTGTTGACACTGACAATTTTGCAATTGCCATTGACTTTTGCAATCATTGTCGTATCGTTGACATAGATAATTATATAGAAGTAGCATCCACCGCGCTCACCAGGCGGCACTGTGTGACGTAATATGGCTTCGCTGGAAATGTTGTCAGGGATTACCCTCGTTATTTGTACTTGTCAGTATGAATAAACCCTGGGAATTATGTTCCAAATGGCAGTTAAAATCGAGGCATGGAATGTTATATTTTTGGTATATAACATTCATAGGGATTTCCCACATGTTTGTCAGTATAAATAGCTCGTCTGAAGTGAATGTTTATGGAGGGTATTCATAGTCAAAAATCCAGACATGTAGAATTTTAAATTTACGTTGAAGATGTATCGTTTACACATATACTTTATACAAATGTATTATTTACACTTGTACCTATCGCAGTTGTATGTTTTACATATGCACTTTCACTGGCAATTTTAACTTTGCAAAACCACTCCGTTAAAACTTTAAAAGTTACATTTTACTATAACACAAACATAGTTTGCAGATCTAGATATTTCCATTTAACCCTTTGCAGAATATACACGTTACAATTCAACATTTGTAAAGTGTACATGTTTGAAGCATTGCATTGCCCATATTTGGAAAATCGTCGGAAACACACGACGTGACCCGATAAACTTGTCAAGAAATGCTGAAGCATGCAACTGTGTAGTTTTGTACAAGGATTAAATAACTGTTTTACGATCCAAGAGTAATTATTCCTACCTTTAAGTGTTGTGATGTCCCCGGAATGAAATTCCATGGCATCTTGTTTTTGATCTGTCTGTCTGTCTGACTTTGTTGCAAAATTTTACCTTTACCATAACTTCATATTTGGCATGCATACTCAATAATAAAACCCTTTCAGATGACACCAAGGTCAATGACCTTGTGACCTTGAACATGACCTTTATTGAAAAAATACCCATTTTGGACTTTGTTGCCTCGGGGGGGTATAAGTGTTTCACAAAAACATCTTGTTCATACTGTTTTTCTGTTGCCTACAGTTTTTTTATATTGAGTTTTGATGTTTATTTATCCACAGAAGCCCTACCCTGGGTACAATTATAGCACTGTAGCTCCATAACCTTACAAGACACAGATAAATGGTTTGCAAATTTGAATTCAGCATGCTTCTTTCATGTGATATAGCATATTTCTTGTTTACCCTTCTCACATTATAATGCTGACGATTTATTTTTTAAATAACACTTTTTTCTCGTTACACGTCAACCCACGGGGGCGTCTTATATACTATACCCCTATAACCTGTATCTGAAGAGATAGAGTAAAATGGACTTCAAATCTGAATTCAGCATGCTCTGTTTATGTATATTACACTTCTCAATTGTTGAAATTCCCATTTTATTAAAACCCGTGGTGATTGCTAATATAAGCTTGATACGTAACAATCTCCAAAGCAGAGTTGTTGTTCCTTTACAATCCACACACACCTCTGTCAACATCTCAGGTTTTACAAGATTCTTGTAAAATCAGTCTTGCCTCTAGACGATATGACTTGGTCTTCAGTGGCTTTATTAGTTAAATTAAAGCATTTACCATGTTACATGGAGTTTTGATCGGGCTTCTACAAGAAATAAAGCGAGAATTTATACCGCACTATATTTTTTCAGCGTACAAATCAGCGAACTTATGTAATACAGTTTGTCAATAACACTATCATTTGTACATCATCGTCTAATTTTTGCCCAGATAAGGGTACGTAGAATCACCGGAATTACCACTGTTAACCAGAATTACCACATAAATGACCGGAATTACCGTTAAAGGAACTGGAATTACTGTTGTGTGAGTAGATAATGACCCAATACACCTAGAAAGTATAACTTTCATAACACATAAAATCTGTTTCTGATTAAAAAAGGCCAATAAATGTCCTGTCTCTGCATATGGGCAATTTCAGTCTGGGGTCAGGTTTGGGTTAAAGCCATATCAATCTCATCTAACTGACCACTGATAAAATTTAATTCTTATATATAAACTTTTACATTAAATTTCATCTGTTCTTTCAGAAAATCATAAACTGGAACGTAAATTACCAACAGATCAATATAAAGGTGAATGAAATATAACGGAGTTATAAATCTCGGGTAGTAGTTTACGCCCCGAACACCGAACCCGTTTTATTTGTACATACATGTAAACACGGTGTAAAAAATGACAATATCTCATCGTTCTTTGCTAATATAAAATTTATATAGTATAAAGTTATACTTTCTAGGTACATTGGGTCATTATCTACTTACACAACGGTAATTCCGGTCCATTAACCAGTAATTCCGGTCATTTATGTGGTAATTCCGGTGAATGGCGGTAATTCCGGTGATTCTATGTACCGTCCAGATAACTTAAATATGATGACATTTTTTCCCAAAACACGCAAAACATATATTTTCTGCCTTCTGACTAGGGACTACTTTCAGTAGTTGACAGAGATTAAAGGAAGTGCAAGGACCGTAACTCTGCTTTGGAGATTGGATACGTAAATTACTTCCACAGACTGAACAGTGTACTGTAAACATTTGTCGATTTGAAGGAATGCAAAAAGGAGCAGCAAATGGAAAGACTTCTTCAACGAAAATCTAATCCAATGAATTCGATAATATTCCTGCTGTTGCAAAAACTTAAAAATTAAATTTGCGTTAACAAATAAACATTCTTCAAACCTGCTTTCACTTCTCCCGATGTCGAAATAACTCCAAGGCGACATCTATCGGGGCTCTCACTAAAATTAGTAATCGGAGTCCGAGGGGTGCAGGTCAAAATTAACGTACCAGTGCCAAAACGTACCCAACCAAAACGTACTCAGTTTTGGTCAAAACGTACCCAAAGTGTTGGTCAAAACGTACCCATATATTTTGGGGTGTTTAAAACAATTTTTACATATTTTTTCAAGATATTTCTTCCATTTCATAGGCGACAATCTATCATTTGAACTTATATATGAATTCATCGAAACGTAGATTAATAATAAATAATTTTACATGTATAAATGGATGGGTTCCTTTTTATAGATGCATTTGCACGTGGTGAAAGGAAAATATTTGATCGACATTTTTCGATTTACATGTCTACCAGAATATCAACAGTAAAGTATTGGCGTATCATCCATATGAAATTTTTACATTAATTTTGTCTGCATGAAACTCATTGAAGTACAGACTTATATATTTTCATGCTTATAATAAATGTGTACTACATTGATAAACATAAAAAAGATTAAAAATACGTGAAAATATGTTGGTTTTTTCATATTGAAACATATGAATTGTAATTATAGATCTGCATGATTATACGAGTGTCATTGTGTTGTAGATACTGCTATGAAAGTGTTAATCAGTGTAAGCCATGTTTTAAAGTGATGTCAAAACATTCCAGCATTGAAAGATATTAGCCATGAAGTATAACGCTCAACTTTTGAGTACACTTCGTATTGGAAGAAGAAGAAGAAGAAGAAGAAGAAGAAGAAGAAGCCAATAACATTTAATGCACAAACTGACTTGACGAGATACCTGCAAATCATCTGATAAACCATTTCTCACCACCCCCAAATAAAAAAAACCCAAACAAACAAACAAAACAAAACAAAAAACAATCCGTTCAAAATACATATATATATATATATATTTCGTAGATAAATCGTAATTAGGAATTCTCGTATTACCCTTGCAATATGAAAAATTAGGAAAACTTATGATAACTCACAAGAACCCTATCTTTAACTTCTGGGGGGAGGGGGGTTGTCAGTTTAAATAACAAACACAATTTTCGAGTGGCAAATCTATACAGGGACAAAAGGAGTATACTAGAGGGATGATATGATATTATTCCAAATATATTTATTCATTGAAATTCATTGCAGTTTTTAATCAACAAAGTATACAGTAAGCTACAATGTATCGAATATAAAAATACATTGGATGCGTTTTGAACGATGCTCTTGGATGCATTTTATTATCCAACAAAGTAAACATTATATTCCGTAAAAGTGAAAAGTATATTAGGTACGTTTTGACCAATACTTTGGGTACGTTTTGACCAAAATTAGGTACGTTTTGGTTGGGTACGTTTTGGCAGGGGTACGCTTTGACTATAACCCGAGTCCGAGTCGGATTCGAGAAATGTCGGATTCGAAACACATAATTACAGATTTCTTCCTTATTATAGCTTTGTTCGTAATAAAACTTTCAGAAGACATTGTTAGTTTCATATTTTATTTGATTCAACAAAAAGAATGTACCACTATGTCTTTAATTCGATATTTCAGAGCATTGTCTATATGCTGCCACACTAAAATTAGTGGTCGGATTTGTATGGAAGGGGATTTGGGTCACAATTCTATGTGTCCTACTGGTAGTTCAATTTCCATCCTGACTTCGTGCATTTATCATTATTACATGCTATGTCACTTCATTCAATGTCGATTCGTCTTCATTGTAATCGTACTTGATAAAAATGCCTGCTTACTACTGACTGTTGATTGATTGCATTCTCCTTCCTTCTTTCTTCTTAATGCTATGCATATTATTGTTTAATTACATGTACATTTTATGAATCATCTTTATGCAATTCATACTTCCTACATTCTCATGACAGTCATTTTATTCCTATCTATAAAAATTTATTGGTAAAATTGTTTAAATTGACAGTTCGATCTTTCAAAATATCAACAAGCATTTGTTGACATAACAACAAGCATTAGTTAGCATAGCAACAAGCATTAGCACGAATATAGGTTCGCATTTTGACAACAGGCGGCGTTCTGAGCGAAATCACGAGACTTCTTAGACGGTCCCTACACAAGGAAAATCGAAAGTAAAAATAGATCCGCGCGGTTTCTGTCATTGAAGTGAATTCGATAGTGTATAGTCAAAGTGATACCTAATAACAGTAAATACTTTCGTCCTATTTTTTATATAATGTATCCACTTCGCCATGGGAGAATCTTGCGATTTTCAGTTGACTAATAGATTTAAAATGAGATAAAAAGAGAGATGACCATTTTGGCACAGCTCCGCCTCTGCATGGATACTCTCTTAATTTGAATGAAGGTCTCCAGGTTATCCGTTATGGTGATAAAAGCCCAGCAGGTTTATTTTCAAAAAGTTCAGATTGATGATAGCTTGAGAGAGATAATTGCTGAAATCAAGCCATAAAAGGATGCTTAGATGGGGTGGACAGGATGCATGAGAGGGTGGGGGTGGAGTGGAAGAAAAACATGTAGTGGGGGGAGGGTCTTATACTTCTTTAAAAAAAAAGACGGCAAAAATATCACACTGGATACGGCGGGAGATGGTTACTCCTGTCCACCCCCTCTTAGATAAATGCAGCTTCAAATGTCGATATAGACCCTTTCATGTTAACCTGCGGACTTAATGTGTTGGTGGGCGGAAGTAGTTGGGGAGGCCTGAGTGCCAGCTCACTGGTGGATCTAGGGGGGGGGGGGGGGTGATAGCGGGGGTTGCAACCCCCCTTTGGCCGGAAAATTTTACCAAAAAAGGCCATTTTCGATCATTTTTAGGGCTGCAACCTACCTTTCCATACCAAATACTGCAAAAAATTAGTCATGGTAAACTTCAACTCCCCCTTTCAAAAATTTCTAGATCCGCCTATGGCCAGTTCACTGTACTCACTTACTACTCAATTTTAATAAAAGGTGTTACTAACGGGTCTCCATAGACACTTCCGCCCACCAAAACATTAAGTTTGCAGCTTAACATGAAAGGGTCTATTCCACAAGTATACTCTCTGAACTCTGACATAATCTTGTTATTAATGAATGGAAATATGTTCCATAGATTTTTCAATGCTCTCTTTGTGATTGGTTTTAAGTATCATTCTCAATGTCAAAACTTCCTAATAGACTGTTTCTGGTACAGGGTTTTTAAAAAAAATTCAAGTACAACATGGCATATAGTGACAACATGTACTAATCATATAATATTGTTGCTGTTTGCTGTTAATTACTATGCCAAAATAGTTGCCAGCTTGGGAAGCATTATATATACATGTAGTGCACAACCCCAACAATATTGTTTTATTATGTTCCTTCCTATTTTAGTACTGATCTCAAACATTTTTAGATGTAAAAATTTCTGTGGTGCTGTAACATTAAAGAGCAAAATAAACATTCCCTCCCAATGAAAATTTCGTAATGACACCTGACGTCTTTCTCATTGACGATTGACAACCTTTCTGACACTGTATATCAGGCCATCCTTAAAAAATTGTTTGTTTGCTGTAAGGTGACCAACTCACTCAAAACCTCCCTACTCAAACTTTTTTATTGCCATTCTGGTGAAAGAATTTTTTTTTCATGTCCAGTTTTAGTCCATTGAATTCGAAACCAAAACATTTTCAGTGACAGGTAAGGAAAATGAAAGAATAGTAATCTATATGAATAGAGATACAAAATAACACAGTTTAGGACCACACCTTTATTATCAATGTACTGGTAGTTAAGACTTACATGTATGTTTCATAAAGATCACAGTTTCACTAAAAAAAAAAATTATTTACCTACCTACCTACTCATACATCTATTCAAAAACCTGAGGCACGTTACAGCAAACAAACAATTTTTTAAAGATGATCTCATGTATGTAGTGATTGGCACATATTTGTCTGAGAGTGTGGCAAAAACTTGTGATATCATATTTATCTTCAAAACTGCATTTTGCATGTATACTCAGATAATGAAGTTGCCCTTTCAGATGACATTAAACTCAATGACCTTTACAGTAACTTTTGTCCTACAAATGGCATTTCTGGATTAGTTGCTACTTGGGCATTCATGTTTCGCAAACACATCTTGTTTGCTTATTATTTAGATATGAATAATCAGTTCTGTGCTGCGAACCTTTTGTGGCAGGCAGCTGAGGCTCTGCTACAGAGTAGTTGTAGCAGTACATCGTCATCCACAACGGATCCAGTTGTTACCAGTGTATATTCTTCATTGTCATGTACCAGCACTGCGTCAGCTATTAGGAGTATTGAGTCTTTTCGTTATACAGAGTTATTTCCCATATGAGCAGGTATCTGACGTCAAACCATTGTGACGTCAACCAGTTCTATGGCAACTGGTGTAAAATTACGGGAAGTGATGTAGACAATGTATGACATCACAAGGGTTTGATGTCAGATACCTGCTCAAATGGGAAATAACTCTGCGTTACGAAAAGACCCAATATTTGCCCCATTGGTGCTACAGGGAGGGGTAGACCATTAAGAGGAAGTAAAGAGCCAGCACATAATTATAGTACCAGTGCTAGTGGGTATTGGACTCACAAATTTTGCCTGTAATCAGTGTAATCAGGTATAATGACAATGGTATGAACCTTTCTAACTGTAATACAAAATAATTTTGTATAGGAATACTTTTACTTTGGAGGCATTTGATTGTGTCTCTTGCTGCTTTTGGTCTTAGTTGGTTAATTAGGCTTTTAGGTCGCTTCAACAATATTTCAGTTTATATATAGCGACATGGAAGCAGGAGGTTACCAACCTCTTAAACAAAGTGGCGCAATCTGGGAATCGAACCTGGGTCGTTTTTTTTTTCTTGGTAATAACATTTCATTTTAATTTAAATTTACTCTATTCGTAAGCATATAATATTGTATTTTAAACCAACAAGAAAAAGAAATTGGGCATAATTGAAAATATTTTTCATGCCCCTGATCTTGAAAGGTCCACAAGGGCGTGTAGTAATAGAATTGTATGTCCCTCTTTTCTGTCGGTAATTCCGTTCCACTTCCACATTTGTTGGGAACAGCAGCATTTGTGTTTCACAAACTTGTCTTGTTTATCATGTTTACAGGATGTAGTTCTACCAGAGAGGAAAAACAAATGCTATATGAGGCTGGGCTTGGTGAAAAGAAAATTGTGTTAAGAAAAGACAACAGTCATCTCTCTTTAAAGTTAAAACTGGAAGACGTCTAGCCATCAATACAGCCATGAAAGATAAAACACCATCTGAAATGTAGAAGTAATCATTGGTTATTTTCAATTCTGGACATTGAGTTATTGTAATAACATCTGTAGATTTTGCTGCCAAAAGTCACAAGTTAAAAAGAATAAATGATCTTGAAGAATAGCGTCTTTGTTCTCTTGTTCAATAGCATCTTATGTCATCTAAGCTAGATCCAAAACGGAATGGATAGAAAAGACCAGCATTAGATTAGACTTGTAATTAGGGTCTACTGCATAGATAAACTAAATGTTTTATTCATGGCAGATTAAAAAATATACCATTGAAGTTTGTATATTCAAGTCAGAGTAGTAGCATGCTTTCCCACAAATTAAATGGTCTAAGGTTGGAATTCCACTGTGCTCATGCTCAGTCTCTCAGATGGGAGAGTGAAAACCAATGCCCTGTTTGGTATGTAATAGATCCCTCACTGCTTGATTTTGGTGGATTTGTTGCACAGGTCAACATTTGTGTATGGTCTTCAATCAGAAAGACGTTGACAAATAACAACAGGCTGTGATTCAATATATATGTTTGTTACACTTTTAAAAATGAAAGTTTAAAATAATTATCCTCAAATAAAACTCCTAGCCCTAATGTCTATAACCTATTCACTATGCGAATATACATATTACTTGGGAAACACACCTGTTTCCTTGACTTGCCTCAGCCTGTGGTATCATAAATAGGGTGTGGCACATAGGCGGATCTAGAAATTTGAAGTTTCCTATGACCAATGTTTTGCAGTATTTGGTTTGGAAAGGGGGCGGGGTTGCATCCCTAAAAATGTTTGAAAATGACCTTTTTTTGGTGGTAAAATTTTCTAACCAAAAAGGGGGGGGGGTTGCAAATGTGGCATCAGTGGCAGATCCAGGAGCTCATCTTGGGATTTTTCTATCCAGGGTGAGGAATTTTTTTAAACCAATATTTTCAAGAAACTGCAAATCTTAAATAAATTTAACATTTTTCTCTGTCCCTAAGCCCCCTGGATCTGCCACTGTACAGACCTGATGCACTAGTATATAAGATACGGTAAGATAATAATATTCATATAAAATTGGTGCATATATAACAGTATAACATTAGCTCTGTAGACAATGTAGATGCTAGAAGGCAACACAAAGAACCACATAATTTTCTTTATTTTTACCTTATGAGCTTATGATTGCCATCAATGTGCCAAAGGGATAATGGTGCTGGCACACTGTAATGTCTTCGCTGCAGACGGAATGATGACATGAAAGCTCTTTGAAATAAAACACCATCTGGATCTACATTCTACATAGTCTCTCTTATTCTACACTCCTGCAACTTGATACCTCTGGACTGTAGCATTCCTCTGACCGTCCTGTAGTGTATCCCACATATGCCATGGAAATTCAACAAGAATATCATGCACCATACTGTTAAGTTCGATATCTGTTATTGAACTTAATAGCTGTCTCGAACTAAGCCCATATTCGCTTAATCGTCTTTTAATTGTCTTTTCTCTCACATGGAGAATATAAGCAATATCTTTAACAGTGAACTTTCATATATTGCATTCAATTTCTATTTTTACTTTCGATTTCCCTTGTGTAGGGACCGTCTAAGAAGTTTCGTGATTTCGCTCAGAACGCCGCCTGTTGTCAAAATGCGAACCTATTTTCGTGCTAATGCTTGTTGCTATGCTAACTAATGCTTGTTGTTATGTCAACAAATGCTTGTTGATATTTTGAAAGATCGAACTGTCAATTTAAACAATTTTACCAATAAATTTTTATAGATAGGAATAAAATGACTGTCATGAGAATGTGGGAAGTATGAATTGCATAAAGATGATTCATAAAATGTACATGTAATTAAACAATAATATGCATAGCATTAAGAAGAAATAAGGAAGGAGAATGCAATCAATCAACAGTCAGTAGTAAGCAGGCTTTTGTATCAAGTACGATTACAATGAAGACGAATCGACATTGAATGAAGTGACATAGCATGTAATAATGATAAATGCACGAAGTCAGGATGGAAGTTGAACTACCAGTAGGACACATAGAATTGTGACCCAAATCCCCTTCCATAGATTTGAAGGCGGGTTCGTAGAAAGAAAATGCGGACGAATCAACTATTATTTCCTAGATGAATAAATGTTGGTAACTTAAATTTATAGTAAGATAAACAATATATATATAATATGTATATGCAGAAAATATGTATATCAATGTTTATTTATGCTTACATAGGGTCTAGAGTGTGGTGAATGTCGGAGTTCAAATATAAACGGGCGGAGTCGGATACGAGTAAACACTAAAATTTGTAGTCGGATTTGAAGTGCGAGATTACATTTCAAATACCCGATTTCACGTTTTTGTTCATGTTTTTGCATTGCAAAAATATTGAGATAATTTAAGATCATGACAGGCATTGCCAGTCTAGATTTCTATTGACTAAATTTTTGAGAAAAACGAATTTTTACGAATTTTCACGTAAATTCGTATTTGGTAGCATTTGTTCAGAATTTTATTTTGAAAAAAAAATTACTGACAAGAAATTCATGGGCCTATATATGATTTATGCTGAAGTCTGTCTGTTTACCGTACATGCAAAGAAATACAGAGGTTGTCGAGATTGCAATGCAATTGATTCCCTAAATATGACGCGCAGATCGCATAAATCCGTGACGTGCGTTACAACATGCGAGTGCGGGATGTTCAACATCCCGCACCCGCATAGGATATATACAACATAGAAGCAAGGCCACGCCTTGGGTTCTATTATTCGCTGTTCGCCTTCAATCCAAAGCAGTTTAACATCAATAAATTTGTTTAAATTTGACATGTCTCCGTTTCGTGTTTGCCTTCCTAGGTAAATGTTTCTTTCGGTGTGTAACAGCCTTTGTTTTTGTTTGGACTTGAAGAAGCGTCCTTTGTAACGCGACGCCATTTTGAATCTAACGACGTTGACTTATCGCGGGAAACCTCATACAAAAGCGTCGCTCTGGATGCGCACAAACAATAGGCAATATAGTTGTTTATTATTCATTGTATACTCTAATATGACTCCATTTATTTCCCTATTTAGTCAATATAATATATAATCCGAGTGAAAACAAATTCCAATACAAATCACCATTAAGCTCCGCCTATCCGTTTTATGAAAATTGATGAACCGGTGGTAGACAGGGAATTGATGCGGGTTGCAACTCCTGTGGTCGAAAAAAAAAAAATGCCCAACAATTAAAGGTCATTTTGGTTAGGTTCAGAGCTTTACTGACAGAAAAGCATTCATGGCAAGTCGCAACCCCTTTTTCAAAGATTTCTATATTCGACTAGTATAGTGTTTCGGTGTAATGGTGGTGGATTTTGCGATATAGCCGAATCAGATGATATGACAGAATCCACCACAAACAAGACGTGATTAACAACACAAAAAGCTTTGTTTACACGGCAGCTGCGGTACCGAATGAAAACCGTCAGTTCATGTGAAAATACTCAATTTTTAGGTACAAGAATTGCCACATTGCGGAAGTTTCCGAGGGAATCGATCCTGGCCCCACACCAGGGCTCTGTCCTGGACCTGCTGGCGCGGGGACCTAGGCCGTCACAGACCCCTCGCTTTTCCTTCCCTCTATCTATCCTCACCCATGCTTATTATTAAACATTCAATAGCTGCGAGCTAGCGGATTTTCCGCGATTCCCAAAACAAAATGGCGGTATAAGGGGACATACGCTACAATGCGTGAATCTAATAAATCATTACGGGAGTGGTTTTTTTTATGAATTATGACTGTTTAGCATAGATCTGTTAAAATTACATTATTCATATGACTGTGTCTTGATGTTTTCATGAGTTGTAGCTTGTAGTACCAAGAGAAATTAGTCAAGTTGGGTCATATTTTGTGACAGGTATTAAGCCGGTTCGTCACCTGTATCTCCAGGTTCCTCCCTAGCAAATTCAAATGCGACATTCCTTAAAGGTGAAGTGAGACATAAAACACACAAAAAACATTAATATTTGGTTTTAGCATGGTAAAAATATATAAAAAATAATGACGAGTAAAATACGGAAAACAAACATTCATAAAGAATATATTTTTAGACATGAAATATGTCATTATCTAACCACCATAAAAATTGTGCATGAATTACGTCCCTTTTCCTATGACGTCATAGGCTACACGGATTATAAACAAACGATGTTGTAACCCGCGAAAGATATGAAATATAGTTTGTTGTGCCGCAATCAATAGACCATATTCCGGTTTTGATAAATGACGACTTTTTGTCCGAGCTAACACCTTTTAGCGTTGTTTTTCATAGTGACGTTATAATGAATCTATGTCATGCGTTATGACATCAATGTGAAAAACAACGCCAAAATGCGTTGTTTTCGGACAAAAAGACAGCAATTATCGTATTTGGAATATGGTCTATTGAGGAATCGCTTGATCCAAATTTAAACACGTCTATTGCCTAGTTTCATTGTGACGTCACAGTTAAATTCATGTTTGACAGGCCATTTATTTATGACATCATACTAAAAAAGTACACTAAATGGTGTGATGTTAGGCATTTGACGATCCCTCAATTGCTCAACACAACCAAAACACGGGATTCGACCACTAACAACACTTGCCTATAGAGCTTATATATAGGCCTAAACGAGGAGAAAAAAAAAAATAAAAAGCAAATACTGAAATAGCTATCGTACCCCTGTCTATTTTAAAAACTGGAGATCCCAGCTTCAGAACTTACTCCGCTAATTTGTTTCAATAAACTAGTCTCAAGTGTCCCTGATGTGATATTCTAAGTTCCTTTTAAAGACAAACTTTTGAAGCAATGCATCCTATTTAATCCATTAGAAGCGATACAATAATCTTTTGAAAATCACAGGAAAGTCACATTTCACTTCAAAATATATCGGACGCATAACAAGTATCGTTAAATCCAGCATCGGAAACTTGCGTGTACCTGGATTTCGGTGCTAGATTTTCCACAAAAATAATCATTACTATTATATTAATGTGACATTTTCCGCTCGAGAAGAAATACATATGCCTATTTTAATTCATACGCACCTGGTGCACCAAATTATAACATATCAACATGTTCTGATTTTATTATATCATACTCTAAGTTGATTTTCTTTCATTATAACAATAAAAAAAAAAATAATGTAGCAAAGCCATAATTGTTTATCCTCCACGGTAGCTCTTACACAGTTGACCATGTTGTTTTTAGAATAACGGGAAATCCGCTAGAGGGCGCGGAACTGGAAAGTGGTCAAATTTGATAAAGATATTGAATGAGTCTATAATAAGAAAGCAGATTGAGCTTTCTTATTGTCTGTATAGACGTTGCCAAATTTTGGTTGTTCAATCCAGTTCATCAAACGGGGGACATCTCTTCTAATTCTCATCGCTTTTTCTTAAAGCTGAAGTTTGCCAATAAAGGCATAGACGCATTGAACATCGGCAATATCCTCAACCATAAGAAAGTTCGGTCTTGCATTCCACCATACCTTAAATATACAGAAACACCATGTATATCCTACAGCTATACACCCACCATTGCTTCTAACTGTTTATTTACAAACAAACTTTGAAGTGCCTAGATATCAAACATCTTACACAAAACCATACCGCGTATTCATGCTCCTTATCCAAATTTACATATATAGTCCTGTTGGTCACGTCATCACTGGCGATGTCAACATCGTGAACAACATAACTCTTCGTCAGCTAATTACCCGAGGTCCAAAATCTAGAGAGCCTAAAACATTTAATTGGCGAACCAACTTCCGTATTGTTGTGGATTCGGTAGAGGACTATGCTCGTTGGTGGGCAAAACATGAAGAAGTTGAGCTACATACATTGTCAGAATGAGTTAAGAGTGTAAGAGGTTTGCTACTCACATATATTAGTAATTTAAAAAGGAACATGAAGACCAGTCATCCGTCTGACTTCGACGACCCAATAGTCAGAGAAGAACTCGAAAGAATACACGACAAATATGTGTTAGTACCAGCTGATAAAGCCTCGAACAATATCGTTTTTATTTGCAAGGCGTTTTATATAAATTGTCTTTTAGAGGAACTTGGCATTAACAAATCTACTGGAAATCCCACTTATACTCGCTCTACACTCTCACTAGATGAAATTATTAACATCCATAAGTCAGTGTTGAGTACCTTTAACTTATGTACTAAGGATAGTGAGTTGGAGTTACCCTATTTATATTGGATCCCTAAATTACACAAAGATCCATATAAACATAGATTCATTGCAGGATCTAGTAAATGCTCCACCAAACCTCTATCAGCCCTCCTTATCAAAATATTATCTGCAATTTAGGAGAAACTTCAGACGTACTCCGGTGTGATTTACTCTCGAAGTGGTGTTAATCAGTTTTGGATACTAAAAAACTCCAAAGAATTATTGGAAAACTTAAAATCTCAAAATCTGACAACTATTAAATTCATTAAGACTGATGATTTTTTATTTCTGAATTGGAACCATATACAGAGACACAATGGGGATATAGATGTGTTTTTAGTTCTTCCAGGTCAAATTCTAGGGGGGGGGGGGGTGCCATTATGTTTAATAATGACTTTGAACTCAAACTTAATAAGGAAAAGAAAGACAATGCAGGTAGTCTACTTGCCTTAGATCTGAGCATTAATGGCAACAGGTTAACTCCTATCAATATATATGGTCCTAATGCAGACAATCCTGAGTTTTATGAGAAACTTGAAGAAATCATTAGAGAATTTGACAATACTTTATATATCATTTGTGGAGATTTCTATTTAGCTTAAAATCAGGAATTAGATACTCTAAATTACATATCTACTAATAACCCACTAGCTAGAGGTAAGGTAATACAAATGATGGGAAATTCAAACTTAGTTGATTATTACAGAATACTTAACCCAGATAAAAAAGGATTTACATGGCATAAGAAAAATCCGGTGAAACAGTAGACTTGATTATTTTCTAATTTTTGAAAACTTAACTAATTCAATAGAAAATATCTCATGAATTTGACATTTAAAAAAGAATATTTTGCCGAATTATAAGATAGAAAGGCATATCTCTGTAAGGGGGAGATTCTGGGGCAGCCCAACCTCAGCCCCTCCAAAAATATGTTTATCTGGGTACCAATAAAAAACGACTAATGATTTTTCTACACTTTATACCCCCATACCGCATGATAAATTGAAAAACAGGCTCTTTAGAATCACTGATAACTGTTTCTTCACCAAAAAGGGTTCACGCAGATTTAAATTTATTGTTCTAGGATATCCAGATACATATTTTGTGAAAAAATCACTCTGAATCTAAATATAAGTACTCTGAAGATGACATTAAAACATGCTGGACTTTCTGATTGACAATATATATGTTGTGTTCGGTGACCAGGTCTTCCAACAAACCATCGGAATCCCTATAGGGACTAGCTGTGCTCCTTTGCTAGCCGATTTGTTCCTTTCGTCGTACGAAATTGACTTCATACAAAATCTTATAATTCAAAATAAGAAGCAATTGGCCTTGTCCTTTAATTTTACATTCAGATATATTGATGATGCACTATCTATATATAACAAAATCTTTAAGACATACGTACATACAATATATCCAAAGGAACTTGAAATTAAGGACACTACAATATCCAAATCATGAGCTTCATATTTAGATCTACTTATTGATGTCGACCGAGATGGTAAACTTACTACTTCAATTTATGACAAACGTGATGACTTTAGTTTCCCCATTGTTAACTTTCCATATACTAGTAGCAACATTCCTTTATCACCTGCCTACGGTGTTTGTGTATCCCAATTGATTCGATATGCTGAGTATTGCTCTTTCATTTATCGAAGCCAATTACTAGGAGAAATGTTACTCAAACAAGGATATGAGATATCACGACTTATGTCAACATTCCGCAAATTTTACGGTCGTTATAAAGACCGTATTTGCTCATATGATGTATCGTTGTCTGACATGTTGATTCCTTATTTCACAGTTCCTAAAACTTCTGTATTACCTATACTATACAGCAGTAATCTTACTGCTTATGACATATACCTATTTTGACTACGGCTGTGCAGTTTCCTAATTCTGTGAGAGCGAATAATATTATTTCGCGTATACTTATGGCATCACGACGGGTGTGAGCGGTCGGCAGGGGATGCTTACTCCTCCATGGCACCTGATCCCATCTCTGTTTTGACAGAGGTCCGTGATTGTTTATATTATATTTACATATGTATTGTCGTGTTTCTTCGACTTCGAGTTGTGGATTTCGGAACAATATCTTGGATTTGTGCATGGTATTTATTTTTGAATCAAATCTAAGCAATATGTATAATTATAATCTATCTAGATGTATTTATTTCTTTTAAATTATTCATATGTCTAGCACTCAATTAAGTTCCTATAATCATAGACATATGTACATCTATGTTCTACAGTGGCGGATCCAGGATTTCCGAAAAGGGAGGGGGACACATGTGTATTAGCCGAACTACTCAGCCATTTTTGGTGCAAAATCTGGATTTTTACTGGTAAATATGCGGCCAAAGGAGGCAGTTAATATATGTTCGCCGTATCCGGAATTTGAATTAACGTTTTGATAATATTATTAGTAATTCCGTTATATGTACTGTAACCGGTCACGAGTTTCCATCGCTTTTTTGCTCTTCGATCTTCGGCTCTTGGGCAGAATCTATTTAGTTTGTTGTAGTATACACGCATTGGCACCAGTTAAGTTTACAGTAAGAGTATATATATACTATTCTTTTATTCATTTCATAGAAAAACCTAAGATATTAATTGAGTTAGACGGAGTTTAAAGAAATTCTGCCTTTGTCAGTTTGTAAACATAAATTTGATAAATACTTTTAATTTTATGAATTCTGCAGTTTGTGTTCATTTCAGTGATCGATCGAAATCTTAAAATTGTTTTAACATATAATGATTAAATTTGCATGTGATCTCCGCACCAGTTACAACTGCAACGGAGCGCGGAAGAGCTATTAGGCCTAGCTCAAAATAGCTCTTCCGTTGCAGTTGTAACTATCTCCAATTGCTGGAGGTTTTGTAACCCCCCCCCCCCCCCCCCCTCCCCCCATCGTAGCCTTGTTTTAAATGTGTTGAAAAAGTTACGTATGCACATTTAATTATTCTGCTATACCGGACATTGAACAATCCAACAAAATGACATTTCACACCAGCATAATGCAATATAACATATCTATTCTAAAATTATGCAATAAAATTTTACTCATCAATTATGTCATTTATGTGAATTTAAAATAACCACTTAAAACTATATGTTTACTTCATAAGGCGGTGTTAAATGGGACGTATAGAACTATCCCTGGTGTTAATTAATATATGATGACATTACGTAACGGCTTTAATTGGTTTTTTGTTTTAACAATTACATGTAATACCCAGGTGGATATCTGAGGGAAGGTATTGTTATCCTATTGTTATATTGTATATGATGTGCGTTCATAAAAGAATTATTTGTAGAATGAGATTATGCAAGATGTTCGATTGCCTTCACTGGTAATTTTATGCTTTCTTTATTTATTTATTTTGGCCCCTATACATATATATCTGGTTTCCGACACACAACAAAGCAATATAAACTACACAATCTTGCAGATGAATAGAAAATCTTTATGAATTCTGATTAATTTTTTTAATCTCTCCTTACCTCTTTCATTATTTTTTTTTAACTTCTGCTTTGTTTCCTCTTACTTTTCTGGGGTTTGAATTTAGGGGCACCATTGTGAGAAATATGACAGGCGATAATTGTCCCAGAATATATGTAAAGTTTTTCTTTGGTTGTCCCATTCGTATGTCACATTTTAGCCATATTAACAATAATATAATTTACCATCTATTGAAGCTGGTGTGGGCATTTCTTATTGCACATGCGTAACTTTTTCAACGCTTTTAAAATGAGGCTGTGCTAGGACAGGGGGGTAGTTGCATATCCGTTTAGATATAGACATCCCAGGGATTATCTATAAATTCTGTATACAGTATCCTTGGTATAATTGCATACTGGTACTTGACATTTTCTATTTTTAATAAAAGATTGGTTATATTTTGCAGTATACACATGTTGCAATTTACTGTTAGTCTCATTATCAATGGAATTTCAACACACTAAATAATTTGCTAATTGTTTGTTTAGCAAGTAAGCCATCATAATGATTACTGAACTTAGCTTTGGAATGTGTGTAATTATGACAATTAGATTAGAACAGCGTGTCATTTTTCAAACAAGATATACAAAATACAAATGTATACTTCCATGTTGATTTTATTCATATTAATCTTGACAGCACTTTATATATCAGTGGGAGGAATTAGCTAGAGAATTCGTACCCATCCATTTTGGGTACGAATTCTCCTAGGTACGTGACAATACATTAAGATCTAGTTGAAGATAATCCCTGAAAAATTCCGAGAGTAAGCAGTGGGATACTTTCGATGTTTTTCATAGACTAAAATGCAACTTTGCTGAATCATATTTTGAACACAAGAACTGTATGAGTAATAGAATGCCGAATGCCGGGTTTTATTACAGATGCCACCATACGGGAATACCCCTGCCACAGCATCAGATATACTCACCCTGGCCATTACTCTTCCAAGGCTGGAGAGAGAGCAGAGGTGCAACTCCTATTCATTGCCCACTCTTTTCTTGTGTATGTAGTGTATGCATATGTGCTGGAGGGTGGTGTTTATTATGTACTGCTTGATCGAATGGTCCATATTTCCAACGGGTTTTATTACAGATGCCACCACACGGGAATACCCCTGCCACAGTATCAGATATACTCACCCTGGCCATTACTCTCCCAAGGCTGGACAGAGAGCAGAGGTGGTATTTTGGATAAGAAATTGAAATTGAAAATTTTTTATCGTGAAGTGGGTATTTAGAGGGATTGAACACATACCTAGTGAGGTCCTCAAAATTTTGCAAAATTTAACTGTCTGTGTAAAAACACTTTGTCAGTCTATCTAGCTATAAATAGGTACTAGCTTCTGTTAGAAAGTTAATGCTTGATGGACTGGTGTTCCATCATAGGGGAGTTTTTTGAAAACAAAAAAACAACCCTACTCCCCTTTTAATCTGTAATATATGGTTTAAAATGTTCAGTGACTGCTAGGGGCAGGCTTGGTGTAGTGGTTAAGCGCTTGGCTTACGGTGCAGACAATCCGGGTTCGATTCCCAGGTTGCGCCTCTATGTTTAAGAGGTTGGTTACCGTACCTCATACTTCCATGTCGCGATATAACTGAAAAATTGTGAAAGCAAAGTAAAACATCAATCAACCGGTCTACGGTTAAGTCGCCCCAAAGTGAAGTCGCCCCAAAGTAAAGTCGCCCTATATCGCTTAAGTCGCCCCATAATGTCAAGTGAAGTCGCCCCAATGCCATGTAGAAATCGATCTGTTTATGATAATTGTTTGAGTTATCTATTTGGTCACTTGTAATACATGTTGATCAAATTGATGATTGTGCTACTTATGTCTTATCCTTCATAAAATTACAAGATTTTAAATTACTAGAGAAAAGTTCTACATCAGTAATGGCAGTATAGATAGACACCAATCGCACGAGGCGACTTCAATTGATATTAATAATTATCCTATAGTAAACATACACTAAAATATTTATTCATAAAACTTTATTTCATCAATAAAAAGATAATTAATAATTCAAACGTATATTTGAATATAATGATGAATCTCTATGTAGGGCGGCCTTACTTAACAATATAGGGCGACTTAACCTGACTCCAATCAACCAACCAACCAACCAATCAGTGACTGCTAAATTATAACCAAAGCAAAAATGTTCATTTGTCATTGTCTATTGTATTCAGTAGAGTGACGTAACTTTAAAGCACATGTGTTTATGAGAGTAGAGTATGCAGAACATGCATATAGACAGTACATTTGTACACTCTTTTATGAATTTCGATAAATATAATTGTAAAATCAATGATTTCTTTTAATTTTAATTGTTGATTTGATGAGAACTAGTAATAGGAGCAGATGTAATTGATGATTATGATCAAGAAATCATACATAAATCGTATCATACTAACATTAGTTGCAATAATTTGCCATTGACTTGAATATTTAACCATATCGGGAATTACACCAACATTGATATGAATAATTACTCTATTGATACATTCAAAATCTTGATCTGGTAAGGGAGTAATTGACATAAGTAATTCCTCTATTGATACATTCAAGATCTTGATCTTGTAAGGGAGTAATTGACATAAATAATTACTCTATTGATACATTCAAGATCTTGATCTGGTAAGGGAGTAATTGACATAAATAATTACTCTATTGATACATTCAAGATCTTGATCTGGTAAGGGAGTAATTGACATAAATAATTACTCTATTGATACAGTCAAGATCTTGGTCTAGTGAGGGAGTAATTGACATAAATAATTACTCAATCGATACATTCAAAATCTTGATCTAGCAAGGGAGTAAGTAGTTGACATATTGATAATTACTCTATTGATACAGTCAAGATCTTGATCTGACGAGGGAGTAATTGACATAAATAATTACTCTGTTGATACATTTAAGATCTTGATCTAGCGAAAGAGTAAATAGTGTGACACAGTTGTTATTTTAAACAATTCTTCCTATTATAGATTTCAACATGATTTTTTTTGTAATTCTGCTATGTACATATAAGACATTTACAAAAAGTTTTATGATGGTATTAATTACAAATAAAACCAGTATTGGTGGTTGAAGTTTTCCTATATTACTGGGTATCACATGACATATTGGATCAATCACCTTGTTTGTTTTTTCACATGTACAATTTTTCACAAAAATAAAATGCGTTTGTATAAACATAGTAGACTCTCTCTCTCTCTCTCTCTTATAGATATATAAATCTATTTCTTAGACATATGTGTGACACAGAATGTAAATATTGTTCAAGATTTTGTGCTTTGCATTTAGAGGTCCACATTGAGAGCTACGCAGTCCTAGACTGAGGATGTATTTGAAGATCTTGGTTATCAGTATCTTACTATTTGTTTCACAGCATATAGTAAAATTTCTGTGAGTATGAATAAAAATTTAAAGTTATTAACATCTACATTTCACTGTCATTTCACTTTGTATAATTCCCTAAATGACTAGCCTGTATCAACCATACTGGCCAAAATTTGAAACGTGTGCACCATAATGCTCTTCATTTCAATTATAAATCAAAATATCAAATAAATTCAAGCAAAATCGTTTACAACATTCTTATATTTGTCCAATCATTACCTTTCATGCCAATGTAAAATGCAGGAAGCAGTATAAGTTTGACATGTGTGAAAATCATAGTAACTAAAATCATATCTATTCCATGATATCACAATATACAGGTATTATCATTTATCACTATATATCATCATTCACTTCAATATTATCCTTCACATGACAATTACATGTTGTATTATGGTAGAGTCTGTCCATTTATACAACTAGGTGTCCGCCTGTCTGACTGATAATTGTCCATTTGTTCATTGATAAAAGTGTGCTGCTTTTTTACACGTAATCATTGTCTAAAATTATGCTTTCCTGTCACCCGACATGGCCACAGTTGTTTTTGGAATTGGAAAAGTAGATCATTAAACGCAAATTACCCAGGAAGGAAAGTTATTGTCCATGTGTATACCATACCAATTAATAATTAAACAGCTATAATCATTATGGCTACCTTCTTATTTTAATTAGTTTTGACAGAATGAGTGAGGGTTTGTTTTGATTGGGTGAGTAGATTTTGACATATCACTCACCCGTGTGTGAGTGGATAATAAAACAAATTTCTAGAGCACTGCATACTCACTCTCGAAAATTAATTTCTTTGATCGGTGTTCAAGACTTTAATTTCCATCTGAAGCAGGGAGAGATTTTTTTGCGTGAGCATCTACCTTAATGCAGTCTTGGCAATGGGACACCTATAAAATTCCAGTTGTACTGAGACGGAACTTGAGGTCTTGCTATCTGGTCACATTTTACAACTTTCCCAAAAAAAAAACAAAGTCACATTTTGTAAGGGTGCATTCACAATTTTCCAAAACTCTGACAGGTTTTGGACACAGACCCGAAGAAAGCTCAGATTACTATGTAGGTGTAAAAATACGCTTACAGAGCAATCCAAGCTTTCTTTACGCCTGTGGTTTTGGAAATGTAACGTTTCTGATTACCGGGTAATTCTTTGTAATTGTATTAATTAGGAATTAAAAAGAATCCATTTCTTATTCGCCACTATTCAGGTAGACCTGACATGTGATGATCCGTCATTGCTTCAGGTTCATCCATTACATAGGTGTAAATTTCTGTGCTTTATGTCGGACAGATGCGGTCACCATATAATTGCAAAAATCCTGGCGTGAAGCAAATCAAAAATCAAACAAATTGTATTCACATACAGTCATGTTTATATGTATAACATTTATTAAATTTTCAGTCGTAATTTTATTGTTCTATGATATTTTACAGATTTTTACTTGATTTAAACAAACATGTTTGGAACCATGAACCAGGTCCATGTAGACTTGTAAAGGGGGTTGGTAAGTATAGTTACATACTTATATATGTTGTTCAGGCACATTTACCAAAAAGGTGTTACAAAGTTTCTTTGCAGGCCTTATTAGGCATGCTTTGACCTTGCTTTTACCTCTTTTAGCTGTCTAGTCATGCATTGTTATGCTTTAAAAACATCATCATATAAACTGTACTTTGTCATCCTGGCCCCTTCTTCACTCGGCACTTAATTTCATTTGTATTGTGCATATCTTCAGACTGAAAGTCCATGGCATGACTCAATAGATTTTCTAAGAAAACAAATTTAATGAAAATATTGCTGGGTTTTATTCATATGTCTTAATCTGAAAGTAAAGTTCAGATTCACATATTGAAATTGATTTTACAAGAATGTCTGCAGTACATAGATTTTTTTTTTTAATTTTAACAAATTAGACTGAGACTGTGTTCTTTTATATTATCATCTTCAATCTGGAGTGAAGTGGGTAATGGACCGTACTCTTGGGTTTATGCTATGTCACAGTACTTGTCATTATGACATCAAGCCGGTGTGGTCTAGTGAATGAGGTGCTCGGCTCGTGATTGAGAGGTCCCAGGTTTGACTTCCGCCCTGGGCACACCACTGTTCTGTCTTTCGGATGAGACAGTAAAAACCGAGGTCCTGTGTCATGGTAGGCGTGGCACGTAAAAGATCCCTCACTGCTTCGGATGGGTCCGTTGCAAAGGTCTAAATTTGTATGTAATGCAACAGGCAGATGCCATCACCATAAATGTGAAATAATTGTGGAGTGATGTTAAACAATAATCAGTCAATCAATCAATCACTATGATGTCATAGAAAATGTCATACATGAAATGTCACAGTTTTTCCACTTGCTCTGCTTGTAATTGCAAACATCATGAATGATCATTCTTAAAATAGCCAGGTACATGTTCATAGATCTACTTAATGACTGACATAATTTTTGCAGCATTGACAAGTGTTTAAATGATTTATTTAACAGAACATGGATCTGAGCACATATATGTGTCGCCTCAAGGCTTAGCTTTCATCACTTCAGTAAGTACTTGTATATATTATATTTATGACATGTGAATTCGAAACTTTCATGGTCTTGTTATTTAGAATTTTTGGAAAGATTGCAAAATGACCTCAGTCAACATATTAGAGATATTTGTTCATCTGTCCATTCTGCAAACGGTTTGACTGTTTGTGATTTTCTCAATCTCACTGCTATTTAGAACATGCAAAAGCATTGAAATCACAGGAACTCTTCCAAACAGTTTTCAGTTAGAAATGATTTAGAATAATTTTGGTCAGATACAAAAATACATTTTTAAAGATTACAACAGTTTTCAGTTGTATAACAGTTGATTATTGCACAGTAACCATGTTTGTGTGTCCCCAGATATTTATAAATGATTTAGTTATTTCCACATCGACGGTATAATGTATATACAAACGCATGGAGTAAATTTAGTCTATTTCTGTATCTACAATGTCCCTTTGAGTAATGCATAATCGGGGCTGCACGTAAATACAAGTCCGGTTCGATCTAGATACAGATCTATATATCGAGTCATTTCTAACTGAATAAAAATCGGCTTTAAACTGAAGAAAATATACAAAAAATATAAAAATTAATCATAACTGTTTTTTCTTTCATTTCATGGTATTGTTTCTATCTCATACATATACTATCTTTATAATTGATGAAGTCACCATTAGATTGCAATTCTGATTGGCTAACGTTAGATTGATGTGCGAAATTTGATTTATCTTTTTCAAATACAAGACGTTATCATTCTTGAAAAAGACTTTATTTTGAAATACCTGTAATTAAATTATAAAAAATGACTGTTAAACATTTTCTATCTATCAATGTATAGACAAGTCCGCTTCGTGGATTATATAGTTTGTGCCTTGGTTTTTGTCTATACATCGATAGACAGAAAATTTTGTACAGTCATTTCTTAAATAGCTCTGTGATTTTTATAAGTACTATTTAAAATATATACAAGCAGTGAAATTGCAGGATCTCTTCAAAGCTGGGGGAGGGGGGGATGGTAATTTTTGCTTATATTTTTGCCTCAGTGATTAAAAATACACATGAATTGAGTTTTTATTCGTATTTATTCTTCTGTATAAGCAATCTTCTGTTTTAAAATTCTGGCGAAGAATTACATGTGTATAAAAAGTCAGAAGAAAGCAATAGGAGATTGAGAGTAATATTGAATAATAAACTGGACAGAATAAGCACATCTTTATTTTCTTCCATGTATTTGATTTTCACTTTCTTGCATACAGTTACTATGTCTTGTTTGTTCATGAATGATTGAAGAAATTCTTGTTCTCAAATATGATTGTGTAATAAAAATGGATTGGGTAGAATAACTAATAAAGTAATGGTTCTTTATGCAAGTAGTAGTAATATTTTTAAGATCTCACTATATTGCTGAATTTCTTAACACATCCTGGATGTTTAGCACCTGATGATACTAAGCAAATTGATAATGTGTACAGCTATGGAGAAATATCAATGTAGAAGTTTAAATATACAAGTCTCTAAAACATTTCTGATCTGTATTTTCTCATTCATTGTATTATTGCAGTAACAATGCATATTGTTTGATGCCAACTTTAATTCAGTTCAGTTATACAATTGTATGTATCTTGAATTAAGACCCTCAGGACTATCAGTCCTTTCATTATGATTTAGGTGTCTTTGTGACCTACATATCAAATTTGATTGATGAATAGTAATTCTGCTGGACTTTGTTATAAACTCATCTTGTTTTTTTTTCTCATAATTTTACAGGGATTAGAAATGCCAAGTGCTTCACAAAACATGAAAGAAATCAACAGGAAAAATAAAGTGAGAGGGAAAATGTTTCTCTTTGACTTCTATCATCCAGAAATGGATGTTGTTGAATTAAAGATTGTTGGAGAAAATTTCAATGCAAGTGAATTTAGTCCACATGGAATTGATGGATTAGTCGACTCAAAAACAGGTAAAAGTTATGATGAGATAGCGATTTTCCTTGTTCCTTTGGAAATGGGGCCTGGGCCTTTTACATTGGAAATTTTAGCAACATTTTGTCCAAATTAGGAATTTTTACTTAAAATATTCATAAATCATACATGTACGTTCAAAGAAATTTTTATTCAAAATCTTTGTAAGATATTCATAAAATGCTTGGATATCTTTAGATAATTCATACTTAAAATCATTCTATTTTCGCCAAACGGCCACAAAATGTAAAATTTTTTTAGTCTGCAAGAAATTGGGAATTTTGTTGAAAAATTTAGTAAGAAGGTTGCTTAATTATGGATTGGGAATGGGGCCATATTTCAACTGAGACCCCAGTGTTGTGACATAGTTTTACCATGTAGAAGATCCCTCACTGCTTTTGAGTGGTTTGTTGCATCAGTCCAAAGTTTTAGGTAGAGCAAGCGCTGCCACTATATAAGTCAAACAATCCCTAAGTAACAGTGAACAATAAACGTGAAACATCTGCACTCTGTCTCAGTACACACAATATCAGCTACAATTTATCCTCTGACTTGAAAAATTTTTAGTTCACCTCGACAAAGTTGAGAAGAGCTTATGCTATATTCAGTGCTCTTGAAATCCCATTACCTGTTACCCGTGGTTAGTGAAAAATTGGTTCGGATAACTGGAAAGTTTTAGTCTTCTTACCCTTTGGTAAGTAAATTTGAGTAATATCAATCACTTCAATTTTAAACTTTGTTAAAGGAAAATCGATAAAATCACAACCAGAAATAGCCGAACTGTCAAGACTTACAAATACAAGTTTTTATAGAATTTAATAATCGTAAATTTCTCACCTCCATCTCAGTGATTGACCCAGTATTCGCGAAAACTCACTAGCTCAACGCCCAAGGCTACCAAAATTTTCTTGGGCTAGATCTACTAAAATTTGATTTTGAAATAGCCCAATTGTCTAGTAAAAATATAGATGTCTCCATATCAAAAGATGACAAATTGATAGAGCTGAAACGATTCACCAAGAATTCGATTCGACTCGATATTTTCTTTCGATTCTATCGTCCTTTGTTTGTCTGAGTTTTGATTTGATTCGGCTATACGATCAACGTACAGTAATTTCATTTTATAATCTTTACTGTTTAGTAATTTTCTTTTTCTCTTTTAAAATACAGTTTAAAATAAGGAAATCTCTACAATTTCTTTAACAATTCTTTAATGATGGCATATTTATATTATTTGAAACATTTTAATTTTATCAGAGAAAATTCTGAATACAGAAAGAAAGCGATCTCTTAAAAATGTATTTGGAACTTTAAACAACTCGAAATCAAAGCATATCATCACAAATTTTCTCTGTATGAATCCAAATGATGTCGGATAAATTATCTTTAACATAGGTAGATCTAGTGATTTACTGGTAATTGTGCTAATGAAATGTGGTATACAAGTTTCTATTTATATTTTAGAATACAATACATTTAATACATGTACCTTGATCCTATAAAAAGGATGGATGTCCGCTGACTTGAAAAAGTTAATGTACCTGTCTTAATGACGTTTCTATGAAACTACTTGATGGGCATGTTTCAAGTTCGATCAGGCGTTTTAGACCAAGTTTTTCCACAATTTTAAGAAATATTGTTTCGTATAAAAATCATTGTATAGGTACTGCTGTATAGTAATAAGTATCGTATCGGGAAGTGGGTGTATGATATCAGTCCTACAAATTGCAGATCTATACATCGTACTTTTCTGTAGTCAATGATGTGCGCAAAATTTACCGATTTTACACTTTTCTCAGTTACACAATGTAAGTCTTGAATATGCCTTTTTATTTTGCATTTCAAGAACACAATTTTCTATATGAACTTCCCTATTTCCTTCTTGTTTTTTGACTAATACTGCATCAAGGTGAGTGAGGTAATCTTTGATTAAACCGTGATTAAAATTTTTCAGGTCGAGTGCTGTTATACATCGTCAATCATCCACCAAAACATGACACCATTGAGAAGTTTGAATTTGTATCGGAGAAAAAGGAATTGCGGCATGTACGGTCCTTCAGTGATCCTGTCATGCGTTTGTAAGTTTCTAGAGCCTGATTGTAGGAATTCTTAAAATATATATATAAATATAAATAATAGATAAATATATAAATCAGATTGGTAACACAGATCTTTACTTATTCGTTTACATCAGTCACCTTCGTTGCTGATTGGACTATATCACTGTGGGCTTTAACTTACCATACCTTCTCTCAAGCATGACAATGAGTCTCGGTACCCAGGTGGACATAGATTTAGTACAGGACCTTTTTGTTACCAGTCAAGTCTGACAAAGAGCCTCGGTGGCTGATGAGACTAAGGGTCATGCTGGAATGCCATCCACATTTTGACATATGGCAGGCAAAGCATACAGCCTGAAAAAGAGATACGTTTAAAATTTAACAATTCAAACTCTATGTTCTATGTTGTGTTAGGGTTTGGTGTCCTGAGGAACCTATTCACAGCTTGTTGAGAGGGTAGACAAGGATAACAGTTGCCCATATTATATACAATAATCTGTCGCGATAAAAAGTTATATTATACCATTCTGATAAGAAGAGTTATCTACACTTGTTTTTAGCTCTACTGGTCTCGACCAGTCGAGCTCATGCGATGGTCCTTCGTCCGTTGTCCGGCCGTCCGGATGTCTGGACGTCCGGCTGTCCGGCCGTCCGTCCGTAAACAATTTTTTGTTCCCTCTTCTCCTCTAAAGGTATATACCCCAGAGACCTTATTATGGGTTCTTCTTGTTGGGTAGGTGGTCTAGTTGTGCATGTGCAATTTTGGTCCAGTTCCGACCCCTTGGGAGCCCACAAAAGGGCGTGGTCCCAAAATCTTGTTCCCTCTTCTTCTCTGATTGTATATATCCCAGAGACCTAATTATGGTCTCATCATGTTTTGTAGCTGGTATAGTTGTGCATGTGCAATTTTGGTCCGGTCTGGACCCCCTGGGGCCCCTACAAAAGGGGCGTGGTCCCAAAATCTTGTTCCCTTTTCATTTCTGAAGGTATATATCATAGAGACCTAATTATGGTCTCATTTTGTTATATAGGTGGTCTAGTTGTGCATTTGCAATTTGGTACGGTCCGGACCCCCTGGGCTCCCAGAAAGGGGCGTGGTCCCAAAATCTTGTTCCCTCTTCTATTCTTAAGGTATATGTCCCAGAGACCTAATTATAGTCTCATCATGTTTGGTATGTGATCTAGTTGTGCATTTATTATTTTGGCCTGGTCCGCCCCCCCCTGGGGTCCCACAAAAGGGCGTGGTCCCAAATTCTTGTTCCCTCTTCTATCCTTAAGGTATATGTCCCAGAGACCTAATTATGGTCTCATTTTGTTGGATAGGTGGTCTAGTTGTGCATGTGCAATTTTGGTCTAGTCCGGACCCCCTGGGACCCCACAAAGGGGCGTGGTCACAAAATCTTGTTCCCTCTTCTTTTCTGAAGGTATATGTCCCAGAGACCTAATTATGGTCTCATCAAGTTTGGTATGTAATGTAGTTGTGCATGTATAATTTTGGTCTGGTCCGGACCCCCTGGGGTCCCAAAAAGGGGCGTGGTCCCAAAATCTTGTTCCCTCATTTTCTCTTAAGGTATATATCCTAGAGACCTAATTATGGTCTCATTTTGTTGGATAGGTGGTGTAGTTGTGCATGTGCAATTTTGGTCCGGTCCAGACCCCCTGGGACCCCACAAAGGGGCGTGGTCCCAAAATCTTGTTCCCTCTTCTTTTCTTAAGGTATATGTCCCAGAGACCTAATTATGATCTAATCATGTTTGGTATGTGATCTAGTTGTGCATGTATAATTTTGGTCCAGTCTGGACCCCCTGGGGTCCCACAAACGGGTTAGGTCCCAAAATCTTGTTCCCTCTTTTTCTCTGAAGGTATATATCCTAGAGACCTAATTATGGTCTCATTTTGTTGGATAGGTGGTGTAGTTGTGCATGTGCAATTTTGGACCAGTTTGGACCTCCTTGGGCCCCACAGGGGGCATGGTCCCAAAATCTTGTTCCCTCTTCTTTTCTGAAGGTATATGTCCCAGAGACCTAATTATAGTCTCATCATGATTGATATGTGATGTAGTTGTGCATGTATAAGTTTGGTCCAGTCTGGAACCCCTTGGGTCCCACAAAGGGGTGTGGTCCCAAAATCTTGTTCCCTCTTTTTCTTTGAAAGTAAATAGCCTAGAGACCTAATTATGGTCTCCTTTTGTTGGATAGGTGGTGTAATTGTGCATGTGCCCACAAAGGGGCGTGGTCCCAAAATCTTGTTCCCACTTCTTCTCTTATTGTATATGTCTGTGAGACTTAATTATGAACTCATCATGTTTGGTAGGCGGTCTAGTTGTGCATGTGCAATACAAAACATACATGTGTGGTCCAAATATATTTTTACCCCTTCTTCTCTGAAGGTAAATTGTTGTTTGAGTAGATGATAACAGTAGAGCTCCAGTCTCGACAGAGACTTCTGGTTAAAAGTTGTAAAAGTTGTGCAATAACTGTTTATTGAATTTTCTTCTCTCATTGGTCAGTTGACCATGATGAGATATGGTCAGTGGAGTTGCAGTCACCTTTATATACCTCATCGTGATATGCAGAGAGTGGGAGAGTTCTTATGAAGGGCAGACAAATCACTTTTTTGAGATGTTGTAAAAAGGTGAAAAAATTGGGGTTTTGTGAGCACTAAAGCAAACCTGAATATTCAGCTGTTTAATTATAGGGTTGCTCAGGTTTAAAATGTTGTTTGGCTGGTATGTAAAAACCATATTCAGTACAACCTGCTTTTCATGTTATAGCGAACATTGTTTCACAATCAAATCATGACTTTCGTGTGAGTTTTTCTGTATTGGATTACTTAATGACATGAGTTGTCTGCCCTTGATAAAAATTCTCTCTCTTCTACATTAATATGATAAGTAATATTACATGTCTATAGAGAAGAGTACGTCTTCACTGACCGTGTTTCACCATGGTCAACTTAACACTACTAGTAAGAAAAGTAAATTAACTCATTGTCCAAATTTTATTCCACAGCCTTTACTCTTACACATGGTGCCTTAAAAACAAGGTAGATAAATCATCATGAAAATATTCTCCTCTTGAGTGATCAAAAGAACACAGATAAATTAAATGTAGATTTTGGGGTTTTGTTTGATAGATGTATTTTTTTTCCAGAATGAATGATACATGTATTTTTTCCCAGAATGATGGTTTTTTTCAGAGTGAATGATGTAGCATTAGTGGAAGAGGATAAGTTCTATTTTACCAAGTACTCTCACTATCGTGATCATCTTTACCATTCACTGGAGACAATGTTACAGATGCCTTGGAGCTCGGTCTTCTACTATAACGGCAAGACCTACGAGGAGGTCACAGATGGTTTATTGTTGGCCAATGGTCTCAAACTCTCCCTTGATAAACAGTAGGTAAAAATTAGGACAAATATGTGGGATTATATAGAGGATTTCCAATGAATTCTTATTATACTCCCCGCAAACAGGGTTAGGGGTGGGTATTTGAAATCACCCTGTCCATCTGTCGGTTTGTCTTTCTGGTTAAGAAGTTTTAATTATTAAAACAAGTTTCTCAAAGTGTACAAATGGGGCATCTATTACACTTATACCAGTGATGTATCTTTGGATGAATTATTGCATGTTTCAACTTTGTTACTGTGGGTTGGGGGTTGTTTTTTTTTCCTATTAGGACAGCTCCAACGTCATAAGATGTTTTATTTATCTAATTTTGTGTATCCATCTCCTCAATTGATTGATTATTGTTTAACATCATTCCACGATTTTTTCTTGAAATATGGTGATGGCATCTGCCTGATGCATTGCATAGAAAATTATGCCTTTGCAACGAATACACCTGAGGTAGTGAGGGGTCGTTTAGTGTCATGTTTACTGTGATATAAGCCTACAATTTTCTTTGCCTCATTTGAAAGACAGAACATATGAGTGTTCACAGCAAGAGTTAAACCAGGGATTTCTCTGTTTGCAGTCGAACACCTCATGCATTGAGCAGCACTGGCTTTTAATCTCTTCAAACATTGGGTCGCATGTATAATAAACACAGCGAATTTCATGAAAGATCGTATTAATTAATGCATTTGAGATTCTTTTAATCACATGATATTAGACGCTCTAGTGAAATCAGTTTGCTTCAAGTTTTAGGCATCACCTTTTCTTTAGGGTTTACACTACGTCACAATACATGTACTTCAAACTGTCTTAAATGTCACGTAAAGCATTGTGACGCGTGTCATGATATTAAATTATGAAATACCAATATGCCACTAGATAATCTTTATTGGTCGGAAGTTAAATCTGGATGTGTGTTATATATACACAATCGCTATTTTGTTTAATACTTGTTGGCCATTTCAAGTTATTTCAAATGCACATCTTTAAGGAGCAAGATCTTTTAAAACTGTATGGCAATGAGCATTTTAGGATTTGCTCATTTAATATGAATTGAATGAACTGTCCAGACTTACCTCATGTCCAGATTTCCTTCCAGACCAGTGTATCATTTGATAAAATGCATAAGATGTAAGATTCATGTGCCATATCAGGTCAAACTTCAATAGATCAAAAGAATTACTGTCAGCTCTGGATGATTTAAAAATTGATTAAAAACTGTTTGGGTTATTGGATTGATTGAGTATTGTTTTACGTCATTCCACGATTATTTCACATATATGGTGACGGCATCTGCCTGATGCATTGCATACAAATTTAGACCTTTGCAACAGACCCACCTGAAACAGTGAGGAATCTTTTATGTGCCACGCCTACCGTGACACTGGACCTTGGTTTTTACTCTCTCATCCGATATACAGAACACCTGCGTGCGAAGAGCGGGAGTCGAACCCCAGACCTCTCAATCACAAGCCGAGCATCTTGTCCACTAGGCCACACTGGCTTTTGGGTAATTGGAAGTTTGATTTAGGGATATATATCCATATATGGAGAATAGAATCTGGACTCCAAAAATCAGTTCAAGCTAATGAGAAATATGAGTAATAGTTGTTCAAGTATACTAGAGTCAACTGTAGTTAAATTAATCATGAATTTAACGTATTATAAATTATGAAATTCCAGTCCAGTGATATTTGCATATACATGCAACAAAGTTTATGCCCATATCTCAAAAAGCATTGAATTCAAATGTATATTACTCAGCATTATTACACTTCAGAATATGTAATATAATTTCCAATTTCACAGTGTGTTATTTAGGATGGTTATTCTCTTGCCGGCATGCTGACCAATGTAAACAAATGTAGACCTCATTCATTTATGTATATTTAAGGTTAGTATATGTGGCATCTCCTAGTAGCAGAGATATAAAAATCTACAAAAGGGAATCTTCAAATTTTCTCACTTTACATGATGTAAGTATCCAATGTCTATGAACTAGGATTGGCAGAGTGGCTGTATTATTTGCAAAAAAGTCTTTTAATCTTTCTAATTATTTCTTAATATCATACCCTTTGCAAACAAACATTAGGGATATGTAGGAATCATCTTGTCCATCTATCCATCTGTCTGTCCTGTATAGAAGTTGAAAAATTAATTTGTTGTGTAAATGGACAGTGGTTTTTTTTTTTTTTCAAAGGTGCCTGTACGTTTTCAATTGGGAATTTTTTGTCCCATTTGCATAATGCTAAGAGATCAATGTTTGGTAAAAATTTGGACAAATTTTGGGAAAAATCAATGAAATTTCCATTGGGAAGGGTCCATATAATGGACCTGTTTTGAAGGGAAAAAAAAACACTGATAGAGCTGCTATAATCTGCCATGGGTGTCCTATGACCTTTGTTCTGTCATGGTAGTGGCATCTGGATTGAACAAAAAATCGCAACTTGGTGTACTTTGGCCGGATTGCTGACCAAAAATCGCCTGCTGTAGACCGAAGAACCGTATACCGCTGATACATGCCAATGATGTTAAAATGACGCTAACAGTTTGGTTCGCTTTCATTAGTGACATCAAAGTAGTACAGACTGTTTACCGTGTGGACTTTACATTGTGCTTTTGATGTTTTAAGGATTTGCTGACATTTACAGTCATCACTATGTAGTTCAAAGAATATATTCATTACCCTGATGAATGCTTTGGCCGAAACGTGCCACTGGGCAACAGCATTGAATTACAGTTTTTAAAAATTTGTTATTCAGTCCATAAAACCTGAGCTGTAGATCTCCTTTATACCTGATGCTGGCATCATCCATGACACAAAAGAATCTTTTAAATTTTATGTAAGGGATACATCCAAGGTCAATATTCCCATGAGCCTATTACCAAAAATTTTTTTTGTACCACTTTGCTGCTTTAAGGGGGTATATGACTTGTAAGGACAGTTTTAGTTTAAGGACAGTAAACAGAAAAGCTGTAAATCATTATGTATGCAGGGACTCTAGTATTGCATGATTTCACCAGTTAAATTTGATGGGAAAATGAAGTCCTTGTCAATAAAAATTCTGATGAATTAAATTTTAAGTCAGCACAGACAATTGTGGGATGTCGTATTTAAATTCCATTATAAATACCGATAATAAAATAGCATGCTTTGGAAAAATATGATTTACTAACTGGCAAAAGTTTATGTTACCCGTGTTTTAATGTCCATATCTCAAAAATCAGTGAACAAGTGAAGTACAATAACAGTTTTACTTTAAAATAGTTTTACTTTGAAAAATGTTCTAAACTAGGTAGGAAAAAGTTTTATTATGCTAAATGCCATCAGTGGTATGTTTTGTTGCAACAAGCTTTTCTTATAAATTCAAAATGAGTAATCAATGACCAGTATTTAACAGAAGATAATAAAGAACTTGGTGTAAAAGGACATTTTTTGAATTTGAAAAAATGCATTGAAAAGAAAAAACTAAAAAAAATAGGGGCTAGGTGCAACTCAAGCAGAATAAATCTTTTTAATAAACATGATAAATGCAACCTGATTTTTGTGAAAATAAAGTCATAAAGTTTTATGATTATATATATATATATATATTTATATTTAGAAGACTTAAAATATTTAGCCGTGGAAAAAGATTATTTCTTAATAATTAAAAAATTTAAAAGATATTTGATACCATATATTCTAATAAAATGATTAATTTGTTGATTTTTAGCTCACCTGAGCCAAAGGCTCAAGTGAGCTATTGTGATCAATTGCCGTCCGTCATTAGCTTTTCTACACTTTCGACTTCTTCTATAGAACCGCTGCACAGAATTTCACCAAACTTCATAGGTAGTAAGTACTCAAGGTCCTCTACCAAGTTTGTGTTTTTCGTGCCCATCTGTAATCCAAGATGGCTGCAATTGGCTCTGATTGGTTGACACATTTTCGACTTCTTCTCCAGAACGGCTGCACAGAATTCCACCAAACCTCATAGGAAGTAAGTACTCAAAGTCCTCTACTAAGTTTGTGTTTTTCGTGTCCATCCGTAATCCAAGATGGCCGCCATTGGCTCTGATTGGTTGACACGTTTTGGACTTCTCCAGAAGCGCTACGCAGAATTTCACCAAACCTCATAAGAAGTAAGTTCTCGAGGTCCTCTACCAAATTTGTGTTTTTCGTGCTGATCCGTAATCCAAGATGGCCGCCATTGGCTCTGATTGTTTGACACATTTTGGACTTCTTCGCCAGAAGCGCTACACAGAATTTCACCAAACCTAATAGGAAGTAAGTACTCGAGGCCCTCTACCAAGTTTGTGTTTTTCATGCCGATCCGTAATCCAAGATGGCCGCTATTGGCTCTGATTGGTTGACACATTTGGACTTCTTCAAAACGACTGCACAAAATATCACCAAACCTTATAGAAAGTCTTGTAGAAAAAAAGCAATATTTTCTACTGAAATGAGCTGTCATTTTATTGTAAATAAGCAATTTGTGCTCAAGTGAGCGATATAGGCCCATTTGGGCCTCTTGTTTGTAATGTAATAGATTTTTTTTAAAAAATTTTGACCTTGTTTTACAGGTTATAGAGATGAACACTATGCCAGACAACATCATTGTACTTCCAGAAACAGGTCATCTATTGACTGGAAATCACCCAGTGTTGTATAAGATAATGAAGTGCACAGATGACCCTAGTTTTTCATGCCCTTCTCAGGTATATGATATTGTTATGTATGCTTATTTTCATATTATTCGTAATATATTTCTTGTTCTAATTCACTTGTTTTATTTTGATAATTCTGATTAGTCCACATGTTAGCTTTCAGACATGTATAACCATGATATACCATCCTCAAAATTTTAATGTTACAGTACTACTACATTGTAGACACTCTTTGTCCACATTGCCTCTGACTCTAACTTTTAAAAATACTGTCTATAACAACTTCATCCAGTACTATTAGTCTCAATCTTAAGTCTCCTATCGTGGACGATTTGCAGGTGCAAGTGCACAATTATTACAATGAACCAACAAAACTGACAAAGTACATGAGGTACTACCATGCAACATGCTTTCTAGCATGTTATTTCATCTCGCCGTGCCGTAGTAAAACTGCCCGTTCAACTGTTTACAATGTGATGTTATGTCCCTCATGTGTGAATCAGTTTGTGATTAATCATTTAATCATAAAAGTTTGATATTATGAAAATGAAGAAAATTCTTATGTCAGTGCAGTAAGTATCAATTCGTTTCTCGGAAGAATTTTAAACATAGCGCTATTTGTCCTCTGGCAACAAGGAGTTTGGGGGCAATTTCAAAGAGAAAAAACAATGTTTATGGTTTAGTGTATTAGAATGGGGATAAACATACTGTGTTTGATTGTTTGTGACAGGAAAATCGTGGTTATACGGTTGGAAACCACTGTTCTACTGGCTCTGCAAGTGTTGCCAGAAAAACTCTTGTTTCCAATGGTACAACCACGGTATACCTGTCAGAAACCATAGGAAAACAGTAGGTTTATCCCCAAAGTAATTTATCAGGGTAAGCAGTGTCTCATTGCTTAATTCATATAGATATTGCTGTTATTGTGTTGTTGGTAAAGTAACTTGATATATGGAGACCATGAAGGGTGCTTGTCTGTCAGGACAGCAGGGCACATATGTGTTCCTGTTAACTGTCTATTTTTGCTATTTCTTTTCAAAAATGTAATGAAAAGCAAATTTTCTTAAAAATTATAAAAGAAACAAGAAACACTAAATGTCCACACTCAGTATAGACAATGAGTCGTGTTTTTTTTTTTTGTTTACTTAATTAATTCATACTTCCCTTTGAAGGATTTCTTATCCACTCATAAAATTATAACTTAATGAGGATAGGATATATCATCCCAATGCATTTTGGTATTTTTCTCCAAGGTAACCATGCTTTATATGAAAAATGAAGGAAAGGCTGTGGAGAAAATCATCGAGCTATATTCTGACGATGGAGAAACATCAGAATCGATACAAGGTTCTTCTGTAGCCGCTGTATACCAAAAGAAAATGCTTATAGGAACAGTGCAGCATAAATTGAAGTACTGTGAAATCACTATACCATTTTAGTACAAAGAGGTGCAGATTTTTACACCAGAGTTTTGTTGCTTTTTCTTAATTGGAAAATATATTGTTTTTATGAAAGAGAAATAACCAAATCAAATTTTCAAGAACATTTTCAGGGATTTTAGTACAGACTTTATTGCTTTTTCTTGGTAAAACGTCTTTTTATTCTTCAAGATAATTATTCATAATAATGAGTAGATTCGTCTAAATATGTGATTTTATTGCTTTTTCTTGAAAAGGAATTCATTATTATTCTCTAGAGCATAATGAAATACTGAGGAATAGTTTGGATAGAATGTTTTATTGTTTTTCCTTATTAAAAAGTCATATGCACTGACAGTCATTTAAAGATGATGTACATGTAAGTAGTCGCATTAGGGTAGTAAGAAACTTGGGAACAAATTAAATTAATGTAACAGGGAGGGAGATTGGAATCTGTCGTATGATGTAATAGGTCGGCATGAAGTAGGTGATATTATATGTAACAGGGAGGGAGATTGGCATCTGTCATATGATGTAAGAGGTAAGCATGAAGTAGGTGATATTAAATGCAGTACGTGATATGACATGCAGAAGGTGATATGGCATGCATTTAGCAATCCTGATATGAAGATAGTAATCATGATATGAATTTGGTAATTATGACCTGAAGCTGATAATTGAAGTTTGTGAACATGACATAAAATTGGTGATTATGACATGAAGGTTTTGATCATGACATGAAGTTGGAAATCATAACATGGAGTTGATAAGTGTGACATGAAGTTGGTGGTTATGAAATGAAGTTGGTAATTATCATATAAATTGGTAATCATCAATCATTGGTTAAAGCTTGGAATTATGACATGAAAATAGTAATTATGACACAAATCTGGTAAACATGACATGGAGTTATTAATCATAACAGTTATGAATTTGGTAGTTATGACATGAATTTGGTAATCATGACATGAATTTGATAATCATGACATGAGGTTAATAAACATGGCATGGAGTTGGTTATTATGACATGACTGGTAATCATGGCATGAAGTTGGTAGTTATGACATGAATTTGGTAAATATGACATGCAGTTGATAATCATGGCGCAAAGTAGGTATTTATAACATGAAGTTGGTAATCATGACTAAAGTTGCTTACCATGACATGAAGTTGATAATTATGACATGAACTTGGTAATGATGACATGAATTTGGGGATTATGACATGAATCTGGTAATGATGACATGAATTTGGTAATCATGAGATTAAATTTGTAATTATGACATGAATTTCGTAATCATTACATGTATTTGGTAATCATTACATGAATTTGGTTATTATGAAATGAAGTTGGAAATAATGACATCAATTTTGTTATCATGACATGAAGTTGGTAATCATTACTTGAAGTTGGTAATTATTACATGAAGTTGGTTATCATGACATGAAGTTGGTAATCATTACTTAAAGTTGGTAATTATTACATGAAGTTGGTTATCATGACATGAAGTTGGTAATCATTACTTGAAGTTGTTAATTATTACATGAAGTTGGTTATCATGACATGAAGTTGGTAATCATTACTTAAAATTGGTAATTATTACATGAAGTTGGTTATCATGACATGAAGTTGGTAATCATTACTTAAAGTTGGTAATTATTACATGAAGTTGGTTATCATGACATGAGGTTCGAAATCATGACATGAATTTGGTAGTTATGTGATGAAGTTTGGAATTATTGCATGAAATTATTAATAATGGCATGGATTTGGGATTTATTTCATAAAGGTGGTTATCATGACATGACGTTGGTAATCGTTACTGATCATAACTTGTAGTTGACTATCATTACATAAAATGGATGGCCATGAAATAAAATTGGTGATCATGACATGGTATTGTAATCAAAACATGAGGTTGCTGATCATGACTGTTGTGATGCAGTTTCACACTTAGGCTCCTTTTTCAGTATTGGGTCTTTTCGTTATGCAGAGTTATTTCCCATTTGAGCAGGTATCTGACGTCAAATAATTGTGACGTCATATAATTTCTATATCAGTTCCCGTAATTTTACACCAGTTGTCATAGAACTGGTTGGCATCACAATGGTTTGACGTCAGATACCTGCTCAAATGGGAAATAACTCTGTATAACGAAAAGACTCAATTTGCCATCATAGAACAAAACATAAAATATTTTATTTAGGCTGGCCCATTCATACTTTTCTGAACATGTATTAGCTATTGCATATGAATGTAATTTAGTTGGGGAATGGTTGTAATTAGAAAAGCCATATGGAGAATAAAGTGCAGATTAAACAAAACAAAAAAACCCAAAAAACAAAACAAAACCTCAGCTGCATATAATGTTACATTCCATTGAAATGCGACCCTGACCTTTTGATCCAAGTTGTATGCTGTATGAGGTCAATGATATATCAGGTTCAGTCATTCAGTCATATAGGAACAATTCTTTTTTGTGCCCCCACTTTTCACGAAAGCATGGGGACATTATATATTCATTTGACACGCACAACCATGACAATATGTCACAGATCACTGCACTATTACTTATAGAACCCCAAAAGCTGGGGATCACAATTCTCTGAATTTGCTTGATATTTCTTAAGATCCCTAGATTCTATGATGCATTTGAGGTTACTAAAGGCCATAGATGTAATATTTTATTCTATACCTATATCAAAGGTGTAAATTTCTTTAAAATTGATATAGTTATTTACAATTCTTATTGTATGTCTTTGTACCCAGTGTCATTAAGCATGTCATTTACATAAAATTTCAATGTGTTTGTTTAAACGTGATATTATTTTATAGTTCTATAAAGGGTTGTGGTTTGACAGTCTAAAATGATAACTAAAGATTTCTTAGTAGAAACTAAGAAGAAAAAAGGGTCCTCAAAAGGAAAAAAAAAATTATTGTCTGAAAATGAAGCTTATATTTCTATCTCTGGCTGGATTCTTTTAATTTCTACATACATCATAATAGTAGATATGACTAGGAGAATACATGTACTTGTACATCTACCTATCGATTAAATTTTTTACAAGTTTGTAATTTAATCTTCATTTGGTATAGTCTTGTTAGTATGCAGGTATAGATTTGTTTGGTATTCTGCTCAACTTTGGTCTATATTCACCCAATTATAGTCCCCTCTTTTGTTCTTTACTGGCCTAATAAGTGTTTTCGTATTCCTGCAGGTTATTTCACAAAAACTGTTATGGAAATTATAAGGATTTTTTTGTAATTTTCAATCGAAGATTTTGCAAATTTTGGGAAATTGAATTAAAAATAATAAAATTTATGACTATACATTTCATCCAATAATAAAACAAAACACTACATATTCTGTATACTGAAATTCACAGTTATATTACATCTAGGTGAAAAATTACAAAAAAATCCTTAAAAATTTTGTAAGAACTTCTGGGAAATGGTCTACTGTTCTGATATGTGTGGCTGTGACATTTTCTTTACTGTGAAATCCATTTTTATACGCCCGTCATTAGACGGGACGTATTATGTTATGGCGCTGTCCGTCCATGCGTCCGTCCGTGTGTCAGTCCATCCGGGGTCATGTTTTCCAGACTTTTTTTGCCGTCTTTCAAGATATTGAGTTGAAATTTGGTATATAGCTTACTTTCAAGCGACGTCAGTACCAGATCGAGTTTTGTTACGATTGACATACTTTTGACGGATTTATGGCCCTTGGACTTATAAATTTCAAAATTTTTCTAAAAATTCATTAAAAATCTATTTCTTGTCAAAACATTATGAAATTTATCATGAAACAAGTAAAATGTACCAACTATCACATATGTTACGGGTTTTAATATCTTTTTCTTCATTTTTGAGAAATTTATAATTTTTTTTTTTGGGGGGGGAGTGACCATATGTCCTAGGTCATGTTTTCTGGATTTTTTTTGCCGTCTTTCAAGATATTGAGTTGAAATTTGGTATATAGCTTTATTCCAAGCGGCGTCAGTAACAGTTCGAGTTTTGTTACGATTGACCTACTTTTGACGGATTTATGGCCCTTGGACTTATAAATTTCAAGATTTCATTTTGAAAATTCATTAAAAATCAAATTTTTGTAACAACATTATGAAATTTACCATGAAACAAATAAAATTACGAACTTCCACATATTTTACAGGTATTGATATCTTTTTCTTCATTTTTGAGAAATTTATAATTTTAGGAGGGGGGAGGGTTTTTTTTTTTTTGCAGGTCATGTTCCAAGATGGATTGGATAGTACCATTTCTGCAGGAGTTATTACCCTTGGACTTATCCTATGATAAAATGCTATGAAACGCAATTAACTTCAGTAAACGTCAGATGTTTTTCATGAAAATCATGCCAAATGTGAATTGATCCTGTCCGAATTAAGCGATGGGCGTATTATGCCACGCTAGGCGTTGCTCTTGTTAGCTTTTGTGTTCAGTTTAAGATCTACTTGCTCATTATTTGTACCAATGAAATAGACTCTGATATCACTCTGCGCAGTGATTTATATTGAATCAACAAAAATATTATGCAGAGTATATTTGATATGAAATATTTAAATGTTTTACTATAATACCAAAGTTCTTGATTGTTGAACAGTTTAGGGATCTTAAAGGATGAAAATCGCCTTGCGGTGGTTTTTCATGCTGTAAACAGTCATCTTTTTTCCATAACGAGGACAAACTTTTAATTTTACTATATGTCTGCTGATTGGCATCTGAGTCTATTTTTAGATAAAAAGGCTGAGATAGTTCCGAAAGATGTGTGCAGTGTAAAGATACTTTGTATTGTTTTATTTTTTCAGGGAATTCATAGCAGGTGTGGCCAGTAAACAGGAGATGCATGCATAATCCTCCTGGGCATCTGGTCTCACCTCTTTTTCCAAGGGATTTATGAATTTCTAATGCAATAGGTCATTGTGTGAAATCAATGACATTCCACCTGTTCATTTTTGTATTTCACAATTTAACGAAGTTGAAACTTGTTGTTTGAAAATATGCAACCAATCCAAAAGTGTGCCATAACTTGTTATAAATGTTGTATTTATGTCATCAAAGGAATGAAAAACGAATAATAACAAAAGTTTGATATTTCACGTGAGTATTCATTGTAACAATTCTTTTCCTTGTGTTACATTGTGCTCTAAATTTTCGCAATGCCAGGTATATCTGGACATGATTACATGTACTATTAGAGATAGTGACCTTACATATCTATTCAAGAATTACTCTCTTGAAAAGTATCATATTTCACCATATACATGTACTTGGACATGTACACAAGATAATCACTATATAGACCTTTTCATATTCATTTGATGTTGCATTAAATGCCCGACAAATGATGTTTTTCCCGCTTAAGGTTGCGTTATTTGGTTGTGACATAATAATCCAAGCATTTTAAAATGCCATAATGAAAATTCTGGCAAAACATAGTTTGTTGGGCATGAGGCCCCATATATCATGTAAAATATAAAATTAGTAAGTTGTGTTTCAGGAACAGAATAATGATATTTTTTTACAGATTATTATCGTGGGGAAGATAAATGTTTCAAATACCAATTTCGTTTTAATTAAACTTGTGTAAAACATATTTTGAAAAAGGAAATCAAAGAAATAAGTACCAAATTGTTATCATGTACTGTTTTAAGAATGTTTATCATTTGGGTTGTTTTGAATGATTAGGTTTTGAAAAAGAAGATATTTCAGCATTTTTATAGGTATACATTAATTTTATCTATTATTCCTTGTACCAAATTGTCTGAGAGCATTGCAGTATTCCATCAGAAGTAAGGTATTATGAATTATTTTATTTAATGTGTTGCAGTATGCTAAACATAAATATAATGAATTTTTAAAACTTAACATAGTTTATGAGAAATAATGATCATTTTAACTTACATGTATTTTTGATGAAGCCTTATAGTTTCATGAAACCTATTTGAAAGTACAAGTTTAGAAAAGCCATATATTTTGTGTATACTAATTCAAGTGTATTATATTTACTGATTGATGAATGCTTTTAATTTTGTGAAATGGATTTCTGAAATCCACTAGTGGCATAATTTGTGATACCGGTAGTTATTTACATATTATATGTAATATTTTTAAGTAATTGAATAAAATTTTGCTGAAATTAAACAATATCATATGGCATTATTAACCCTAGTCATGCTGGACCCGGAATATTCCGGGAATCAAATACACGTGCTGTGAGCTGAACCCAGAATATTCCTGGTAACAAATAGGTTGACTATAGCTTATTTTTAGATCATATTTATAGCCTTCCAATCGTTGTAAACGTTATAAAAAGACTTTCTATATGTGGAGACAGAATTCCTATCTTTAAAAAATTCCATGACGTCACCTTCAGTTTGAATGGTTCGTATATTAAGGTACAGGAAAAGGTGAAATCAAAATTTGTATTTCAAGATGGCGGATTTATAAACACAACTCGATTCTTTCTTCAAATAAGTCTTTGGAAACGATGATAGTGATATGGAAATTGATACATTTAATGTCGCAGATATAATTGAAGACAAGGATTACGAAAGACATATACGATCGGGTAGATTTCATGAATAATTGACGCGCATATGACGGCGGCTGGCCACGTGTTGACCTGGGTTTTACAGGTGTTTGTAAACATTACTGAAAACCATCGATCTTCTTTGGATTTCCTCAATTTGTTTATCATTGACAATGATTACAATGGCACTTGAAACTTATCGGTGTGTAGACCAGTATCTACGGAAAATGCAGGCAACTTAAAGCATACCTCCGTTTTTCGTAATTGAATTTTCACAAAAATGAAGGCGGAAATGAAGGTGTTTACGGATTAATTATTGTGATGCCAATGGGCCTTATTGTTACTGGACAACATGTTTAGTAAACGTGATTCCATTCTTTCTATGGGTGATCACTAGATATTGACTCTAGGACTGAATTATTTTTCACCTGGCCGAAACTACCTTATAGGTACGAGATGGAAACCACGATTTTAATCGGTTATTCATACATGTACTAGTTCAATTATATAACAGCACTGGGCATCATTTTGGAGCAGTATATACCCCAATTAGCATCTGTTATTAGATATGCTTCATATACTATTAAATTTTACCTGAAAAGTAACTACTGGCCTACTGGTGTGTGACTTTTATTAAATTATTATTTCATTTTCCAATATTTTCAATCTCTTTTATTGCATTTTTGAAAATAAATGCATATTTTCATTGCTAAATCTAGCCTTTTGCCATTTTACCTGTATTTACCCGCAGTTTTCCTTTAATGTGCATAAATTTTGGTCAAACTTTTACAATATTCGTAAACTTCAAACATTGCTTAACATTTTGGTATATGATATGCCTATATTATTATGCAAACAACCTTCATAAAACAGCGTACAAAAACATGCTTCTCTTTTTTTAAAAATATATAGAAAAATATTTAGACCACAGCACTATTTCTGTGTATTTTATATAGCATGACTAGGGTTAATTACCTCATCAGTACTGTTTGTTGTAATTACCATTCCTTTATCATTACTTTTGTCCTAACTTCCATGTGAATATGTTATTTTAAAATTTCATCTCATTTTGCACTGTATAGCTTTATCAATGAAAATAAATTTCATTATCCTTTTCAGCTTTGTATAATTATGGTCATTTAACTTTGATAAAGGAGTAAAAATAAACATTAGAAAGAAATGCCATTCATTGATTTTTTCTCTTTTATTTGAAATAATTTTTATGCAAATGCCTTTTCTTGTTTTTGTTTAGCCTGGCTCAGATCTTAGTAGTTATGATGGCTATAGTGCTTCCTTTAAGCTTCAAGGAGCATTGCTTCATATCTCGATCACTGTTTCAACCAGAAAGCTGTTTTTTTTTTTATTAAGGCATCGAGCAATTCCACAGCAGTCTTCTAGCGACCGTAAAAATTCTGCAAAAACCGGCTTTGTTATCTTTGTTATTACATTTCATTGCACAGAAATAGGTTTAAGCATAGGCCCGCTTAACTTAAATTATCAATATATTGCCATAAGACACTTGTTATTATTCTGTCACTTATTGTGTGTGTTAATGACGCAAGCTGATTTTGAATTACATTCGCACTTCGTGGGAATGTTTCCAAATATGGGGAAGACCACGTGACATATTGTCTTATTTGGAGAAATCGTAGTAGAACGCTTGTAGCACATCCGATCAAGGCGTAATTTGACATATTAGTGCCAATATGGAAACCGATCGCGCAATCTTCGAAATATATATCATAATATATATGATATAATAATAATAATAATATAATTAGATATAAATTTCAGTTTAAAATACAACAAATAAAATATTTCAAAGAATCTTAAATATAGATTGGCAATGCGTGTCTTGGTCTTAAAATATCTAGACAGGTGACCACTTATTCATAACGAGGCTGACCTAGGTTCAAGTGACGTGTTATGCGTTATTTTTATCTCACTGGATTTCGTTTTGTTTCATTCATTTAACCCAGAATCAACAAATATCAAAATTAATTACATCCTCGAGGCTAAACATCACGAGCCTCTCGTAAATTACATCAGTTATTGGATACTTTTCCTGTGTATGCCACTGCAGACGAATTAAATATCTTCACGCAGTGTGTACAACTGCCTGTGCTATAAATAACATAGTTGGAGAGGGAATAGCCTCTACAGAATGGCGGTGGTCACTTGTCTCACAGCGATAGCAAGCAAGAGCAGGTCTATCTTAAATAAAGATGATATTGATATATATAATTATATATATCACATGGTATTCTCCATAGTTGGAAAAGTTCCCATGACGGCCTAGAAAATGGCAGCCGAGAAAGTTTTCAAATTGCCTACAAAATTTAATGCGGATGTAAAGGACGATAGCATGGATTAAGACAGAATGTTAGATTGGCTGCATAAAAATTAAATTAAGTAGAACTCGCATGTGAAATAAATATTCCAAATCAACTGATAAAGTGCGATTGTGATTCACAATCGGCTTGCGTCATTACGGCGAATGGCATGGCGTTGTAGATGTAACACATGTGCACATACATGTGCAATAAACGAACGTATAATAACTTGTGCGTGGGGACGATACTTAGACGATGTTTGACCTAGTGTCAGTGTTAGTAGCATAAACAAAAGCTTTAACCTAAACCATATCTTAAAAAAAATTAAGCATAAGGCTTCCATATTTTATAGGCAATGGTAACAACTCGTCCATTTCTATCTTTGTAAAAAAATGGTGATGGTGTTCGATTGATTTCAAATGTACATATTTTGTGATAAGCCATTTGGCATACCTTAAAAAATATTTAACTGGTCAAATACAAAGGTAAGGAATTTCATATTTCACAAGTGTGTTCCTTATGAGTACACATTTGTGTCCAATACTTCATATTTGACATATGTGTACCTAATTGCAATACCTTTCTGTTGGTACCAGAATTTTTGATCATGTGACCTTTGACCTACTTCAATGTAACTTTTTAAGCACTTTTTAACAGTGAGACGTAAGATCCTTACTGCTGATAGATCTCCGAAAGCGGGGGACCATAATACGCAATTTCTCAACTACTAATTTCCGTCAGGGGTTTCCGCTTAGTCGCCTACCAAATCCATTGTTCTCGATGTGGGCATTTTATGTGGGCATTTTACGTCATAATTATATGACGTCATAACAATCAGAAAGTGCGCGTGTATGTTGACGTTATTGTAGTTACGATATTCCGTGTTCTCTGAATTTGCTTGTTTTTATCATGTGACCTTGACTGTGGCCTTTAACCTACTTAAATTTAACTTTTAAACCGTAAGACATTGGGTCTTCATATTAGGCTTGTGTGTTCCTAATGACAATACTTTTTCGTTGGTACCAGAATTTTTTTCATGTTACCTTTGACCTACTTCAATGTAGCTTTTTAACCACTTTTTAAGCTTTAGACGCAAGACCCTTACTAAGAGAACCCCGAATGCCGGGGACCACAATTCTCTGTATTTGCTTGTTGAACCTGCAATCTTAGCTCTTAACTGCGGTTCTAATATATAGGTGGGAAATGAAACATATCTCTGCAAAAATGACGTAAAGAACAATAAAATGTTATTATGATGGCATAATCAATACCACTTATAACCCTTGACTTCCTCATGACAACGGACCCCATCAAGAAACTGTTAACCATAAATATTTCTTTATGACAAAGCCCCACCGGAGAGCTATGATGCACACTGACAACTTTCATTCACATTTTGATATTATATGATATATGGCTGTTGATGCGTAAGCTTTCATCTTTACTCTATTCCAAAAATTATTGGAATTCAACAAAAGTGATGAACACAACTGGTCAGTATCTGGTACTTTTGACAGTTTTAAATCAAATTTAGCTCGACGTCTTTGTGGCTCTTCAAGCCTTTGATCATACGTTTAGTATCGTTAGCTTCTAGGCAGAGGAGTTTATTCTGCGTCCTGCTAAGTCATCCTAGAGCATCTTTGCAAGATGAAGAATAAAGAATTTATTTGATTCATTCATTTGGTTAAGTGTTCAAATGAGTGATTCAGAAAGTTATGCTATGATCATGAAAATTGGAAAGATATATTCAATTTTTCACTTCAACACTTGAAAACTGGAGGGGGGCTATAGGCTTCAACTCACTCTGCCCATCTGTCTGAAAGTTTTCCGATTGTTTTGGTTCGGGGTTTTTTTTCGCTTTACTATTTGAAACCATTAAAGTTACTGACTTGACATTTGGGTTGCAGCTTTGTATCAATGAGTGACAGAATAGATTCGAGTTAAGTCACGATTGACCTATTTTTGGAAGAGTTACGGGCCATGGACTAGGTAAATCTATGGAAGAAAAAGTAATGGACTAAGTAAATTTATGGAAACCCCTGGGGACGTATAAAGCTTCAGTCAATTAGCTTGTTTTCATTGTTAAAGATACAGTCAAAATGCATATAATGGTCATTTACGGTGACTTAAAAGTTACCTATAATGTTAAGGTCACCTAGGATATGACTTTAAAGTGAGCTATAATATAATATATATATATATATATATATATATATATATATATATATATATATATATATATATATATATATATATATATATATATATATATATATATATATATATATAGTAAGAAAATATATAATAAAAGTGAAAATGTGAAAAGTGACTTTTGATAAGCAGTAAATGTCTTTATCGAAATGGTCATTAAAACATATTTCACAATACGTTCTCAAAAACCGAATAGGTTACAATGAGTGACTTTCAACTACAACACTGTTGAATATACAAATGTATAGGAGCTCACTATCATGTAGAGAAAGGGACGGGGTTGGTTAAAGCTCCCAACTAAAATTCTCTTTAACCTGTCGCGTGGTAATAGCAAGTCCAATTTTCATGTGTAAAGATGATGGATAAATCCAAACAATAAGTCCGAAAATTATGAAATCAAAGGACATACAAAATCATTGAAAATGAAAACCAAATAGAAAACAACTAAAAATGTCTACTTGAAGAGCATATGTGAACCCCATTGATGGAGTGAGATCAGATGCCAGGGAGAGTGAGTATATCCTGCTTGCTAGCAACACCCGTCACATATACCCTGTAGAAAGAGTCAAATTGTGAAAATACCATATATATCTATATATGGAGAAGTCAAATAGGTAACCCTCTAGTATAGAAGGTGTCAAATCTGTGTAAAATGATCGGAATCGGTCTCAGTCCAGAATATCATTTAAAAGTCCGGATAATGAGATATCATATTGTGTAATAAGAATCTCCTAACAACCATGTATGACGGGGTTGAGTAGCTTATCTGAAAGTCGCCAAGCCCTCAGGACAAAAGTAATTGTTAACATGTTCTGGAATAATGTATTAACTGAGATAAAAATACGCCGTATGAGGGCGATGATGGAACGTTGCTACTTATGAAAGGAAAGTTTGTAATAGTGAATTTGAAATCGTCACATTTGCCATAGAGTGAGGTGTTCAATTGACTATCAATGTCGAAAGACAACATAATATCTAATAACGAAGTAGAACTACTACTTTCCGTGGTTTCTTTGACTTCAAGTTTACTTGGATAGATGATGCTGAGGTAATCCGCGAAGAAAGATTACTAATTGAAAGCAAGTCATTTATATATCTGTAAGTGAAAATGGAAGCCAAGAGCCAATTGTTTCTGTCTTTCGAGCAAAGACTGAATAAATTAAGCCTCGTTTGAGTAAAAGAATATGTCAGCCAGAAGCGGGGCTAAAGTTCCCCATTTGGATGGCAACTGTTTCAGTATATATTTTTTTGAAATCAGAATTTTCCCTAGCAAAGTAAATTTTATCATGGTCTATGACTATATATTTGAATTTGCAGCTTCCATGTTACCAGTAAATGCATTTTGGATAATTTCCGCTAATCTGTCTTTTAATTTCTACTAAGGTATCATTGTGTAATGAGTCGAAAAGTCAAAGGCCTTGATGGAGTGAATTTTAGTAAAACTTTTGATTTCAGATGTTCTAATAACTTTGTTGAAGTTTTAGGATCAACAGTTGATTAATTCCATTTCTGGAATATACTGTTTCGCAATACCTCTGAAGGCCAGATTTAATTTCTGATAATATTTTTGTGAGTAACGTCGATACAGATTTTGTGGAACACTTCGAGGAACCAGCGATAAAGCGTTGTTTGTAAGCATTTTTGCGCATTTTCGGATTGCAGTACAAATATGGAAGTTCTAAATTTAATTTATTTATGTCAATAACAACCGTATTAAGGACAGATTTATGATTTTCAAGTACTTCCAAAACCGAAAAGTTTGTGAGTATAAGTAGGATTTCCTGGAGATGAATTTATTCCTAATTCTTTCACTAGACTAGTAATATTTCTTAGAATTAAATGTATAATTATTAGAAGCTTTATCTGCTGCTTCATTTCTTGTCATATTGAGTAGGAAAGAATGCCAATGTACATTTCGTAGGATGGAAATTTTTCCCATGTGCCCAAGATTTCAACAGACGGATGGACATTCCTTTTTGTTTTGTTTTTGTGAGTAATGGAAATCAGGGATGACATATATCATAATTTACAATGAATTTCAGTCCAATTTTTCTTGATCACACCCACCCCACTACCCGTGCATTTGCAGAACTTCATGTAAAATTCTACTTCAATTGCATGTATGTAAACACCTTGTGGAATAAACCTTTGTAGAATTTAAATAGATTTATATATTTTCTACCTTTTGTAAGTACCAATGTAGTAAAATGAACCCATCCAAAGTTTGTTTTGTTAAGAACTTAAAGATAAGTCCCAAATTCTCTCATTCTTGCAAAGTAATCGATCTGGATCATCTAGGCGTTTGTGTTTGTACTTCATTATTTCATTTTAGATAATACGGTTTCAGGTTACAGTTTGTCATTTATCATCATGTACATCCTTTGGGTTAGACAGTATAAACCGAGGTCCCGTATCACCGAATTGCACTATCTCGGACCTTTCCGTCGCATACTCGGAAAACAACCTCCAATGTATAACTGTGGATTAAACATAGTGGTCCCCGCGATGAAACATATAAATGCAGAAAATATCTTGCTCATGTTGTTTGTAAATAACGTATAGCTTCTATCTGCTTCTAATTTTAATCTTTAGAAAATTGAATTTTACTACAAAATCTGTTGAGTGAGTGGAAGAGTATCGTTAATTTCAAAATATTGAAAAAAAAAGATTCTGAAAATGATTTACAGGAATGAATGTTTCGTACTTTTGTATCTTTAGGTAAAATATTGTATTTATTAAATTCGAAAACAACTGAAATAGAACGCAAAATGATCTTCATAAGTCCGACCTTCATATTTCTTTTTGGCATTGTCATGAAAAATGTCCAAGGAACCACATTGATTGGTAAAGATGACACAGCTTGTTGTGTTTACGAAATTCTGCATGACGTTGGATATGCAATGTGCGCCAAAGAATGTCATTTGCGGTCAGGATATTGCAAAGTCTTTAGCTATGACAAAGTGCATCTTACTTGCAAATTGTTGAATTCAACATCGACTGAATCACCAAACAGCGGATTTGTGAAAACATCAATAAATGACACCAGAACGGCAAGGCTGAAATTTATTTTGATTTGTAGATTTTCCCCCAAATCTCCTGAATCATCAAACAGACGATTTGTCTAAACATGTACTCATGGCATCAGAAATTTAAGGGCGACATCCTTACGCCAAGATCCGTGTCAACGAGCTAGATTTATATAAGTTGTTTAAAAATTGTTTCTTAATCGTTGATTATATTTTTTAAGGGTGAAATGTATCTTTATTCTAAATGAATTTCAAATGCTTATCTCCGCCTATTGACAATCTGCCTAAAGAACCTTTATAATCTGTCACCGTGGATTTAAGAGTATTAATATTTCTTATATTTATGACTTCATAAAGAAAGAAGTAATTTTTTTGACTTGAAATGACATTATTACAATGCATTCTGGAGGTGGAAATTGCTGTGTATTCGAATATTTTGGATCAGAACAAACATGTTTTTATTAATAATAATGCAATTAATGTAAACTTTATATTTACCTTGTTTTAGCTTATACTGTTTTGGATTCTGCAATACTATGAAGTGATAACCTTTACATCCTGTCTTTGATAAATCGTAATATGGTAAATGTCTAATAACATAACGTCTATTGTTTAAAAAGTGGGGTGTGGTAGGCAAGAGAACTCATTAAGCTGTATAGTAAAATCTGTTTAATTATAAAATACCATATATAACATCAACATTTGTTAATATTGTATTTCTAACACCGACAAAGAAAATGTTTTTCACCTTTCATTTTCAGGCGTCTATGCATTTCTACTTCCCGCATCGTTGTAAGTGCGCAGCGATTTAGCTTCAGTTGTGTTCCTATATTTAATCGAATTATATCGACAATAACGACGGTGTTTTTTCTGCATATCCCGTGAAGTTATAAGATAGTGCATAATACCTATCAGACTTAATGCTATTTAAGTAATTAAAAATGCATTCTTTTAAATATGATAATAAAGAAAACCCCTCTATGACACAATCAACAGATACACGTATAGTATCAGACTTAAAACATACAATTACTGAAGTTAAATTCCACTGAACAAACACTTTGTTTTTCTATTCACATTTTTATTAACGATCTGTCTTAAATGACTTAAAATGCACTTAAATGTAAATACCAAATCAATTCAGTTTTATGTAATATGAGAAATCAAATATCAAATAAGGGAATAATATATCATTTGCAGGTATAAATTTTATCGTATCATTTTTAAGTCCCAAATTAAGTATTTTACGCGTGCGACGCGACAGCCTTAGAATTTCAAACGTATTTTCCTGACGTCACCACGTTTTGGCGATTAGACAGTGAGTCATCGTTAATTTTAAGACATTAACGCTGTGATTTTATGCTGTAATTAATACAGGAAACAAAGATATTTACCTTTTTGTTAAATAGTTAACCTTGCGATTCTTTCTTTTCTTCCACTTCTTCTAATGACGACTCTTTAGGTCTATAGATACAAATCATTGTTTACAGGAATATCAAATTGCAAAAGAGAATGTGCTCTAAAAACTTCAGTACGCCTAATACGAATTGGTCTACTCTAAGCTGAATTATTGAAATGATGTTTTAATGGTAATCTATTAATACATTCTCGGAGACCTAAGTACGCAGAGGCTTTAGTCATTCCCAAGGGACAACAATCATCTCACCCATTTTTATGATTATTTTCCGAGTAAACACTCAGACACTTTAAAATAAATAAGTAAATAAATAATATTGGCTCACGTACGAAAGGTCCCGATTCGATTCCATCAATGATCCTTCGCTGTATTGTTCTAAGGTTGAGATTATATAACGCGAGATCCAGTGGAACGATAGAGTTGGCATTTAAAAGATATGCAAACCATTTTACTGTTTATGTTTTTCACGTTTTATGGTTATGTTTAGAGACTTGCTGATATAATATTTCTGTCTCCTCTTTTATGACAGGAACTGGCTGGAAATTGTGAAAGGATAACCTGTGAATATAATGAAAAATGCGTAGCGTTATCAAATTCCACTGTATGCATTAAATACGGTAGGTATTTCTTAGACTGTAAGTTCTACATGGTATTTAAAGAATTGATTGATTGACTAATTTTTTTTAACGTCATACCACGAATATTTCACGTATATGGTGACGGCATCTGTCTGATGTAGGGCATACAAATTTTGACTTTTGCAACGGACCCACCCGAAGCAGTGAGGGATCTTTACCGTGCCATGCATACCACGACACAGGGCCTCGGTTTTTACTGTCTCATCCGAAAGACAGAACACCGACATGACCAGAACGGGACTCGAACCTCGGCCTCCTGATCAGGAGCCCAGCGCGATACGACTAGGCCACGCCCGCTTATATTTAAAGGAAAATCAGTAATATACAATATATAATGTAAATGTATATATCTTAATTGTAGAAACTCGAATAACCCGCATAAATAACAAAGTACTAAATTGATACGCAAAATCTGCTCCAATTAAAAGTTAAAAAGAGTATTGGTAATGAAGGTAAATAGGTAAAAATGATACGAAATGAACAAATATTGAAATTTTCTTATGGCATACAATTTAAAAAGACGTTGATCTCTCATATTGTGCATGTAAACTTATTTGAAATGGTCAAGAAGTAATTAAGAAGCTTAACGATCTTCTGGATATATTGCACGTCCGGATTAATCATCTCTGTCAATACACCTCGAATATTCGCTTTACATACATGTGTTTAATCCAGACTCGTATCTGATGCTGAATAGCGACAAACCGCTGCCCAGTCAAAATACTGCTCTATAATTCCCACTCGTATGACTAATTAGCAAAGAGTGTAAACTCATCTGGGCTCCATAATTTACAGTGGTCCCTCTTAAATTTTCTTGGACTGCAAGAATTATGTGATGTAAAGTTTCTACTTAACGTAATTTATATGACGGATATTGTAAGTAAACAGGAGAGGTTTACTCTGTTTTTGGCATCTTCTTGCTGATTTTGTATTTCAATAATAAGGTGGATTATTATCTATCATTTTATAACGTATGTGTTTGCAAACCTAAATGTTAAATAACATTATTTCAGACACACCAAGAGATTGTAAAAGTATCTACGACAAAGGAATCAGAAAGGATGGAATGTACGTCATATTTCCTTTCCTACCAACACTGACAGCAGTGCCTGTTGTTTGTGATATGAGTCGCGGTGGATACACAGTAAGGCATATATTCCTTTTTGTCTTACGTATATATTGTTATTTTTCATATCTACCACATGAGATCATCTTTTTCTCGATTAATAATATAAAGTTAGATTACTATGAAGTGACACATAAAGACAGTATAAAAAAAAATAAATAAATAAAAAAATTGTAATAATAAAAAATAAACAATTCATAAAAAAGTAAGAACAACAGGTAAATAAAATAAAAAATGGGAGAGGGTTAATGCCCTACAGTTTTAGACTCATTCCCAAAGTCAAAAAATTGGCCAGATGCCTTCGGTTTTCACTTTAATAGCTACACTTATTTTCGGTTGCCGTTTGGAGTCTGTTAAAAATATTCCCCGCTAGCGAGTGTTAATCAACTGTAAAGTAATGCCATATAGCTTTGTCGAGTGTCTTATTTTCTCTCTTAAATAAAACATGAAATGTAATAAATTATATAACTTTCCTTACTATGAATCAAAAATATTTTTCACCATGAATTTGCCTGTAGCTTTGTTTTCAGATGGTAAGCAGAAGAGTGGATGGAACTGAAGATTTCCACAGAGACTGGGAAAATTATAAACGTGGATTTGGAAATCTAGAGGGAGAACTGTGGATAGGTTATGAAACTGTTTATGTTGTTACCAAAACAACAAAATCGAATATCTGAATCGCAGCTAAATTCTGAAAAACTGACTATGTTTTGAGTTTCTTTTTCTTATACGTTCCGTTAAATTAAGATGTATTTGAAAACTCATAAAAGTCCTTTCTATCATTTTTGCGAAGTCAGGATAAGGTACTCATTTAAGGGGAAAATGATATTCATTTTGTGTAAAATGTTAAATAAGAACATCTTAAGTAATTAATCATCCAATTATGCAACTTTACATGTAGTGATCAAATTATTTTAATGTTTAAAGGAAATGACGTCATTCATACCTTAAGTTCCTTAAGCTCTTCATCAATGTATATAGAACTTACTAGTCACGCTGGAGTCACTAAGTATGCTCATTACTCGTCAGCATATGTTGCGGACGAAACCGACAAATACCGTCTCAAAATCATCGGATATAGCGGTACAGCAGGTGAGGCTCTACACTTTTGGTCTTCTTGTATATCTTCTATTTATCAAGTTGCTAATGTATTTGCATGCATTTTAATTTAATAAAATTCCCATCCCATCCCCAAGATCCCATCCATTTTATTTTCTTTCGACTAAGATTCAACGCTTTTGACGCTTGTCTTTAGGGTCACCAATAATGTACGGTACCCGACAAAATACTTAAATGTATATTCGTCGCTTAATTACATATAACTTAATTATGATTATAATAATAATAATGATGACGATAATAATAATGAAAAAAAAAAAAAAACGATGATGATAATTATACCACAACAAAAACAAGAACAACAACTATTAGTACTATTACTGCTACTACTACTACTACTACTACTTCTACTACTACTACTTTATTGTTATTATTATTATTATTATTATTATTATTATTAGACACATGTCTAACTATTGGAAGAGGAAACAATTACTTTATTAACCTTCAAGTACTTGTTAAAGATCTTATCTAAAGACAGAGGTATGCAGGAAGGAAATACTGTTTAATTTTAGAATAATTTACAAATTTACAGGTCACGGTAAATTTAATTTTATATATATCCATTAGGAGCAGAAGCACTGAAAACTGGATGTGGAACTACCTAACACTTTCCCCTTACTCTTTTCTTTATATTTATATATCAAATACATAAAACAATACGATGATTTATGTTGTAATGTTGACTATATTATCCTGTCATAATGATGATTTAATTCTAAATTTATGAGTAGTATTCATTATTCCTGTTGTTTATTTGACCTCATTAATTTTGGAAATAATTGACATGGGCAATTTTAATTTAAATGGCAATATTTCTGTTAAATTTAGTGCTCATTAATGAATGCAAGGAATGTAAAGTAGATCTAATTTAGTATTCCTGTCTGTCTGTATTTCATAAATTGTTTATTTTAATTTCAGGAGACTCCTTCTCACACTGTAACTATGCCCGTTTTAGTACGAAAGACAAAGATTTTGATACATCGTCATCCAGCTGTGCACAGGATCGGAAGGGTCGATGGTGGTATAAGGATTGCAGCTGGTCACATCTGACCTCATATTGTGGTAGTGGAGTAAAGAACTACACATGTAATCGATGGCATAAGTTTGCAAATAATAACATGGGAATGAAAAACACAATTATGTTGATACGGAGAAACGTTTAACTCGGATAACAAAAAACTGAGAATAGTATACAAAGCTGCATTTACATTCTTTGAAATATTCTTGTATCTAAGGGCATTAACAGCGGGTGTTGCTGGCCAAACAGGAGACATTCACTCCTGCCGGGCACCTGGTCTCACTTCTGAATTTCAGTAGTCATTTTTTGTTAGTATCATAGTCATGTGACACCAATTACGTTCGTAGTTTTCATTATTTTGAATTCATTTCTGAGTGTGTATGTGTGTATTGTCAAATATGAGATGATTACACTTCACTGGCATATCAGATTATAGGGTTTTATGAATATCCATCTACTCAAGTTATCATCAATTTAAGGAATCCATAGATAGCTACAATTTTACCTCGTATTTCGACATCAATTTACTTACTACACACATGTTCACGTAAATATCTTACACTATGATAAAACGTAATGGTTTCAATTACAGCATAACAATTTTTCTCTTCATAAGTAGCAAGTTTCTTAAATTTCAGATCTCTTGCGGATTTATAGTTCTGAAACTTTATAAGAAAGAGCGAGTTTACATTACTATTACTATTTTCATTGTATAAGTTTATAAATATATAATCACTTGGTGTTTGTATTTTTTCTTTTTCATTCCACGCAGATTACCCACTGTTTAATGTTGATCTACCTGATATTTTGTCTGAAATGTAATTTATTTTTGCTAAACATTTTACCCTGTAATTGTAACTATTCAGATAATAAATTGCTAAAATATTCAAAATATTTTGTACCACTTTTGAAATGGCTAGAGGTTATAAAAGCTTTTGACAACGTTCTTCTTGCTGAAACACCGACCTATGCTCAAATATTAGATCACATAAAACTTAGGATATAAAACCTCTTGCAGTTTTGGCACCTTCTCAAAATTGAGCATATGCTCAAATATTTTATGATTGCTAAAAACCTTGCTTTAGCCCATGCTTAAAATATCTATAACCTTTTCAAACTTCAAACTCTAGTATCGATCTCTACTGAGCACATACTCAGACTTTTAGCATGGAGTATGAATTGAGCACGTAAAATTCTTATTACCTTGGTCCTGGACAGGGCAGATTTACCAAGATATCTATGTGCAACACGAGATGTCTCACATACCCTCATATCACCATTAAATGGTAAACTGTAACATGAACAGTATAAAATTACACAACCACACAAATTAAAACATCAAATAAAATGTAACATAACGAATTGAGGAGCTAGGGTTGTGGGATTCAGTATTTAGTAGATGACAGAAGAGAACTGATCAGGCTGTATGACGAAAATCACCAGGGACATGCACATATGACATAATGATAGCTAAATTAACAGAGAAAACGACATTGCAAAAATAAACAATTGTACTTCAGTTACAATACCAACTAAGAACGGTACACTAATGCTACAATCGTCACTCGTCGACGGGCGCCCACCTTCCGAAAACAGCACAATCAAATGACACATATTTAAAAATTTATGATTAGTCACAAATTGATTCACACATGAGTGACTTGAGGTCGCATCGTTAACAGCTGAACATGCAGTTTTGCTAGGACGCTGCATAATGATATAACATGCTAGAAAGCATATTGCATGGTGGTACCTCATGTAAATTGTTGGCTTTGTTGGTTCAAATTGATTGTAATAATTGTGCGCGTGAATGATAGAACTCGCAAATCGTCCTTGATAGGAAACGTTGAGAGCACAGGACGAAGTTATTATAGGCAGTATTTTTCGTTGGAATCAGAGGCAATGTGGACAAAGAGTGCGTAAAATGTGGTAATACATTCTGAGGACGGTATATCGTAGTGCACAAAATTAAAGGTATATATGTTCTATATTTATTATAACCACTAGGCCGGTGTCACTGCTGGTGGACTGATAATTCCCGAGCGCATCACAAGTCTAGTTTTCAGTGTTTTTGTTCTGACGGTCTATTTTTCAGTGTTTTTGTACTGACTTGAAATATATACTTAAATTTTCACCCATGAAATTAGGTAAATCACTTTATAACTAAGGAGTATCTCCATCATGCATAGCTCTGTCCTTAGAATGATTCTTTGGGTCAATTGTTCGGTCATTTTGGTTTCAATACAGTTCTTCAAATATTCATATAATATGAGAATTCCAACCATTCGGCCTTGAACATCCCTGAAGAAACATAAGTTGTCGAAATGCGCATCTGGTGCACAAAATTAAAAGGTATATATGTTCTATATTTGTTATCACCACTAGGCCGGTGTCACTGCTGGTGGACTGATAGTTCCCGAGGGCATTATAAGTTTAGTTTTCAGTGCTTTTGTACTGAGGGTCTATTTTTCAGTGCTTTTGTATTGACTTGAAATATATACTTAAAATTTTCACCAATGAAATTATGTAAATCACTCTAAAACTAAGGAGTATCTCCCTCATGCATAATTCTGTCCTTAGATTAATTCTTTGGTTGACTTTTTCGGTCATTTTAGTTTCAACACAACTCTTCAAATATTAATATAAGATGAAAATTCCAACCATTCGCCCTCGAACATCCCTGAAGAGACATAAGTTGTCGACATGCGGATCTGGTGCACAAAATTAAAAGCTATATATGTTCTATATTTATTATACATGTTTGAACGCTGAGGTGTGGATCAATCAGAATTGTCAAAACAAAACAAGTAAATTAGAATAAAGGTTTTTAATACATAATTTTTCATTTCATTCAAATGAATATGCATTGAAGACTTTATCAAAACTACCTTTTCATATTCCACCGATATACCTGTAATGGCACTCTAAAACATGTGTTATTCAGTAGAGCTCGCATGATAACACAAGCAAAAGTGATGCCTCTTCGTCGTGTGCAGTGAGATGGTCAGTTTCAAGGCGAATTCTATAATATCTTTAATAATTGACTTCCGAATGAAGTTGAAAATTTTTCAATATCACCTGTCATCTCTGCAGCTATATGATGACGTAATATCACCTCAACAGGCTGTTTGACCCAGCAAATATCATCCATCATTTCGTACCATTTGCCATCTTTTAAAATATTAATTAAGTATCTTGATAAACTGGATAGTCATAGTGACGAAGGACAAAGACTTTTTATCAGGTACCTGATTATAAGACATTGTGAAGGATCATGATGAAGGAGACTTAAAGAACAGGAATTTAAATCAACCAAACTTTTCAATATTTTGTTCTTATGTAGAGTTTATATTTTAGATGATAACACTTATACTCAAAGTTTTTGTTTTTGATTATGAATATAATACATATTGTAGATCAATGTAAAAAATTAAGCTAATCTGTCATAAATCGAAAAGTATTTGATATATTTATGTTTATTTTCCCTTTTTCAAAAGAGTTATCTGCCCCTGGTTTAGGTAAAAACTTTTTTCCAAAGAGTATTTTTGTTGTACAATCAAAATTCCCCTCAAATACCCTTATAAGTAAAGTTTTCACAAAAATATGAATCCTTGTATATTTTGTTTTTAGAAAAAAATGACGCTGGACAGAAGGACATTAGTCGTTTTCGTGAAAGCAAAAGAAACATTCTTCGTTTAAGAGTTAAATTTAAGAGTTTGTACTTGAGATAATACGACTTAAAATCAATGTTTTTAACTTATAGTACATAGGGTATATTGATATAAAAATTACAAATTGTATGCATAATTGATTTATACCCTCAAGAAATTGCAAAGGTCGTACGTTTTGATTTGCTGAAAAAAGGTATGAAAATACGGTATTGCCCATTTTCAAATCCTCATATCTTGTAAAGTACTTGAGATAAACGGGTAATTTGGGGGGCGGGGGGGGGGGGGTTGTTAACGATGAAATGCACTTTATATCTTATTTGCTCTTTGAAATATTGTGATACAAATAAATTAGTCACAGTTCTCTAAAAATGTATCACTTGTGTTATTAAGGAAAGACTTTGGACCTCAGTACAACTGGGTAATATCTTCTTTGATAACACAAACATCGACATTTTTCTCTGGGACAAGATGTTAAGAAACATATCCCATTGCCTTCGCTGCAATGACAACCAAAGATATCATAATCGATTAAACACGTCCTCAGATACGGATAGGTAGAAGAACATTTACATATCCATACCATCCGATCATAAGATTAACATCTGTTCTGGATATGGCTGATCTTACTGATAAACATAGTATGGATGGATTAAGACAAAACAAGTATCGTATATACACTGAACAAAAATTTATCTTGAATGCCATCGTTTCCTTAATGTCAATGTTTCAGCATTTGTTAATAAAGTTCTAGACCAACTAATATTTCCGATATTGTTCACGATCATGGGGTCCAATCCAGGATTCCGCAATATTTCGAAGGTCTTAAACTACTTTTTATTAATTATGATTGATTAATTATTATTTCACCACACTCAACGATTATTTCACGGAGGACAGAATCTGCCTGGTGCATTGCATAGAAAGGTATACCTTTACAACAGACCAATTTGAAGTAGTGAGGGATCACCTGCCACGCCTACCATGACACTAGACATCCGTTTTGACTGTTTCATCCGAAAGACAGAACACCGGTGTGCCCACGGTGGGAGTCGAACCCAGGACCCTTCGGTCACAATCACCGCACATATAGTTAACCATCGAGAATACATTCATAACATGCTTTGATGTTGTTGACGGGACATTTCAAGTCTAATGTAAACGATGTTGAAACAGGAAGGAGTAAAAGTAGTTATTATCAGTATTGGAATTAACAAGTTTACAATAAAACACCATTTATTTAAACAACAGCATGAACAGAAAGACTTTCCAACAGGAAATGCCAGATCTTCACAATACTTGTAAAAAATAGATATAAATAAAAAAAAATATATAATAATAAATTTTTTAAATGCCGTTGTTCGCTATACTATACTTGTGTTCTCATGAACGACTTACGCTTTTCGTTGCATTTGTTGAAAGTCAATTGATGAAAGACAGATTGGTGCCTTAACATCGCAAGGCTATGTTCAATTCTAGAATTATTTGGCGCTATCATTGATAAATATCATCATCCAGCTTTCAAAAATCCATTTTTTATCGAAACAAATCACATTTTATATAAAGTTCCTGTCATTATTTCAAAAGAAAAAAAAAAAACATATTATAAAATAATGTAATTCACATTTAAGAATACATGTATTAACATCCATTAAATTTGGTCAATAAAAAATAAATGCAAATGTCAAAGACATCCAATAGATTTTCAAGCTCCTCAGATGTCTGCATTTGATAAATCTACTTTATGTACCTCTCTAACAAATGGTGAGATTAAAACTCAACAGGTGTTTGAAGAGGGAGCCAACGACATATCCCTGTATTTCAAAATCGCTGGATTCTTCTTATACAACTTGTATGCCTCCTACAAATTTTGGACGTCTACCTTCTGACGGACGATATTTTTGTATAAAAGTTTTCCACAACAAATTAAGATTCCAATGAGCACTAATTGCATGCATTTATTTTGCCTTTGGCCAATTTCTGCATTGTTATGAGAAGGAAATAATGCTTCGGCTGTAAAGCATGTTGACTTAATTTGCATGTTAAAAGACACATCCAGATGAATTGTTAACACCCGATATCCCCTGATGTGTAAGAGACATTAGTAAAACTTATCCACCAGAATTTCAATTAAGCAAAATTAATATTTTTAATAAGGAAATAGCGTTCTTGAACATATACTTCTACATTATTGACAACACAATACATATCAGTATTTATGATCAACTGCTTGAGTAATCTACTTCAAATTTTCCCCAGATTTATGTTTCCCCTTTATACCCCCTGAAAACAAAGTTATGTTGGAGGCAGATTAATATTTTACACAATTACTGTATGTGACTCAAGACTGTGTCATGATCTTGAACCAAGGTAATATCTACAAGGTCAAGGTCACAGTTCACACACGGTCAGAATTCTTGTCCGGGCCGTAACTTCTACCTTGTACGTCGGAAGGAAATTATATTTTAGGCAATTGTTATCCATGACCAAAGACTGTCTCATGATCTCGAACCAAGTTCATAACTACAGGGCCAAGGTCACAGTCCACACACAGCCAGAATTTTTGTCCGGGCCATAACTTCATTCTTTTTTTGTCCCGGCCATAACTTCATTCTTTTTCACTTATTCCTGTGACGTTGGAGGCAGATTATATTTTAACTAACCATTGCCCATGAATGAAAGAGGTGACATGAGCTTGAACGAAGGTTGTATCTACAAGGTTCAGGGCACAGTCCACACACAACCATAATTATTGTCAGGGCCATAACTTCTTCATGTTAAGTTGGAATGAAAATATATTTTACAACAGTGTTGTCCATAACTTAAGGGTGTGTCATGACCTCGCACGGAGGTCATACCTATAAGGTCAAGGTCACAGTACACACATAGCCAAAAATATTGTTCGGGCCATAACTTCATTCTTTTTCATTGAAGGGAAATTATTTTTCACACAAGTACTGTCCATTAGCCAAGGGTGTGTCTTGACCATAACGCAAGGTCAAAGCTACAAGTTGAAGGTCAAAATGCACACACAGCCAGAATGTTTCTCCGAGCCTTTCTGTTATGTTGGAGGGAGATTGTATTTTAAACAACTGTTTGGCCAAGGTTGTGGGATGATCTCGAAGAAAGGTCATATCTATAAGGCTGAGGTCAGAGTGAATACTTAGCCAGGATTCTTCTCTGAGTCATAACTTCTTCCTGTTATGTTGCAAGGAGATTATATTTTACACAATTATTGTTGTCCATGACGAAGGAGTGTGTCATTATCTTGAACCAAGGTCATATCTACAATGCACAAATAGGTAGATTTCTTGTTCGGAGATTATATTTTACGCAATTGATATCCATGACCAAAGACTGTCTCATGATATCGAACTAAGTTCATATCTACAAGCTCAAGGTCACGGTGCACAAAAAAAAGCAGAATTCCTGTACGGGGCATAGCTTCTTCCTCGTACGTTGGAAAGGAGATTATATTTTACACAATTCTTCTCAAGGACCCAAGGGTGTGTCATGACCTGACCCAAGGTCAAATCTACAAGGTCATTGTCGGAGGGTATACATACATATTTTCGTTGATTATACCACAAAATATACAAGAGGGACATCCATTACACTTAAACCAGTGATGTACCTTGGATCTTGAATTATTGCATGTTTCAACTTTGTTACCGCGGAGTGTATTTGTATCGTTAGGACAGCTCTATTTCCTTTTGCGTGTCTATGGGTATTATGAATTCGATTCTGGATTACTGAGTGGGTTCTATCCATCGGTTTATCATTGCTACATAATTGAATGGGCTTAAATGACATAGTGCCTATCGCTGTAACGCTGTAACTGAAAATTCTGTGATTTCTATTTCCAAATGCTTGATTAAACTGGAAGAACTTAGGACAATATTTGTGTCTGTAATACAAATAATTTGCCTCATTTTTTGTACAATACTGTTGTGGTGAACGTGTCATAATCAAGCGTTCTAGTATATAATTCTGTTGTTGTCATTAGTCAATTGCCTATAAGAAAGAGAAAACAAAAATACATCTGTCAAAGCTGTATGACACAAATCACCATGAACGTTCAATCAAAACATGATAATACTAAAATATACAGGGAAAAAAGAGAAACTAAACAAAGAAACAAAAACAAAAATCAAAACAAAACGACAATATAATAATATTCGATTGTGCTGCGGTTACGATACCGATTTAGTCCGGTCGATTGAAGTAACAACGGTCACTCAATTGATGTGGTTAACCGGTTTACGGGCGTCCACCTTCCTACAGCACAATAGAAGGACACACATTTAAAAATCTATAAATAATCCTCCATATAGAGAACACGGATTAACAGGTTTCTTACGAAGAGAGGTCGGAAATGTTTTTATACACGAAACGTTTATAGAATAATATGTTGCTATCAGAAATATGTAAGACGATATCAACATAAGTAAACAGTGCTCTGTCCGTCTGTAAGTGAGCTCAGATCCTTGCTAAATAGGGAGTCCCGACTAACAGTCAGAGGGGACGAGTATCAGGACATTGTCCGCACTGAAAACGTTGAGACAAAGCCCGTGATAGAGTTCCCATCGTCCTGTTGGTCAGTGTACAACGATCAAGTAAAAGTCTGTATTGTGTTGTAGAGGGACTCAATACAACACCTATGGTCTTAAAGATGATCTCGAGGTCATACTGTCGATGTCGAAGCCGTTTAATAATTTTAGAACCAGCCTAAAAGAAATTATTGGAACCTTTCATCTTCCTTAGTTTGTAACAATAGATCACTGTAGAAATTGGGATGGGAAATTCCACTGGATACGTATTATTGAAAAATCACATTTCCGATTTTTGATAAAATGGTTGAATAAGATCTGTAAAATTTACCAAACGTTTTTCGAAGTTAATGATAGTTATAACAATGAGTAAGAAGTTTAAAAGTGACACGAGAATTTTTTTTTTCTAAAACGGTAGTGCAGGCTCTAGCGAATCGAACCAATTGCCTAATGTAAATACCATATGATGGGAGTTTTGTTATATCACCATCTAGATATGGGAAATTAACAATAGGAAATTCATCGTTAAGAAAAGGAAATCCAAAATCGTCACGTTTATCATATATGTTTGTATGAATATTGTTGTTAATTATTTTAATATTGAAGTCCATGTATATATATATATATATGTAGAGGTATAAATTCAAAATTTATCCTCAACATATCGGCAAATATTCTACAGTACTAAAACATTATGCATTTGTGCAACACAATTTTCCTTAAGCATGTTTGCAATAAAGTTTGAAACAACTCAATTGAAAAATCCAAGTCAAAAGGTCAACATCATTATATTTCTTTGTTTGCAAGGGAAATAACTTACCTAGATTTTGGAGCTTTTATTGATACAATTTGATTAAAGCTCTCATTGCTTTGTGTTGATCCTAGTTGTATCAGGGAAGAAGATCGCTGAATGTACCTAGAAACTAAGTCCTCCAAATCTTTCCTCAATGCCTGGTTTGTCAGAGCTTTCCCACCAGGAAGGCTTTTATATCTAAAAATTAATTTTTATACATATATTACATAAAAGAGCTGTTATATATCAAGATAAAAATAGGTCAAACTAGAGCTGTCCTAACTGGACAAATACCCCCTGCGGCAGCCAAATTTCAAGTCCCAACAAGATTTTTACATTAGGGTTAAGAGTGACCTTGACCATTGAGGCACAACCTTGGTTCATGGTCAAAACACACCGGCATCTCCTAAGGAACAAATGTTCCAAGTATGACCATTACCCATTCATATAAATAAAGGACATAGCCCCAGCAAGATTATTACAATAGAATTAATAGTGACCTTGACCTTTGACACACAACTTTGGTTCATGGTCATTGCACACCAGCATCTCCTAAGAAACAAATGTACCAAGTATGAACATCATATTATAAAGAAAAAAGAAATTATGCCCCGGACAAAGGTAGATGGACAGACGGACAGACAGATGGACAGACAGACAGACAAGTGATTCCTATATAGCCCCCAAACTTTGTTCCTGGTTATATTATTATATTTTGCAGTAATTCAATCCCACTAATAATGAACTTTGAAATGAAATTTGGTTTTCTGCATTTTCCCCCTCTCACCTGAATATTTCTGGATTATCTTTGTATGTACACCAATCTGTGTCTATGCACAAGGAATGGTCCCCAAATATATGAGGAATAATTCTTGATAAAGCCTCTTCAATTTTCATAGGTTCATTTTGATTTCCAGTAATGGCCTACATGAAGCATCTTGTCAGGTATGGGACCCCATCTGATATTGAAAGCTCTTTATGTCTATAAAACATTAAAAAAAAAAAGAAAGATAATGTAACACAGTAAAGTATTTTAAAATTTCATTTCTTTCTCAAAGTAATTAAATATATTAGGACTTGAAATATGTTAACAAAGTTTGAACATAACAGCTGATTATGATGTACATAACATTCAAAATCTTAAAATTGTAAATAATGTAAGGATCTCCACTCCTTAAACCATGCATGAAATTAATTCATCATAGAAGAGGTAGTAATACTTTGCGGAATGCTTCATGCTTTTATTGAGTTCTTCTTTAAAGACTTTGTGAAAACAAAGGTCACAGTCAAGGTCATAAGTTCAATAACAATCCAAATTGTACATGTCACTGGGCCTAAAAGCAGGTCAGAGGCATAAAAAATTATTTACCAAAAATCTTGATTTATAACAGAAATATTTGCTGATTTGCTTGCTCTTACTTTTTTGAATATGCAATGAGGGATTTTGTTATTCCTTTCTTGATATGGTTTTGGTCATCTTTCTTTTTCAAATTCTTAAATCTATTTTTAATCTGTTCATGGTGGTTGAATCATTGTCTGCATGTATGATATCAACAGCACATCCAACACCCTCCATTTCATGCAGCAAGTTTACTGCGAGATCTGGTTCCATGGACTTACTAGAGCCTATCCAGTTCTTATGACATTCATGCTCTGGGGGAATTCCGTTTTTGGCATTGTGCAGCTCACAAGTAGCACATGACTTGCTTCTCACATCAAATCCCAAAACCATCCCAGTTTCTCGTCCAATAAGAGAAGCATGTCCTAAAATTTAAATTCATATTAAATCACCATAATCTGCATGTATCATTATATGATGTATCAGCTACTATGTTTACAATACATGTAGCAGTACACATATTATTGTTAATTAAAATGTTACCTTGCATTAGGTCAAAGGATAAGGTCAATGTCACATAATGAAACTGCCGGGGAACAATTCACCAAACATGTTCATAACATCATAAACAGATAAACATTTATGCATACACGACATCTTAGTTTCAAGAACCAAATCTTTTAAGTAAGACAGACAGACAGACAAACAAACGGACTGATAGGAGTAAACCTATAGTCCCCTCCGGTTTCACATGCAAGCAGAGCTTATGGACTAAAAATCCTTAATGACAGATGGATGAATATTTAAAAGTAAATTTTGATGACATCTATGAAATCAACAATTGGTATTGAGTGACCATGAAAACAAATCTCGAAAGTAAAGCTAGTATCTTAGAGATAACACAAGTAAAGATATAATAAAGATGAGTCAATATGAACTAACTTGTGTATTTATAATAAAATGATGAAGTGGTAATAGTTAGAAAATATATGTTATATTGAATTTATTCTAAAAAGTGCATTTACCAGTCAAACTGTTATAATTAAAGCCTGTCCCTCTCTTTTGCCAACCTCCATCAAAACTGACCTCAAGCTCCTAGAATAACAATATTATATGTTACATATAACATGCATAATACAAATCTAATATCAAAATCAATTAGTAGTACTGTTCAAGAAACATGTACATATAATTATTTGAATAAAATGTTATACATAATTGAGATCAGTGGTACTCAGTTAATTTTTACAATTATATATCCTTGTCATACATTGATGAGGCATACAATGTTGCATTAGCTACATTCCATAATACAGTTTCCAAATATATTACATATCATGTAATTTTTCATTAGATTATATAAATAGGGGAAAGTCAATGAAAATTAGGGAGCTGAATATAAGTACTAAAACAGAAAATGAGAAATGTAAGCATTTATACAAATGAGATTTTATAATACATGTTACTGAGTACTGAGTATCATAATTAATAAATACCTTATCTAAAGACGATTCCTTTTCTTCTACTCGTGTTAAACTGCAAGACTCTTCAGCTAATTTACTGAAAACTTTCCCTGGTTTCTTTTGCACTCTGACAGGAAATTCCTCATTTGGGCATAACCAAGTCCTGCATGAATCATCCCTATAAAGAAAAAACTGTACATGTACAACATGTTAACCCAGCTAAACCTTCATATATGAAAAAATATAGGATTTCAAGTAGTCATGTTGTAAAATACAAATTATATCAAATCTAATTTGCAATGATAGCCATAAAGTTATTATCAGTAGCATGGGAATATAAAACATTTTCAGTAGTATCTGTAGTGATTTTGATATTTATGATTCAATTTTGTCCAAAATCTATTAGTGTAACAATTTAAGGTCTCTGATTTAAACAAGATTCATTTAATAAAAACATAACGTCATAAGATGAAATTTCACCAGTAAGACTTGTGATTTTTAATTTCTTAAATGTATGTGGCAGACTGCTGAGACTATGGTCCAGTTAGCTCAGGTGGTTAAGTATATATATACCTTGTTAGCACAAGGTCCTGAGTTCGAGCCCCGGCAACGATTTTTCAACTTTCCTGCTAAAGTTTGGGGGTTTTACCAACTTTCTTCAGTTGGTGTAGCTGATAAGGTTCCATTGTGAGAGGAGGACTTTGTTGTGTGAGGTTTGGGGAAAACCTCGAATCCGCAGGGAAGGTGTGTACATGTGTAACACTCTACTGCATAGGATGTCAACCCAGATAGCTCAGTTGGTAGAGCATTTGCCATTTTAGCGGAAGATCCTGGGTTCGAGTCCTGGCAATGATTTTTAACCTTCTTGCTACATGTATCATTGTACGCAGTAATCTAGGTGAGTCAAATGAGTATAGAGTGATTAGTTATTTGCAAAAGATATATAATAAAGGTTTTAATAGTTCATACCTATCGTAATTTTGTCAGTAATGTCGAATGATCCAGACAAGTTTATCTTTCCAGTGGGAACATCTGTTGTTGTTTGACACTCCTGGTTACTGCATTTTATATACAGAATGCTACCTAATCCACTCCTTCGTTCTCCGATTGTGTCGCATAAATGTAGACGACAATTACATACTCCACAAAACATTCAATTTGCCAAAGTTTCAAACTCTACAATACGCAGACCCTACCTCCAACTTTCGTCTACCTCGTTATGCATATTGTGATCGAGTTCTACCTCACCTCGGTCAAATCACAGTACTCGTGATCGTGGCTCGCTACGTCTATGTCATCCTTACTACGCTTTCTACTTTTATTCAATGTCAAGAAAAAAGCCGACCTCTAATGCGAACGCGCAAATTTTTCCTTCTTGTTTCGAATTTAACTCATGTTAAGCAGTAAGATATATAATTTGTTTACAATTTGTCGTCTGACAATTCGAACTACGTCACTTAGACGCTTCGGATTTTACGATTCATTACAATTGTCCACATGACGTTATTCGATTATCTCCCTGTATCCGGGTCCGTTACCTTAAATACAGCGTGAACAGGCTGCAAAGTTTAGCCAACAGAAAATGCCTGATCTTCAAAATACTTGCTTTTAATGTTATCCTTGTTTGCAAATTATACCATATTTGAGTTATCATAAATGACTTGCACTCTACTGTTACATATGTTGAAAGTCAAATGCTGAAAGACAGATTGGTTCCTTAATATCACAAGTCTATGTTCGATTTCTGAAAAAGTCAAAGACATCCACGAGATTTTCAAGCCCTTAAATTGTCTACATTTGATTTTTTTACTTTATGTACCTCTCTAATAAATGGCGTAATGAAAACTGAACAGGTGTTTCAAGAGGGAATTAATATCGCTTGATTTTTCCTATACAAACAATATGACTCCCGTACAGTAGGTATTGAACAGCGTCAACTTTCTGACGGAGATTATTTTTTTTTTTTTGTAAAAGTTTTCTACAACAAATAAGGATTCCAACGGGCACTAATTACATTTATTTTACCATTGGCCTATTTCTGTGTTCTTATGAGAAGGAAATAATGCTTAGGCTTAAAAATTAAACTACTTTGACTTATTTTGCATGAAAAATGACACATCCAGATGAATAGTTAACACTTGAAATACCCTTCTTTGAAAGAGACATTAGTGAGACTTATCCACCAGAATTTCGATTAAGCAAATTTAATATTTCTAATAAGAAACAGCGTTTTTGAACATATACTTCTACATTATTGACAACACAATACATATCAGTATTTATGATCAACGTAACAGCTTCGGTAATCTACTTCAAATTTTCCTAGCATATCTACAAGGCCAAAGTCACAGTTCACACACAGCCATAATTCTTGTCCGGGCCGTAACTTCTACCTTTTACGTCGGAAGAAGCTTATATTTTAAACAAATGTTATCCATGACCCAAGAATATGGCATGACCTTGAAAATTCATAACTACAAGGTCAAGGTTACAGTCCACACACAGCCAGAACTTTTGTCCTGGCCATAACTTCTTTATGTTAAGTTGGAGGGAGAAAATCTTTTATACAATTGTTGTCCATGACCCAAAGGTGTGCTATGACATTAAACAAGGTCCTACCTAGAAGCTAAGGGTCACAGTGCACAAAAACAAGAATTCATGTCTTTGCCATAGCTTCTTCATCGTAATTTGGAGGAAGATTATATTTCTACAATTCCTGTCCATGACCCAGGGGTGTGTCATGACCTTGAACCAAGGCCAAACCTACAAGGTCAAAGTCAGAGTACATACATACCACAATTCATATTTTCGTTGATTATACCACAAAATGTACAAGTGGGACATATAGCAGTGATGTATCTTGGATCTTGAACTATTGCACGTTTCAACTTTGTTACGGCGGAGTGTATTTGTCCCCTCTGGACAGCTCTAGTAGCTACTTTTGCATGTCTATCGGTATTATGAATGTTGGTTTACTGAGTGGGTTATATCTATCGGATTATCATTGCTACGTAATTAAATGAAATGACATAGTGCCGATCGCAGGTAACGCTGAAACTGAAAATTCTATTTCTATCTCCAAATGCTTGATTAAATTGGAAAAACTTCAGGACATTATTTTTGTCTGTAATACAAATAATTTACCTCATATTTATTGTACAATATTGTTGTGGTGTATGTGTCATGATCCAGCGGTCCAGTATATAAGTTTGTTTTTTCATTAGTCAATTGTCTATAAGAAAGAGAAAACAGAAGATATCTGACAACGCTGTATGACAGAAATCACCAAGGACATGCACCCAAAACATGATAATAGTAAAATGGTTAAAACAAAATAGTAAAAAACGACAATATAAAAATATTCGAATTTGCTGCGGTTACGATACCGACTTAGGTCGGTCGATTGAGGTAACAACTTCAGATTCTTGATCAATAGGAGTGCCGACTAACAGTCAGAGGGACGAGTATCAGGATCTTCTCTATTCTGAAAAGGTTAAGACAAGGCCGGTCACAGACTCCCCACCGTCCTGTTAGTCACTGTGCATAGATCAAGCACACGATCAAATAAAAGTCTTTATTGGGTTGTAGAGGGACTAGTATAACAACCATGGTTTTATTGCACGTAATTGCACTGTCGATGTCGAAGGCGTTTAATAATTTTAGAACCAGCCGATATTAAATTATTGTAACCTTTAATCCTCCTTAGTTTGTAATCCTAGATTATTGAAAAATCACATTTCCGATTTTACATAAAATGTCTGAATAAGATCTGTAAGGTTTACTTAACGTTTTTCGAAGTTTATGATATTTATAACTCTGGGTATGAAGTATAAACAATATGAGAATTTTTGTGTGAAAAGTTAAAACGTTCGTGCAGGGTCTAGCGAACCGAACTAATTGACTACTGTAAATACCATATGATGGAACTCTGGGAACATCACCATCTAGATATGGGAAATTTACAATAAGAAATCCAAAGTAGTCACCTTTATCATATATGTTTGTATGAACATTGTTGTTAATAATTTTATTATCCAATTCCAAGAAATGTGTCTCGTAATCAGAGGTATTCGTTTTGTGAAACTGAAGTTCAAGTGTATAAATATCAGTAATATAGTTTTCAAACTCCGTGTTATCAATAACTAAAATATCATCTTTATTTCTGGAGGTGCCATTGAACTTATCAATAAGGTAGAAAGGTTTAGAGGTTTGAATTGAATGCAAGTATAAAACAATGTGGTTTTGATTAAGTCATGATTAGAGAGGTATTTAGTGTTGAAAAATCAAAAGTAGAAAATTTATTTGCCTTAAAATATCTTCAGCGGAATTTTTAATCACTTCGTTAGAATTTTTGATAGACCAAAAGTAATTGACGTTACTATTGTTAAAAACAGAATTACAATACTTGATAACATGGTATTTCCTGCAGTAAGAGCGGAAGTAATATGTTTAGAAAGCACAGTGGTAGAAGAATGACTGCAATTTGATATAAAACGTGATTTATATGGATTTTTGTGTAATTTGGGAAGCCAATACATAGTTGGAAGATCGTTTTTATCAATGCTTAAATTGCAATTACACATTTACAATGGTCAGATAGGATCTTGTGGTTAAACAATGAGGTTTCAATATACGTAGAAGTAGAGTACAATTCAGTTTTAAGAACTGTAATATAGTATATTTTTCAAACAATAATAATATTATTAGCTGCTTTGTCAACAAGTACGAAAACCAACGTCATTCTACTAGAGGACTAAGAGTATTCTGGGATTCACATTGATGTCACATAGCAATATGACCTATATCAACCCGTTATGTTACCAAAATACCAGAAACGTGGTTTGCAATTCTAAAACCATTATCATCATCATCATCATCATCGTCGTCGTCGTCGTCGTTCGGGGATTGTTCCGTTCGATTTTGTCCTTTATATGTTGCTTGAATGAAATTTTGAGGACATGTATCAAATGGTTAGACATGCTAGTTCTTTCCCCCTTCGAATATCATCTGAACTCGTAAGAAACATTGTTTCAAGCAGCCGCATTCTGACTATCATTTCTGATGTTAGAAGAAAGGGAATGAGACGATATAGGTTGATTTGGGTAGTAAAAAGGCACTCTTGAAAAACGCAGTGCCTATGGTTAGTGTATTGGGGAGGGAAGTACCATTTGTGTAGAAGGAAATGCAAAACGATATTGCAATTACATTAATATTTTCTAAGATGCTACAAACCATTAACCCTTATCCCCCTTCCCAATATATGCTGTGGCAATACACCTATGAATTTGTAGGAATATCGTTTATTATAAAAATCTATCGATCAATTTTTATTTTTTCATCATCAATTATTATCGTTCGTAAATTGGAGAGAGAAGTACCAATAAAAATTCAATGCAAAGCCATCGTCCCTATTTACATATAAACAATTCAATACTTATCGCACAAAGCAACATGTATCAATTTCTCATTGCTTGAATGCTTGGCTAAGTACTCTGCAAAACATGTGTCACTATATTCTAATAAAGTTTTCATGCCGCTGATGAAATTTCATTCATATCTTGGGAGAATTCATACTTTTCCATCATAAATCGTACCATTTTGACATCTATTTTACATGCACGTTCATGATTCTATACAAATCACCTTTTACCATGCGGTGCAAGTTCTATTGATCCGAAATATTTCTCCACAATGCCTTATGTCATATGAAGTCACTTGTCACGGATTTTGAGAATGAACCACATTCGACAACCATATGATAACGTGCTATATCCATCATTATCGGTACTATATAACTTCAGATCTCCAAATCATTTCCTGTGAAAGCAATCATGTTCACCATTACATTTGTACGTTTAAGGTAGTAAAAGCGAACTAAGGAACATAAGTCTGAAAAAATGTTTAAAAGTTTACACATATGCCCGCCTCTCAAGCTTGTTTCAGATCTAGACCTATGTCGTTTACATAACAACCGTTAGCAATGATTATATCTAAAACATATAAACGTTCGCATATGTTCCTGGTGCTTTTGAATCATGTTTAAGATAAAGGTCCAGGACTTTTGTAAACATAACAGGCGATGGTTTCCCCATATTCGCAGTTATCCTCACTACTTGTCAAAAGGATTACCTTTGATCCACAGGGGAGTAGAAGATATGTGACACGTGCATTGCCGGAAAAGACGCAGATCCAGTTACTGGCAGCAAACTGACGTCATTGAATGTGACGTAATGCATTTGTGATTCATGATATACTGTGAAATACAACTTGAATATTTTCAAATATTCAGTAATGTTATGTGTTTCAAATATTACTCATTAAAGTTGTTTCTTCTCGGCGTCTTAGTGAATAAATGTAGTGGTAAGTTGGCTCTTCTGTGAAATGAGTCAAACATGTTGTTCTGCATGGAAAATCATGTATGCCCACAAAATGCACATGTCAATGTTTGCAAACCAGCATTGCTGGTAATATTAGATAGATTATTACGCACATTCTGTATTAGAGAAAAGTTAACTGTAGGCAATAGCAGCTACAATGACAATAAAAATGCTCAAATAACCACTACAGTATATTTTACAATTGTAGTTCGAAATACGGTGGGAGGATTTTGGAATTCTCAGTTTGGCCAAAAGAATGTTTTGTTGCCAGTACAGAATGCCCTTGGTATAAATGACAACTTCAAGATCACAAGATAATTCACCTTCAGATTAAAAGGTTTCATAAATAAAGTACATTTACGAAAAAAGGCACGGTCTTTTATAATTCAAAAGTAAAGGGAAAGGTAAATCTTATTTGGACTTTCAGATGAAGGTTAAAAGGTCATTGATTTGATGTTATTTGAAAGGGCTTCATTAATGGAGTACACATCTTATTTCTTATATTCTTATAATCGTGGGCAAAGTTAAATTTAAATTATTTTAGCATAAGGATCACGGCCAAGGTGACGAGATTATTGACTTTATGGTCATTTGTTGACATGGCTTTATAGGAGAAGTACACATGTCATATATGATGACTTTTACTTTTATAGTTCAATAGTTATGGACAAGGTCGATGTTGCAGACTGACACTTGAAACACAGATAGGAAAAAAAAGGAACTATACATTCGGACAAAAGAGACAAAGTATTTCTATCCGTGGGCGTACAAACGAAATACCACACGAAAATTGTTACCTTGTATCGACATATCATATTTTCATTTGAGCATAGTGGTAAATTCAACTTTGAATAAGTTAGCAATCTTAGGTTAAATTTTACTTTACACTGATTCAGAAGAAAGCTGTTATGTTTAAAAAAATCCATAATTTTGAGAAAAACATAAATAAAATAAAAAAAAAAAAAAAAAAAAAAAAACCAAAACAAAAAAAGAAGAAAATAATAATGAATGAATGAATATATAAATAAATAAATAAAAAGAAAAGAAAATTAGACGATAGATTTTTTTAACCGATGGATAGTAATAATATGTAAAGGGACTCAGTGATTGGTCATTTGTACTACATCAGTCACGGAATAAGTTTAATTCACAAGGGCTAAGCAAAGAATACACATGATGAGGCCTTTTTAACCATTGAGAGTTTCCCTATATTGGTCTAACCCTTTGATATCAGTATCGATGAACACTTGAAATTTCTCGAAATAAATTCAAAGTATGCTAGAATGCCTTGAAAATACCTCAAGTTATAGGATGCAAGAGAAGAATCGCGATTAAAATCTAAATTACAAGTTGGGTCTGTAAATTTGATCAAACTGTATATTTAAATACTTGAAGAGATGCAGCATGCATAGTTCCCTTTAACAAGCAACTTTTATTTTACGATGGAAAGCGCAGGGTTACATGCAATTGTACAGAATATATATCTATTAAAGGGACATATGTTTGTTTAGTAATGCAGCTTACTTCTTTTTGTTTTGTAATACTGAGATGCAAAATCATAATATTTTAATGAAAAAAAAAGCAAAAAAAAAAAAAACAAACAAACAAAAACAAAAACAAAACCAACCAAACCAAAAACCAATGTTTCACATAAATATGCAGGTATTTTTAACAGAAAATACGTCGCTTGGCGCAATTGATGGCTGGATTTAAATGATAAAACATGAGGAATATAAATAGATAAATAATATTAAAAAAAATTGGAAGCGTATAGAAAATGGCAATGTATTTTTTAGAGTGCACACAGCCGATTTGATTATTTCTTATCTACTCTGTTTAACCGGAAGAGAAAAAAATCTGAGTCATGGAATAGAATAAAGTAAGTACAAAGAATAATTAAACCAGAATTCTCATGTAACGAAAAACAGTTTTGCAAATTACAAAATAAATAAATAAATAAATGAAAGAAGAAATAAATGAATAGATAAAAAAAAATAAATAAAATAAACTATATGTTGTAAATTTAAACTGTACGGCGGCTTCGCCTAGCCTACAAAGCATGCCGCATATAACGTCACGCCACAGAGACAACCCACAAAAGTTTGTTCCAATGACGTACATATATTACGGCATGCTTAGCAGACACCGGAAGTGAAGTTATGATTTGAAATTTGTTGCACGTGGCTCTGTTTCGAGGTGGAGATATCACATCCTCGACACCAGCGGACGTCCATGTAGGTGCATATGTTATATATGTTGTAAATTTAAACCGTACGGCGGCTTCGCCTAGCCTAAAAAGCATGCCGCATATAACGTCACGCCACAGAGACAACCCAAAAAAAAGGTTGTTCCAATGACGTACATATATTACGGTATCCTTAGCAGACACCGGAAGTGAAGTTATGATTTGAAATTGGTTGCACGTGGCTCCGTTCCGAGGTGGGGATATCACATCCTCGACACCAGCGGACGTCCATGTAGGTGCATATGTTATATATGTTGTAAATTTAAACCGTACGGCGGCTTCGCCTAGCCTAAAAAGCATGCCGCATATAACGTCACGCCACGGAGACAACCCCAAAAAAAGGTTGTTCCAATGACGTACATATATTACGGCATGCTTAGCAGACACCGGAAGTGAAGTTATGATTTGAAATTGGTTGCACGTGGCTCGGTTCCGAGGTGGGGATATCACATCCTCGACACCAGCGGACGTCCATGTAGGTACATATGTTATATATGTTGTAAATTTAAACCGTACGGCGGCTTCGCCTAGCCTAAAAAGCATGGTGCATATAACGTCACGCCACGGAGACAACCCAAAAAAGGTTGTTCCAATGACGTACATATATTACGGCATGCTTAGCAGACACCGGAAGTGAAGATATGATTAGAAATTGGTTGCACGTGGCTCGGTTCCGAGGTGGGGATATAAAATCCTCGACAACAGCGGACGTCCATGTAGGTGCATATGTTATATATGTTGTAAATTTAAACCGTACGGCGGCTTCGCCTAGCCTAAAAAGCATGCCGCATATAACGTCACGCCACGGAGACAACCCAAAAAAGGTTGTTCCAATGGTCCAGCGGGTTGTCTCCGTGGCATGATGTTATATGCGGCATGCTTTGTAGTCTAGGCGAAGCCGCATCGGAACCGAGCCACGTGCAAACAATTTCAAATTATAAAATGAAATAAATAATAGTAATAATGAAAATAATAATAAAAAATCGAGCGTAACACTGGGAAAGAAGCAGTGTCTGGAGGTAAAATATTTAACTGATCTAAAAAAACCTGCAGTTTTTATTTTAGAATAATTTTAAATGGCAGATTCTATTGTAATTTTTGAAATTTTAAAGCAGATCTATAGTGCACATCTGTATGCAAAAAGTGTGCAATAAAATAGAAAATAATCAATAGAAACAACAGTTTTGTTCATACAAACAGCGCTCTCTTCTTACCACTTGTTGGGATGAGAGAGAGAGAGAGAGAGAGAGAGAGAGAGAGAGAGAGAGAGAGAGAGAGAGAGAGAGAGAGAGAGAATCTGGCTTCTGATATGGAAGCAGACATTTGATTTGTAATCTCTACGGTATATTTTCGACAAATTAAATGGATATATACAAAATACTAATGTGCATGCCTAATGTAGAAGTCTGAAAAAGAAAATGATGAACGACAGTTGAAGATCTGCTGCTGCTGCGGCTGTTGATGATGATGATGATGACGACGACGACGACAACAACAACAACAATGATAATTAATGTAAAAATTTGCTTTCCAACGTTTCTTCTAAAATGAATATTTTGACGTTTTTCTATATCAGCAGTTTATTAACAAAGCTATTTACTAACAATCAATTTCCAGTAGTGGGTAATTTTTAACAATTTATTTGAACAAATATTTAAATGGATGCTGTATACCTTATAGTATGAAATAACATTTATTCATGTCGCTAAATGGTGTAATGGTTTATAATGTCATTGTGAAAACTATTCCAGTTATAAGTGATTGATTGATTGATTTTTGTTTTACGTCACACCACGAATATTTCACGTATATGGTGACGGCATCTGCCTGATGCGGGGCATACAAATTTTGACCTTTGCAATGGACCCACCCGAAGCAGTGAGGGATCTTTAACGTGCCATGCATACCACGACACGGGGCCTCGGTTTTTACTGTCTCATCCGAAAGACATGACACCGGCATGACCAGAGCGGGACTCGAACCCCGGCCTCCCGATCAGGAGTCCGACGCGATACCACTAGGCCACGCCGGCTTCCAGTTATAAGTGACATATTATACGTTCATAATGGATATGTACATTGTATCTGAATACAATGCATATTCTCATGAGTTTTAGTACTTATCTTGATCATTTGTAACATTCATCGGCCTACCTAGAATAGTTCCTAAAATATACAAAAGTTCTCGACATCTTAAACAAAATGTTGAAAGGAAACTGCATCTACTTATCAATTATCCAGTTATGATCTTTAAGTTGGAAATTTTGTATGTAATGAGATTTATTTTCGATTTGAAAATATTTTACAAAACATTTGTTCTTTAATTCCTTGGTGAAGAAAGTTACTTTTCTATGAATAATTGTATACTGAAAATCAATAGATGGAGGTGCCATTGAACTTATCAATAAGGTAGAAAGGTTTAGAGGTTTGAATAGAATGCAAGTATAAAACAATGTGGTTTTGATTAAGTCATGATTAGAGAGGTATTTAGTGTTGAAAAATCAAAAGTAGAAAATTTATTTGCCTTAAAATATCTTCAGCGGAATTTTAAATCACTTCGTTAGAATTTTTGATAGACCAAAAGTAATTGACGTTACTATTGTTAAAAACAGAATTACAATACTTGATAACATGGTATTTCACTGCAGTAAGAGCGGAAGTAATATGTTTAGAAAGCACAGTGGTAGAAGAATGACTGCAATTTGATATAAAACGTGATTTGTATGGATTTTTGTGTAATTTGGGAAGCCAATACATAGTTGGAAGATCGTTTTTATCAATGCTTAAATTGCAATTACACATTTACAATGGTCAGATAGGATCTTGTGGTTAAACAATGAGGTTTCAATATACGTAGAAGTAGAGTACAATTCAGTTTTAAGAACTGTAATATAGTATATTTTTCAAACAATAATAATATTATTAGCTGCTTTGTCAACAAGTACGAAAACCAACGTCATTCTACTAGAGGACTAAGAGTATTCTGGGATTCACATTGATGTCACATAGCAATGTGACCTATATCAACCCGTTATGTTACCAAAATACCAGAAACGTGGTTTGCAATTCTAAAACCATTATCATCATCATCATCATCGTCGTCGTCGTCGTTCGGGGATTGTTCCGTTCGATTTTGTCCTTTATATGTTGCTTGAATGAAATTTTGAGGACATGTATCAATTGGTTAGACATGCTAGTTCTTTCCCCCTTCGAATATCATCTGAACTCGTAAGAAACATTGTTTCAAGCAGCCGCATTCTGACTATCATTTCTGATGTTAGAAGAAAGGGAATGAGACGATATAGGTTGATTTGGGTAGTAAAAAGGCACTCTTGAAAAACGCAGTGCCTATGGTTAGTGTATTGGGGAGGGAAGTACCATTTGTGTAGAAGGAAATGCAAAACGATATTGCAATTACATTAATATTTTCTAAGATGCTACAAACCATTAACCCTTATCCCCCTTCCCAATATATGCTGTGGCAATACACCTATGAATTTGTAGGAATATAGTTTATTATAAAAATCTATCGATCAATTTTTATTTTTTCATCATCAATTATTATCGTTCGTAAATTCGAGAGAGAAGTACCAATAGATTTCAATGCAAAACCATCATCCCTATTTACATATAAACAATTCAATACTTATCGCACAAAGCAACATGTATCAATTTCTAATTGCTTGAATGCTTGGCTAAGTACTCTGCAAAACATGTGTCACTATATTCTAATTAAGTTTTCATGCCGCTGATGAAATTTCATTCATCTCTTGGGAGAATTCATACTTTTCCATCATAAATCGTACCATTTTGACATCTATTTTACATGCACGTTCATGATTCTATACAAATCACCTTTTCCCATGCGGTGCAAGTTCTATTGATCCGAAATATTTCTCCACGATGCCTTATGTCATATGAAGTCACTTGTCACGGATTTTGAGAATGAACCACATTCGACAACCATATGATAACGTGCTATATCCATCATTATCGGTACTATATAACTCCAGATCACCATCTCAGTTCATGTGTAAGCAATCATGTTTACCATTGCATTTGTACGCTTAAGGTAGTAGAAGCGAATTAGGAACATAAGTCTGAAAAAGTGTTTAAAAGTTTACACATATGCCCGCCTCTCAAGCTTGTTTCAGATCTGGACCTCTGTCGTTTACATAACAACCGTTAGCAATGATCATATCTAAAACATATAAACGTTCGCATATGTTCCTGGTGCTTTTCAATCATGTTTAAGATAAAGGTCCAGGACTTTTGTAAACATAACAGGCGATGGTTTCCCCACATTCGCAGAGTTATCCTCCCTACTTTTCAAAAGGATCACCTTTCATCCACAGGGGAGTAGAAGATATTTGACACGTGCATTGCCGGAAAAGACGCAGATCCAGTTACTGGCAGCAAACTGACGTCATTGAATGTGACGTCATGCATTTGTGATTCATGATATACGGTGAAATACAACTTGAATATTTTCAAATATTCAGTAATGTTATGTGTTTCAAATATTACTCATTAAAGTTGTTTCTTCTCGGCGTCTTAGTGAATAAATCTAGTGGTCAGTTGGCTCTTCTGTGAAATGAGTCAAACGTGTTGTTCTGCATGGAAAATCATATATGCCCACAAAATGCACATGTCAATGTTTGCAAACAAGCATCGTTGGTAAGAGTACATAGATAATTACGCACATTCTGTAGTAGAGAAAAGGTAACTGTAGGCAATATCTATAAAAGGGATCGTATAAACACTACAGTAAATTTTACAATTGTATTACGGTGGGAGGATTGTGGAATTTTCAGTTTTGGCCAAAACAATATTTTGTTGCCAGTACAGAATGCCCTTGGTATAAATGTCAACTTCAAGATCACAAGATAATTTACCTTCATCTTAAAAGGTTTCATAAATAAAGTACATTTACGAAAAAAGGCACGGTCTTTTATAATTCAAGAGTAAAGGGAAAGGTAAATCTTATTTTGACTTTCAGCTGAAGGTTAAAAGGTCATTGATTTGATGTCATTTGAAAGGGCTTCATTAATGGAGTACACATCCTGTTTCTTACATTCTTATAATCGTGAGCAAAGTTAAATTTAAATATTTTTAGCATAAGGTTCACGGCCAAGGTGACGAGATCATTGACTTTAAGGTCATTTGTTGACATGGCTTTATAGGTGAAGTACACATGTCATATATGATGTCTTTTACTTTTATAGTTCAATAGCTATGGACAAGGTCGATGCTGCAGACTGACACTTGAAACACAGATAGGAAAAAAAAAAAAGGAACTATACATTCGGACAAAAGACACAAAATATTTCTATCCGTGGGCGTACAAACGAAATACCACACGAAAATTGCTACGTTGTATCGACATATCACATTTTCATTTGAGCATAGTAAGAGGAGGGTAAGTGGTTAATTAAACTTTGAATAAGTTAGCAATTCAGGATAAATTTTACTTTAAACTGATTCAGAATAAAGCTGCAATGTTTAAAAATCCATAATTTTGAGAAAAACATAAATACAATAAAAAACCAAAAAACCAAAGCAAACACCCCCCCCCCCCCCCAAAGAAAAAAAAATAATAAATGAATAAATAAATAAATAAATAAATAAATAGAAAGAAAAGAAAATTAAACGATAGATGTTTTTTAAACCGATGGATAGTAATAATATGTAAAGGGACTCAGTAATTGGTCATTTGTACTACATCAATCACGGAATAAGTTTAATTCACAAGGGCTAAGCAAAGAATACACATGATGAGACCTTTTACATATATCCTTTTTAACCATTGAGAGTTTCCCTATATTGGTCTAACCCTTTGTTATCAGTATCGATAAACACTTGAAATTTCCCGACATAAAATCAAAGTATGCTAGAATGCCTTGAAAATACCTCAAGTTATAGGATGCGAGAGAAGTACAATTATCACCAGAAGACCGACCAAGAATCGCGATTCAAATCTAAATTACAATTTTGGTCTGTGGATTTGATCAAATTGTATATTTAAATACTTGAAGAGATGCACTATGCATAGTTCCCTATAACATGCAACTTTTATTTTACGATGGAAAGCGTAGGATTACGTGCAATTGTACAGAATATCTATATATTAAAGGGACATATGTTTGTTTAGTAATGCAGCTTACTTCTTTTTGTTTCGTAATACATAAGAACGGCAACTGAAATGCAAAATTATAATATCTAAATGAAAAAAAAAAAAAAAACCCAACAAACAAAACAAAACGAAACGAAAAACCAATGTTTCACATAAATATGCAGGTATTTTTAACAGAAAATACGTCGCTTGGCGCGATTGATTGCTTGATTTAAATGATAAAACATGAGGAATATAAATAGATAAATAATATGAAAAAAGCGCAAGCATATAGAAAATGGCAATGTATTTGAATAGAGTGCACACTGCCGATTTGATTATTTCTTATCTACTCTGTTTAACCGGAGAAAAAAAAAAATAATCTGAGGCCTGGAATAGAATAAAGTAAGAGCAAAAAATAATTAAACCAGAATTCTCATCTAACGAAAAACAGTTTTGCAAATTACAAAATAAATAAATAAATGAAATAAGAAATAAATAAATAAATAAAATATAATATATATTGTAAATTTAAAATGCACGGCGGCTTCGCCTAGCCTACAAAGCATGCCGCATATAACGTCACGCCATGGAGCAACCCAAAAAGGTTGTTCCAATGAGGTACATATATTACGGCATGCGTAGCAGACACCGGAAGTGAAGTTATGATTTGAAACCTTACGGCGGCTTCCCCTAGCCTACAAAGCATATATAACGTCACGCCACGGAGACAACCCAAAAAAATGTTGTTCCAATGCCCCAACGGGCTGTCTCCGTGGCGTGACGTTATATGCGGCATGCTTTATAGGCTAGGCGAAGCCGCCGTACGATTTAAATTTACAACATATATAACATATGCACACATATGGACGTCCGCTAGTGTCGAGGATGTGATATCCCCACCTCGGAACCGAGCCACGTGCAACCAATTTGAAAATATTTTACAAAACATTTGTTCTTTAATTCCTTGGTGAAAAAAGTAAATTTTCTATGAATAATTGTATAGTGAAAATCAAATCATGTTGATGTCGCGTATATTTTTATCATGTAGATGTCGCATATATTTTTATATCATTATGTGTTTTACAATACCTAACGTGTTTATATTTTCATGACCTTTCAATATGCGATACCTGTTGACCCTTGTTCTTTACATGGTGGATTATTGATTAATTTTTAAATGTACGTCTATTGATTGTTCTGCTGTTACGGTGAGTCGAAAGGTGGGCCCGTAAACCGGTTAACCACACAATTTGTTTGGCGTTTGTCAAATCAAATGACCGTATTTCGGACAAGAAATTGCGTACCCTTTTTGGAAAAGGACCTAAATATAGGTTACCGTCCAGGATAGATTTCAATAAATGCCGTGACGTTATAGAGGATGCTTTAACTACGTATTGTAAACGTTGGTGTAACAAAGAACAGGTAAAGGTTCATGCTCTTAATGATTGGAGATACGAGATTTTAAGAATTGTCGATATCCGTATTAAGAACTTTACGGAAAATTCGCATTTATTTCAACAGCCAAATACATTGACGGCAAATTCTATTAGAAAGAGGATACCTGCCCTACATGCTAAATATATCTTTGTTCCTGCTGATAAGCTGGTAATAACATAATAGTTGTTTGAAAACTATATTATACTGAAGTACTTAAAAACGAATTAAACTCCACTCACACATATGTGGAAAGCCCCACCTCAAAAGACAGCACCTTGCACGATCACCTCATGACCATGTCAGACTTCAAAATTAAAAACTGATAAATCTGATCTACCAACCAGGTATTGGCTCCCAAACTACATAAAAGTCCATATAAATCACGTTTCATATCTAATTCTAGCCACTGCTCTACTACGGTACTATCGAAACATATTACGTCTGCTCTAACTGCTATAAAAGATCATATTATCAAATATTATGATGTCGCATTTCATAATAGTAACATCAATTACTTTTGGTCAATTAAAAATTCTCATGTAGTTATAAACAAACTTCTTTCACTAAATTTCAAAGCGACTCAAATTTCTACATTTGATTTTTCTACACTTTATACATCTCTGCCTCGTGATTTGATTAAAAACAAGTTGCTGTCTCTTATACAATGGTGTTTTACAGAGAATCTAAAATTTACATATGCATTCCCAATAACTCCGGATTCTTTTCCAACAAACAATATACTTCATATAAATACTTGACTTGCAAGGAATTATGTAAAGCACTAGATTTTCTCATGAATATTTTTTGTGCGATTTGATGGCAAGATATATCAAGAAATAGTTGGGGTTCCTATGGGTACTGACTGCGCGCCTCTGATAGCAGATTTATGTCTTTATTGTTATGAGAGGGATTTTATGGTTTGCATTCAAAAATCAAAACGTTTCGACTTCATTGACAAATGTAATAATACTTGCAGAATCTGGATGACATTTTGGTTATCGACAACCCTGAATTCGACCAATTTATATCCGAAATGTATCCACCAGAGCTCAAATTGAATAAAGCTAATACTTGAGATAAATGTACACCTTTCTTAGATTTGAACATCAAAATTATCAACCACCTAATATATACTAATACTTCTGATAAACGTGAGAAATTTGGATTTCCTATTATAAAATTTCCTTACTTGGATGGTGATGTCTCTCGACTCCCATCATATGATATCTATATATCTCAATTAGTTCGATTTGTCAGAGGCTGCACCGATGTTTTGGACTTTCATAAACGAAATTTACAAATTACTACTAAACTTTTAACTCAGGGTTACAGATATCACAAGCTTAGAAAAACATTCGGCAAATTCTTTAGATCTTATTCAGAACTCCTATCTAAATTTGGAAATATTTCTTTTCAACACTATGTATCTTAAGGAATTTCCCATCATAATTTTTACGGTGATCTCGTATATAAATTAAGGAAAGTAAAAGACTCCGATAACGTTGTTTTATAAGGTAATAAAATAGTCAAACGTCTTCTAAATAGACAATATGACATTGGGATCATCAAAAAGACTATAGGTCTTGTATTTGGCCCCTCTACAGCCTTATACAGACTTTTACTTGAACGTTGCACGATGACTAACAGGGCGGTGGGGACTATATGACGGGCCTTGTCCAAACCTCTGTCAGAGGAGACATGGTCGTGAACATGGACTGTTAGTCGGGACTCCTACAGATCTAGGGTCTTAGCTCGCTTTCAGACTGGCAGAGCACGGTTTATCATGTTGATGTCGCATATATTTTTATATCATTATGTGTTTTACAATACCTTACGTGTTTATATTTTATGAACTCTCAATATGCGATACCTGTTGACCCTTGTTCTTTACATAGTGGATTATTTATTAGTTTTTAAATGTACGTCTATTGATTGTTCTGCTGTTATGGTGAGTGGGAAGGTGGGTCCGTAAACCGGTTAACCACACCATTTGTTTGGCTTTTGTCAAATTAAATGACCGTCCTAAGTCGGTATCGTAATTGCACTACAATCAAAATTTTTGTAATGTGTTATATGTTCTAGTATATTATTGATATTCATGTTTTGTATAGCTCCATGATGATTTCTGCCACATAACTGAGCCAGTAACTCCTCTTTTTTCTTTATAATAATAATAATAATAATAATAATAATAATAATAATAATAATAATAATAATAATAATTATAATAATAATAATAATAATAATAATGAAAATAATGACGATAACAATAATGAGAATGATGATGATGGAATGCATAGAAAATTTATACGTTTGCAACTGCCCACCCAAAGCAGTGAGAGATCTTTTAGGTGTCACGCTTACCATGACACTTCTCATCGGTTTTTATTATTATTTTTTTTTTTTTGCATCCTAAAGACAGAACAGCACTGTGTTCACTTCTGAAGTCGAAACCGAGGTCTTCTGTGTCACGAGCCGAACATCTCATCCACTAAGTCATACTGACTACATATCTTTCATGACTAGACTCATTTTCTCTTCGCTGACATGTTTCCGGTATAACTCTAGAAAAATTAAAAGTGAAAAATGACTTCTTGGTATAGTTAAGGTATTATTTCAGATAAAACTCTCAATACAGAGGTAAGATACAAAATGTTTCAATGCTACGTTTTCCCGCCGATCATCATATATTGTTGTGTGGTACTCGTAATACACACACCAAATCATGAACGATATATGCCCACTTAGGCCTATTGTTTTTTTTTTTTCAGTTCTGAAATTCAATTTTCGAAATGTGCATTAATCATCTCCGAATGTGCTTAGAAAGAACCATTTTCCCGAAAATCTTCCGGACCCCCATCAGCATCCACCCTCTTTCGTAAATACGCGTCTCAGTGAAGCCTTCCGCTTCAATTGTGCCCGCCCACTCCTCTCCACCAGCATTGACATTTCTGCATCCGTCCATGCGCACAATCCACCGTCGAATGATGTTGATTTAATCTTTTATTCCTTCTTTTTTGTACCTGTGAATATCATCATTCTTACTTCTTTGACAACGAACAGAAAAATTTTGAAAACTAGTATTGTTCGTATAGGTAACTCATGGTGCTTACTAAAAGTAATACTTTTACCTTAACTGGAAAGTTCGACTATACGTGGAGAAAAAATAATTTCTTTTTTTATTTTTGCTTATTATTCAGAATGATAATTATGACAATAAGTATTCTTTTGTTTCAGATTAAGATATATAAAATTTACTGTTTCAAGTCTGACTTTTCCGCGTCCGTGTCTGAATTTGCGTAGTAATATCAAGGAACGCCTTAAGCCAGTAGTAGTACGATTAACCGGAATGTCCTTTATAACTGAAAAAATCTCCTTAAACAAACCGAAATGCATTATGTATCAACCGAAATACCACATATTTTATACTTTCCTGTGGTGATGATAATATATAATAGCAATAATGTATAGAAATAATTTTGAAATCCACATAAATCCACTTCCAAACTTATTTTAATGCAAATTACAGAGATAAAGTAAGATAACTTCTGATTTAACACCAAAGAGGCGATTTTAGATTAATATTTTCCATTCTTATATAGAAAATTGAATCTATCTATGATTGTGAAGATATGTTTCAAAATACGAATTAACAATGAGAATTTATAGAAGTTTACAATTAAGAATTAGACATGAGCTGTAATTTGTTTACTGTATACTCAGTGTAAGACAAAAGAACTTTACATTTCCACATGCTTATTTCTTCTCTTTTTTTTTTTTGTTTTCGTTTTTAACCTTTTAACAAAATATAAAAAATAAAACATGTAGAAGAAGTACAGATTGGCATTTCAGTGGCATTGGGTTATTTAATCGTATTACCCTTGTACCTTGACTTTTGAATTAACTACTTTTTTTTTAAAACAGACATTACTTCCAAGGTCGTTAATAACATGTAAGTATGTAACGATGAGATCGAACATGGATTTTTCTAATAATAGTTTGTCAGTTTGTGTCTAAGAGCAACTCCACAGCCACAGGATCTAGGCGTGGCTTAAATTAAACATCCAGTTATTAACATTGGTACTGTTAGTAGCGTTTGTTGATATTTGCCTCTTCAAAATTCTATTACACTTACAAGGGAAACTTGTATTAAACCCCTACCGACCCAACAAATGGAATTTAAGTTTCTTTATTATTCTGTCTGTCGATGGGTTATCTGTTCCGCTTTGTAATTTAGGTCTCTGTGGATAGATTTCCATAAATATTTGTGTGTGTGTTCCTTACGATAGCAACCCCATGAAAGCGGACGATGAGATACAAATTTGCAATGAAGAAAAACAAAAATGCCCAGCTTATTTCAATTTCTTAGAAAACAGATCAAATTTTGTTGTATAGTCATTATTTTTATGTGGCCGATTAGCCCTGTGATGTAGATATATATTCAACGCTGAGCAGAGTGCACGCCACACTCCCATGCCTCTTCGCTTATCCCCCGGTTGTTGGTGCCTGCGCCCAGCTTCTTGCTACTTACTAAATACTAGACATATCTTTTTCATCTGTTAAATGGCTTCTTCTTTTCTTTCATGCCTAGTTTAACAAGACCGCCTTCCCACTAGGTCAGTTCCGGATTATTGCCCTGATATACGAAGAGGCCATAAAATAATACAGTAATGGGCAACACTTAGAAAATATACTTTTGTGGAAATAAAATAATGAAACACGACCTCTGTGTCAATGCTTAGATGAGATTTACTTGAAATGTGAAGTACTTGTATGACCAGTATGCATTTCAATACACTTTAAGAAGTTTAAATCTGTTCCATGCATGTTATAATACTTAATCAATTAACATTTGACCACTTACTGAGTTCAAAACCGTAATTAAACTTACTCAAATGGCAGCATTTCGCACAAGACTCGCCGACTTTATTTCGCCATGAGTATTTTTTGTTCTGATTGTTTACATAAAATTTTAGGAGGCATGTGAATAGATATTTGTAGCAAATCCACCCCCTCTTCTCTCTCTCTCTCTCTCTCTCTCTCTCTCTCTATCTCACACACACACACACACACACACACACACACACACACACACACACACACACACACACACACAATCGACGATATTAAATTGCTGACGGAGGTCTTGGCAAGAAAGCCTTTGAAAGATTAATTGGTCGGATATTGGTGAAAGACACTATCGATCGATTGTCTGTCATGTCTTCTAACCGTAAAATTGTTCGGTATTTAACATTATCCTGCACTGCTGACAAAAGTAAAAGGTATACCATCTTGAGATATTGACGTTAGTGTTTGTAAATCTAGCGCCATTTTAAGAATCAGATTCGTTGTACTAAAACCCTGTAATATTGTTTAAAACTGCTCTGACCCGTACTTAAGCATCGTTGACCATCGAAATTGTCAATCCCCCGTACAGAAATAACCGCAGCCCATCGCAATCTCATCGCGACATATCTGTTGTTGGGATTAATACTAAAATCATCGTGACCCATTGCAAATGCTAGGCTTCGTGTTACATTGAAATTTTAAAACATTGATTATCTAACACTTATTTATAAAACAGTTTGAAAATGAATGTTCTAAACTCTCAATATAACATATAATAATGATATGCGATATCTTTATGCTTTTTATAGCCGCAAGTCATGCAAGGTGCATGTATAGTAATGTACAATACTCATTTGCATTTTCTTATAAATGAACATGAAATTGAAGAACGTCAGTTTTATATATATATATTAAAAGAATCCGATGTAACTTCCAAACGAATGTTATGTTATCTGCATACAGTTTACATTTTGAACCAGTTCTGAAGAAAGTTGGTCCCATATATTTTTGATAAAGAACAAATTTAATCTGTACAAAAACGTTTCCCTCCGGAGGACTTCGTATCATTCCTCTGGAGATGAAAATGTCTGTCGTAGTTTTGGTTTTGATTGTACGGATAATTCATCCTATATATAACTTAGTTCGTTAGGCTATACTATAATACGTGTTTGTAGAAATGCTAGTTGAGAACACATGTTGATATGGGTGCACAGAATGCCCCACATATGATACAATGACTGACTTCTGAGTATATCATACTATGTATTATTTATCGGTACAATGAATTAAAATTCATTCTAGGGAATAAAATTTCAAAATACGGACGTTCGTCAATTAGCATTTTATATATCATATTCATTACATGTTCTTACATTGCCCTTAATTTCCAAATATTTTCCCATAGGGACATATACTTAAGTCGGCGTATATCAATATTGTCTACATGTATCTGCTCCAATATTCACTAGCGGAAAGAAAGAATCTGTATACTTAAAAGTTAAATAAAAACATAAAAATTATTCTTTGATCGCTATTTATTCTTAAACGCCAACTTTAATACACTAAACGCATGTTTGAGTACTCCATTTCTTAGCATCTCGTTCGACTGTCCATGATGGCAAAAACAGGCTTTTCTAGAGTTTCGAGTCTAAGCGACACATGGTTAGTAATCGATTAGAATTTCTTGTATTTGTTGACAATGTTAAATCTATTGAAAAAGAAAACATTGGGTTTTGGGATAAAAATTGATTGAGAGAAGCCTCGCATGATAGAAAATGATCGTTTGCGTGCTACTGGGGTGTTGGGAACTGGGATGTCTCGAAGCAATGTGGCAAAGCAGCTTGGAGTTATGAACACTGTAAATGCTTTATAGTCCTTTATTAATGAGATGCTCATGAATATTCATATAGTATCAAAAAGGAGTCTTAAGGTCGTATAGAACCATAACAATATGGCGGAATTCGCGGAGAAATCAAATGGGACCACTGGTGATCTGAGAATTGCACCGGCTATTATCTTGGATTGTGGAGGAGACATTCAAACGAAGTTGTAAGATTGTAGGGTCAAAAGAAATATCCAAAGGATGCAAATACTGCAATGAAAAATACATCACAGACATCAATGGTAATGCACAGTACTTATCCGTTGGCGGGTCCATAGGTCTATCAAGAAAACATTGTTCTGCTTGTTTCTTTTATATAAATCAGTTGTTTATGTGGCACACGGGCTGTAGATCGATTTTAAGTAGGGTGATAGAGCAAATTTTAAATGAATTTGAACCTGAATAATCAATCAATATTCAGATAGTCAAGCCACTGACACCCTTCGGTCTGTCTATTGGTCTTTGTGCCTGTACCACCTATAATGTTGGTGCAATGTTGGAGATCCTAGCTACTCCCTCCTTATACATTTAATAACTGTGGAGCATTTGGATGTCTGTTCAATGTTGAGGTGTTTTTGCACAACGTTTACTAGTAAATTTTGTCTTTTGAATAAATATATTTTATGAACATGTCAATCTCCGCGTCAGATTGTTATTATTTGAAAGTAACTCTTTCAGTGTACAAATTTGGTGAGAGGGATAGATGCCTCATTGAAGCACGTTGATACAGATCACAGAAAAACAATTAGTTTGATGATTTAGAGGTACGCATATTGATTAGATACATGTATATTTTATTGCAAACTGTTCCCCGTGTGTGTTATGTTAGCTTGATGTATTTTATGATAGACTGTCATATATGAACAACTCGTAAATCCCTTCAACGACTATTTTATTAATACCATATTTTATTGATCCCATGTGTTTTGTAAAGATGATGGATAAATCCAAACCACAAGACAAAAATCATGAAACCATAGGACATACAAAATCAGTGAAAATGAAAAACAAATGGAAAATAACAAAATATGTCTACTTGAAGAGCATATGTGAACCCCTGTGATGGAGTGAGATCAGGTGCCCGGGGAGAGTGAGCATCTCCTGCTTGCTAGCAACACCCGTCACATATACCCCGTAGAAAGAGTCAAATCGTGTGAATTCCATATGTATCTATATATGGAGAAGTCGAAGTAGGTAACCTTCTAGTATAGAAGGTGTCAAATCTGTGTAAAGTGATCGGAATCGGTCTCAGTCCAGAATATCATTTAAAAGTCTGGATAACGAGATATCATATGGAGTAATAAGAGTCTCGTAACGACCGTAGAACTTCCTCAGTGACGATGCTAGTCTAGCACATATATAACCCTGGTTGAGCAGCTTAACTGAAAGTCGCCTAGCCCTCAGAACAAAGTCATTGTAATTTGAACATGCTCTGGAATAACGTATTAACTGAAATATGAATACACCGTATGCGGGCGATGATGGAATGTTGCTACTTATGAAAGGAAAGTTTGTGATAGCGAAATTGAAATCGTCACGTTTGTCATAGAGTGAGGTGTTCAATTGACCATTAATGTCGAAAGACAACATAATATCTAAATACGAAGTAGAATTACTAGTTTCTGTGGTTTCTTTGACCTCCAGTTCACTTGGATAGATGATGCTAAGGTAATCCGCGAATGAAGGATTATTAATTGAAAGCAAGTCATCTATATATCTGTAAGGAAAATTGAAGCCAAGAGCCAATTGTTTTTTTCCTTGCGAAAGCAAAGACTGAATGAACTCAGCTTCGTATGAATAAAGGAATATGTCAGCCAGAAGCGGAGCACAGTTAGTGCCCATTGGAATGCCGACAATTTGTTGAAAAACCTTACCTCCAAACACCACAAAAATGTTATCGATAAGAAAGTTCAACATCTGAATGACAGCTGTTTCAGTGTATTTATTTTTGGAATCAGAATTTTCCCTAACAAAGTAAGTTTTATCGTGGCCTATTACTATATATTTGAATTTTCGGCTTCCGTTTTTACTAGTAAATGCATTTTGAATAATTTCCGCTAATCTGTCTTTTAATTTCTGATGAGGGATCGTTGTGTACAGAGTCGAAAAGTCAAAAGACTTGATGGAGTGAATTTTAGTAAAACTTTTTGATTTTAGATGTTCTAACAACTCTTTTGAATTTTTAAGGATCCACATTTGATTAATTCCACTTCTGGAATATACTGTTTCGCAATATCTATGAAGGCCAGATTTAATTTCTGATAATATTTTTGTGAGTAGCATCGATACAGATTTTGTGGAACACTTCGAGGAACCAGCGATAAAGCGTTGTTTGTACGGAGTTTTGTGCATTTTTGGAATACAGTACAAATATGGAAGTTCTAAATTCAATTTATTTGAGTCAATACCAAACGTATTGAGGACAGATTTATGATTCTCGAGTACTTCCGAAACCGAAAAGTTCGTGAGAGTATAAGTAGGATTTCCTGGAGCTGAATTTAATCCTAATTCTTTCACTAGGCTGTCAAAGTAATATTTCTTACAAGTAAATGTATAATTATTAGATGCTTTATCTGCTGGTGTAATGATATAATGTTCTTGGAGGAAGGTAAGTTCTCTGACAACATCAGGATCTTTAAAAATAGATTCGAATCTGGTGTTTACAGAACCTTGTAATTTTTTAATTTTTGATCTCAGCAGTACTGCAATAGAATTTATCCATTCCGAAAAAGTGTCGACTTGTACTTCCTCTCTTTTTGCCCATCGTGTGGCATATTCCTCGCAGCAGTTCATAATATTCTCAAAATTTTGGCTCCATGTGAATGATCTGGGTTCTCTGTATTTTGGACCTTTAAGTAAAAGTTCTCTTAATTTAGTGTTTTTAACTATATCGAGATCACCAGTAATGACATGGCCACAAGGAGAATATACGAAATTAGACGAGGAACATGCACACGGTTGAGAATGGCATGCAGAGTTGCTAAGATCAAGACACTGTAGAAACCCTTTGTAATTATAAATTTTGGATGCAACTGATGGCGTGTAGCTATAGGAAATACATTTGTCCTAAATATAATGGCAGTCAATGTGGAGTATTTAAGAAATTTCCCTATATTAGAATGATCTATGCCTTTAATGTAGACTTATAAACTTCAGCTGTCCCTGATCACAAAACACATGATTAAATAATTGATTTGAAATTGTGGGTCCATATTAATATATACATGTATAAAAATTAATGACTGATATGTTTACAATACTGGTAAGTAATATATCATAAAAATCAGGTAGTTTTGATAGCAGGGCTTGCGTATGAGAGAAGTACTTGCAAATGTTCCTGTGCTATACATGTAGGTTTTTCTTGCTCTTGTGGACAAATTACAGGCACATAAGAAGACCACAGACATGTAGGTAGTACCTACAGATGTTGCCAAAACTTCACTGCCGCAAACATGGCATATTACTCGGTGTACCGTCGGGGCGACAGTAACGCTAGCCATAATACATGTAAAGATGAAGGATAAATCCAAAGCATAAGTCTAAAAATCATGAAACCAGAGGACATACAAAATCAGTGAAAATGAAAAACAAGTGGAAAATAACAAAATATGTCTACCTGAAGAGCATATGTGAACCCTGTGATGGAGTGAGATCAGGTGCCCGGGGAGAGTTTATGTTTGATGAGTGAGATCAGGTGCCCGGAGAGAGTACCTGTTTGATTCTTTATTCTACATTGATGATTGATAAGTTTAGTAAAAAGATTGATGGCTGTGTATGAACAAATGGATGGATTACTGGTAAAGAGCTGCTGCAATAAGATAAAGCTTTCATGAAATGGCAATTTTAAGCAATATAAAGTCTGCATTAACAATAGAGAAAGCAAACATTCAAATTAATATCATAATAAAATGTACTATGAGATGAGAGTGAAATACAGGGGAATTACACCTAGAAATTTCTATTATGAATTAAAATCTAAATATAGACTTTCAGTTTGAATATGATATAATATTTATGTAATATATTAATAATAATTTGATAAAGAATGTGAGAGATATGACAAAAAACATAAACAGATGTAAAATTATGATAAATCGCAAATTACAGATGACCTATGATCTGATTTTGATTGGAGTGAAGCATGAGAAAGCATTATTTAAAATTATACAGGGGTTCTTTGATTTGATACCAAGAGAATGATAAAATTAATGAAGGTGAAGGTCATCTATGGCTAGAAGCCAAAATGAATACACACACATAATATATATCAAAATATCCCGAGGCAGTGAGGGTCTTTTACCTGCCAGGCCCACCGTGTCACAGTACCTCGGGTTTTAATGTCTTATCCAAAAGACAGAATACAGGTGCGCCCAGGGCTGGTGTCGAACCCGGGACCTTTCGGTCGCAAGCCGAGAACCTCATCTACTAGGCCACACCGGCTTAATTTGATGAGAACTGGTAATTGAAGCATATGAAATTGACGATTATGACCACGAAATGATACATGAATCGTATCATACTAAAAATAGTAGCAATAATCTGCCAATAACTTTTACTATCTGGAATTACAGCAACATTGATATAGGTAATTACTCTAATGATACATTCAAGATCTTGATCTATTGAGGGAATGGTTGACATAAAGAATTTCTGTACTGATGACTTAAGGATCTTGATCGAGCTAGGGAGTAATTGACATAAATAATTCCTCTATCGATACATTCAAGATCTTGATCTGGTAAGTGGGTAATTGACATAAATAATTACTCTATTGATATATTCAAGATCTTGATCTAGTAAGGGAGTAATTGACAGAAGTATTTACTCTATTGATACATTCCAGATCGTGATCGAGCGAGGGAGTAATTGGCATAAATACTTTTTCTATTGATACATTCAAGGCCTTGATCTAGTGAGGGAGTAAATGACATAAATGATTATCTGTTAATACATTCAGGATCTTGATCTGACGAAGGAGTAATATGCATAAATACTTATTCTATTGATACATTCAAGATCTTGGTATAGAAAGGGAGTAATTGACATAAAAAATTACTCTATTGATACATTCAAGATCTTGGTCTAGAAAGGGAGTAATTGACATAAATAATTACTCTATTGATACATTCAAGATCTTGATCTAGTAAGGGAGTAATTGATGTAAATAATTACTCTATTGATTCATTCATTCAAGATCCTTGAATCTTTTTATTTTATGTACTCGATATTTTTTTTTATTTTTGAGCTTATTGCACAGGTTATAGAGATGAACAGAATCAGGTCATCTATCGACTGGGAATCACCCGGATGACCTTAGTTTTTTCTATGCCCAGGTATCTGATATCGTCATTTATGCCTATTTTTAAAATATTCGTAATATATTTCGTAGTAATTTATCAGGGTAAGGAGTGTCTCATTCCTGACTTATGATGGAGAATTCATATTGAGACTGCTTTTATTGTGTTTATTTTGTTATTGTTATTGCATAGGGATAATGTAGGGTGCCTGTCTGTTTGGACTGCATGGTACATATGCACTCCTCTTAATTGTATATCTTTGATAATTCGTTTCGGAAATGCAATAATAATAATAATAATAATAATAATAATAATAATAATAATAATAATAATAAATACTAATAATAATGATAATACCATAAATAAATAAAACATTATAAAATCATATAAGTGACAAAAACACTGAATGTTCACACTCAGTATGGACACTGACTCTTTCTAGTAACATATTTGATTTAGACTTCCCTCCGAAATAATGACCTCTTATCCTTTCTTATAAAACTTTAACTTGAAGACTCGATACAAGGTTCATCTGTAGCTGTTGTATACCAAAGGAAAATGCTTATAGGAACAGTGCAGCATAAACTCAAGTAATCAATACACCATTTTAGTATAGAGAAGTGCATATTGTTGTACGTAAGTTTTTGTTGTGTTTTCTTGATTGGAAAATACATTATTTATATGAAAGAAAAATAACCAAATTAAAGTAACAAGAACATTGTTAGGGATTTCAGTACAGGTTTTATTGCTTTTTCTTGGTAAAACATACTAAATATACTGCAAGATAATTTATGAAAATAATTTGTAAAATCTTCAGCGTATTCTAAATATGTAATTTTATTGCTTTTTCTTGAAAAAAAATCATAATTATTCTCTAGAGCGTAGTGAAATGCTTATGAATAGTCTAGATAGAATATTTTGTTGTTTTTCCTCACTAAAATCATATGTATCAGGCAGTCTTCAAGATGATGTATATGTAGGCAGTCTCATTAGTATAGTAAGAAATTTAAGAGCAAACTAAATTTGTATGTATATATTTCTTTTTTTGCTCAACATAGTCATTGTATGACATATACATTTTCATTTAATTATTCGGATTTTTATATATTAATATTTATAATTTGATTTTTGATTTTGAGAACTGTCCGTGATATTTTTTTCTGCTGTCAACATTTGGTTAGAAATATTCTTGTGCAGGTCCTTGGTGATTTGTGTCATACAGCTTTGTCAGATGTCTTCTGTTTTCTCTTTCATACATATCGACACACTTGTTTGATTGATTGATTGATTTTTATTTACGACACAACACGAATATTTCACGTATATAGTGACGGCATCTGCCTGATCCAGGGCATACAAATTTTGACCTTTGCAACGAACCCACCCGAAGCAGTGAGGGATCTTTAACGTGCCATGCATACCACGACACGGGGCCTCGGTTTTTACTGTCTCATTCGAAAGACAGGACACCGGCATGACCAGAGCGGGACTCGAATCCCGGCCTCCCGATCAGGAAGCCAGCGGAGTGCCACTAGGCCACGCCGGTTTCGACACACTTGTAAAAATGTGTAACAGGGAGGGAGATCAGTATCTGTCCTATGATGTATTAGCTAGGCATGAAGTAGGTGATATTATATGCAGTAGGTGATATGACATGCAGAAGGTGACATGCAGAACACGATATGGCATACAGCAGCTGATATGACGTGCAGAAGATGTTATGACATGCAGAAGGTGATATGGTATATAGCAGGTGATGTGACATGCAGAAGGTGATATGGAATACAGAAAGTGATATGGCATGCAGAGGGTGATATGGCATGCATTTGGTAATTTAGCTGTCATCAAATGAATGTGGTAATTATGATATGGCGTTGGTAATCATGACATGAATTTGTTATTCACGACATGATTTTTGGTAATCATAAATAAAGTTGGTAATCATGATATGGAGTTGGAAATCATGATATTAAGTTGGTAGTTATGAAATGAAGTAGGTAATAATGACATGAAGTTGGTACTCGTAAAATGAAGTTGCTGATCATGACATTAAATTAGTTTTCATGACATGAAGTTGGTAATTATGACGTGAAGTTTTTAATTATGAAATGAAGTTGCCGATCATAACATGAATTTGGTAGTCAAGGCATGAAGTTGATAGTTATGACATTAGTTGGTAATCATGGTATGACGTTAGTAAACATGACACGAAGTTGGTAATCATGTCTGACCACAACATGAAGTTGATTATCATGACATGAAGTGTATGTTCATAACAAAAAATAAAAAACAAAAAAAAAAAAAAAAAAAAAAAAACAAAAAAAAAAAAACAAAACAAAACAAAACAAAACAAAAACAAAAACAAAAAACTGGTGTTGTAATTAAATTATGACTGTTGTGATACAGATTGGCTACCTGGATTTTTTTTTTTCAGTATTTGCCCTTTTGGAACAAAACATAATATTTTACTTAAGCTGACCCATTCATATTTTTAACACTTACAGAATATGTATCAACTATTGCTTATTAATGTAAATAGATAGAAAATGACTAATTCGAAAAGCCATACAGATTAAACCAGGAAAAAAAAAATAAAAAAAATCCCAGCTGCATAAAATGAGATATTCCTTTGCAATATAACAATGACCTATTGGCCCAAATGTATGCTGTATGAGGTCATTAATTTGTTAGGTTCAGTCATTCAATCAAATAGGAACATTTCTTTTTATTTCGTATGATGCCGCATGATGCATCTGATGTTACCAAAAGCCCATGAATATGACTATCTATCAAAGATGTAACTTTCTTTCAATAATGTTACTTATTTTTTTAGTCGCATACCAAGTGCCATTAAACATGTCATATGCATAATATTTCAATGTGTTTGTTCGAACATGAGACATTATTTGATAGTTGCATGCAAGGTTGTGGTTGGACAATCTGAAATTATAATTAAAACGATTTTAGTAGAAAAGTGAGGAAAAAAGGATTCTCAAAAGGATAAAAAAAAACATGAAATGTGTCTTTCTTTTAGTTCCTACAAAGATCATTATAGTAGAATGCCAGTACATGTACATGTAGCTATCGATTTAAGTTTGTAATTGAATCTATAATCGGTATAGTGCCCTTTGTTCACAGGTATTGAAATTAGAGGTTACCATGCGAGTATTTTACAAAAAGTGTCAGAATATCGGCAAATACGTACCCTGTCAGAAATAATGAATGGAACGCAGTTTCTGATTGGGCATTCGCCGATTCTTCTTTACTTTTTGTAAAACACAAGCATGGTAACCCCATTCTAATGCTTTTGACAAAATAATTACAACGATATGCAGTATGCACAGAGTAACCGTTTATTTTAAACAAAGTTGCTTATCATACTGACGTCAAATAAAACATCGCAGGGTATTATGACGTCATATCAAAAACAGCAGCGTATCGTAAATACTCCTGCAGTCTATAAAAAGACATCTTAATAGTCCTCCGAAGGGAAGTGTCATAAAACAAAGAACAATTAACTCAGTGAATACTGAGTATAAAGACAGACCATAAGATCGCGTGTTACAAACAAAATACATTAGAATATTTTCAATCCGCATATCTTAAGCCAATTATAGTTCCCACTTTTATTATTTACTGGCCTTTTCTAGTCTTTTATACTACTGTAGGTTATTTCACAAAAACTGTTACGAACATTTTAAGGGTTATTTTTTATTCTTCCTTTTTTTTTCTTTTTTTCTTTTTTTTTTTTTTTTTTTTTTTGGTAATTTTCAATCCAAGATCTGGAAAAACTGAACTATATATATGTATATATGTATATAAATAATTAAATTTACGATAATACTTATTATTCCTTATTACAACAAAGCATTCGGAAGTTTACAGTGATACTTCATCTAAGTACAAAATTACAAAACAAATCCTTAAAAATTTCGAAAGTACTTTGGGGAAACGCTCTACTGTTCGGTTGTGTTACGGTGACACGTTCTTTACTGTCAAACCCACATTTAGCTTATGTGTGCACTTTAGGAACTATTCACCCTTTACCTGTGTCAGGACTCTAATGTTACTCCGCACACTGATCTACATTGAATGAACGTAGATGTTATGCAGTGTATAATTGATGTGGTATATCTAAATATTTTAATATTACATACAAAATCTCTTAATTGTTCAACAGTTTTGGAACTTAAAGGATGGCAATCGCCTTTCTGTTCTTTTGCACGCTATACGCAGTCATCTGTTTTCCACAACAAGGACAAACAATTAATTTTATGTGCGCTGATTGACATTCGAGTCTATCTTTGAAGGAAAAGGCTGACATAGTGTCGAATGATGTGCGCAGCGTGAAGATATTTTGTGTTGTTTTATTTATTTACTTTTTTTTCTATTCTTGGAGGAAAATGCTGAAATAGTTCCAAATGATGTGTGCAGTGTAAAGATTTGTATTGTTTTATATTTTCGGGGCATTCATAGCAGTTGTGGCCAGTAAACAGGAAATGCATAATCATCCTGTTCATCTGGTGCCACCTATCTTTCTCAGGGATTTATGAATTTCTACTTCAATAGGTTATTGTGAAAAAAAAACAGTGACATTTCTCCTGGTAATTCTTATATTTCGTAATTTAATGAAGTGTGTTGTTTGAATAAGCAACTCACTCAAAGCTGTGGCATAACTTGCAATATTTATATTGTATTTATTTCATCAAAGGAAAGATAAACAAAAACAGAAAATTAGTGATACAAGTGTAGTAAATGTACAAAATCAGCAGATTAATGTTAAAGAAATTCTGTAAATTGCATGAAAATAGCCATATCAGACTTTTTAATGTATTAATCGATAATATTTAAGGTAAAGTGACATTTCTTATGCTTCTAATTGTTGAATCGACAAAGATTTTGGGGCAAAGATATTAAACATTTGGTCAGTTTGTTAAACTGCACAACGTTTAAACAATTACAGAAGTTTGGTATTTCACATGAGTATGACTTTAAAGTGACCTATAATACAACGGTCATCTAGGGTAAGATTTGAAAAGGACCTCTAATAAAAAACTTACTTCTTTTCTTTTTACAATGGTTAATTTGTAAGAAAACATATAATTAAAGTGTAAATTTCAAAAGTGACATTTCATAAATAGTAAACATCTTTGTCGAAATGGTCAATAAAGCATATTGCACCATACTTTCTCCAAAGAAGGATTTGTAACCGTGAGTGACTTGCATACAAGAACAGTGCTGGACATACAAATGTACAGGAATTCACTATCATGTAGAAAAGAGACAGGGTTGGTTAAAGCTCCAAATTGAAATTCGCTTTAACCTCTCGCTTGGTGATAGAAAGTTTGAGTTTTATTTCGAGTCATTTAGAGTAGCAACGAATGCCAATGTAAATTCGTAAGATGGAATTTTTTCAAGTACCCAAGATTTCAACAGACAGACGGAGATTCATGTTTGTGTGTGAAGATTCTAAACCAGAATGACTTTTGTTAAACTTACAGTTACAGTCTACTTGGACTCAACCAACACCCCCTTTACCGGTGCTTTTATAAAACTTCATGGAACGTTCTACGTCAAATGCATATAGGTATAAAAAGCTTTGTTGAACATAAATCTGTTTCCGTAGAATTTAAACAGATGTATACATTTCCTACCGTTGAGTATTGAACTTAACAACTTGCAGTACTAAAGGGACTATATATAGTTTGTCTTTATCATTTAGATCTGTCAAAAGGTGGTACCACTTTAGACAAAATATGGCCAAAAGGGTAAGGGCATCTGAGTATTTAAAAAGAATGTAAGACTCAAATATGTTCATTTGGTTTAAATCGGGTAAAAAGAATTTTTGGCGTTTTTGATGCCTTTATTGGACTTTATTATTATTTCATCAATATCAGCATAGGCTTTCATTGGAAAAGCATATATAGATAAAATATTCTTAATTGTTTTCTCACGTTAGACAACAATAAAAGAAAAAGAGAAGATCAAATAACTAGAATTTGCTAAGAACTTAAAGATAAGTCCCAAAGGTTATCACTCTTGCAGAGTCATTGATCTGGATCATCTCAGCGTTTGTAATTGAACTCCATTATTTTATAGTAGGTCATACAGTTTCAGGTTACAGTTTCTCATTTGTCAGCCTGTACATCCTTTGGGTCCTTTTTTAAATGAAGTAAAAAACGAAGAAGTACCTAGGGGTAAACCATATCTCATAGTCCATGGAATAAAGGGGACAATATCGTATTTAGTGTCATATTCAGACAAATGCGAACCCCCATAAAATCGAGGTGAGACCAGGTGCCCGGAGGAGTAAGCGTTCCCTGGTTGCATGCAACAATGTATAGCTTCTATCTGCTTCTAATTTTGATTTTTAGAAAACTGAATTTTGTCAAAAGAATATTAAATACAAAAATTGAAATCCACAATCTTGTAAGAATTCTTAACATACGTTGTTTCGTAATACATTTGAAGTTGTTTTTCAAAGCTTGTCGGAAAGGCCCGAGAAGGTGCTATTGTTGTATCACCGTATAGGATAATACGTAATCTGTCACAGCTTCGGGTAGGACCGTTGTATAGGATATAAGTATTAACTCATGCACCAGGTAGGTACCGCCGTAATAAAAACTTTGCGTGTATAATATAGTGTTTTGTTTTTGCATCGCGTGAGCACGGTTTGAATTTTTAATCATTGTATCTAAAAGTCAAGATTTCCTCTTTTGCTACACAAAAAGGTACATCAGAAACTTGTAACAGTAGTTAACCTAGTAAATGTAGCTATTGTGCGGCTAAGGCATTACAGTGTTATTAGAATATTCACAATATATCTATATATGTGCATAGCTATATATATATACACAAAAAACTGTAATTGCCTGAGATAAAGCTTTCAAGAACTATGTATTTTATTTCTGTATAAAGTACATTGATCGGTGACGTCATAACGCCCCATATTTGACCCACTTTTCCACACAGAAAGCGATGTTTGGCAAACTTTTAATTGTTAAGCTTAGGACGTCATAATGAAAGGTTCGACATTTCCAAACTTGCGTGACGTCATTAAAGTCGTATTTTGCGCTAAAGTGTTTGACATTCGACGAAGTCATTTTGGATAAGCGTTACGTTGTCATGGGGCACCGGCTGTTTCTTTCAATTTATAACTTCCCTCCGGAATGCTATAATGATGCAGTTTATAAATAGGAAATGGAAGTTTCCAGTAATATATTTTGGCGTTAAAATCGCATATATATAGAATAAGTGTCTTATTTTGTTTTTTCAAGCACTCCTGCATGAAAACACAAAATAAGAAACGTATTCTACATATCTGTCACTGAAAAAAAATACGCTTCAGTGCGAGTCTGATCACAAAGTATATACAATACTCCACGAAAAAGCTTGTTAATCTCCGTAAATGTGCAAATGGTATTACTCTAGGTTTTCAGTGAAATCGAGCAAATGGGTATTTCTACATATCTCTTAGAGAGATATTATAGCAGACAGAGTGGACATTTCTCTAATTGTATAATACATGTAATGCAAAATCCCAAGAATTCCAATAGCACTTTAAAGCTTGCTGTGTTCTAGCTGTTTGACTAGTCTACGGCTCGTACATAATTACAATTATTCACTGGTTACGCAAAGGGTTTGCTGTTCACTTCGTAATTGACTTTATTATACAGTTATTACCCCCCTGTGATTAGATGTCTGATATTAGAACCACTGTAAGCCGGCGTGGCCTAGTGGTATCGTGTCGGACTCCTGATCGGGAGGCCGGGGTTCGATTCCCGCTCTAGTCATGCCGATGTCTTGTCTTTCGGATGAGACAGTAAAAACCGAGGCCCCGTGTCGTGGTATGCATGGCACGTTAAAGATTCCTCACTGCTTCGGATGGGTCCGTTTCAAAGGTCAAAATTTATATGCCCCGCATCAGGCAGATGCCGTCACCATATACGTGAAATATTTGTGATGTGACGAAAAACAAAAAAAAAAAAAAAAAAAAAAAAAAATTAATCAAATAGAACCATTGTAAGGTTATTCAATACACATCGTTGCGTCATGAATGGTGATTCGTTTCCCTTAGTTTTACATCAAATTATAAAGAACTGTAAAACACACAATTCTACCCATACAAAGGGTAGATTACTCATTCTTATTAAGAGTCCCAATAAGTGGAAAACATGACTCTAGATTTCAACTTTCAGGTTAAGTAGCATAAACTGTAGGGAATGCGGACATTTATGCATTGCATAATATCCGGTTTATGCAGTTCATTTTGTTAAACTGCAGAGGTTCTTCTATACACTAAATTTGTTTGAATAGCTACACTATTGACATACACTATTTGAATCCAGAGCTTTCCTAGCTTGAATTTCCACATAGCTTCCGAGATGACATCCAGACAACAGATGCGCATGCATGACTAAAACAATCTGGATCTCTCTATTCAACATGCAAATCATGACATATTTATCAATAACTGTATTTACAAAACAATCGTTAGATGAAATATCGATATGTATTACTTGAAATAAGTATAATAACAGCTAAGATTAGTCTGCGGTTTTGATTCTGAAAACATTATAAAATGCTTATGATTTTACTTATTTTTTAGTTTGGAACATAGTTGATGATGAAAGTAGTGTGTCATTAGGTTATTACAATATATACAGATATTCTTTTTTCGTTTTTCTTTCGTTTGTCACCTCACGATATTTACTAGAAGACATTTTGACAATTGACAATGGTTTGGATAGTTTTGTCTCATCGGTAAAATAATGATTTTGATAAAGTCTTCCTTGTAGAACATATTGTCGAATATTATACACGTAAAACGTTAACTGGTCAATTATACAGGTTTTTGCTGAGTTTCCAATGAGCCTTGCACTTGCCTATTAGTTGATTTGAAATGTTTGCTGAAATCTAATTTTGATACTTCATGCAAATTTCATTAAACTTAAAAACAAATGCACATGCACGTCGACGTGTAATAATTTGAACTGTATAACTACACTCAAGTGTTTGTATGTATTCAAACGGTAATGGAAAAGTTGGAAATCATATTTTGTGAAATATTTTTGACGTTTTATACTTTCGCGGCGTTTCCATTCCAGTAATCAGTTGTTCCTTTGCTTTTTATGGTGTTTTACATATATGTAGAATATGATACTAGTACACATTTTACCATGAACTAGATTTTTTTTATTGTTGTTTGGTGCGAAAACCACAGTTACTGTATGTTCATGGTGACCGCATCAGTCTGATGGATTGCACAAATATTTAGACCTTTACAACGGACTCACTGGAAGCCATGGGAAATCTTATATGTACCATGTCTATCGTACCATGGGAGCTCGGTTTGTAGTCTAATGCGATAGACCGAATACCGGCGGGATTTGAACCCAAGACCTCACAACCATGATGAAAACACCGTACCGAATGAGCCACTCCATAAATCAAGAATATAAACTTTCCGGTTTCGTTTTGAAACTTGTGGAGTACCATCAGTATCCTCAGATGGGGTTATTGCAAAGGTCAAATTTTTGTGCAATACACCAGGAAGATATCCTCAATATATCAGAAAATCATATCAATCATACCATATTAATATAAATAATTAAACCAACAAATCCGGTGTTAGCCAGGTTTATTAGAATGTGTTAGAAATTATAGTAAGTACAAGGTAAGCCCATTATGCATGATGATTCGGACTCTTCTTATATGAGTAGAAATAGGTTATACACCACATGGGAGTTAAATAATTTATGTATTAATGTTAGACGCTCCTCATTAGGAAACGACAGGTAACTACATCGAAATCAATATCCTTGACGGGCAAATTAAATTTAATGTAAATACTTTTTGTTCGGTATTGATAGTGATGTTCGGGCATGCGTGTAACGGCCAGATTCTCATTAAACCGATGCAAACTGTAATGATGTCAGTATTAGATAGTCTATCTAAAAGAAGAGAGTTTTGATTTTATTATGAAGGAAGTCATGACATATTCGTTTTTAAACTCTGTGTGAAATACAGGAAAATTCTGTGGAAGAGTATATCTTTCATTTGAAAATATTGAAAAGAATTTCATCGCGTCTGAAATGTGAATTACTAAAATGAATATTTCGTACTTTTATTTATTAAATTAAATTATTTCATTTATTAAATTCGAAAACAAACTGAAATAGAACGCACAATGATCTTCATAAGTCCGACCTTCATATTTCTTTTTGGCATTGTCATGAAAAATATCCAAGGAACCACATTGATTGGTAGAGATGACACAGCTTGTTGTATTTACGAAATCCTGCATGGCATTGGATATGCAATGTGCGCCAAAGAATGCCATTTGCGGTCAGGATATTGCCAAGTATTTAGTTATGACCATGTGCATCTTACTTGTAAATTGCTGAATTCAACATCGACCGAATCACCAAACAGCGGATTTGTGAAAACATCAATAAATGACACCAGAAAGGTAAGGCTGAAATTTATTTTGATTTGTATATTGTTTTTGTTTTCCGAATCTACTGAATCATCAAAGAGAAGATTTTTAAAACATGTATTTCAAACACCAGAGAGGAAAAGCTGTTTTTTTTTTAATTTTCTGTTTGTTTGTTTTTTCGGGGGGGGGGGGGGGTTGTCTTGTTTTGCTTTGGGGGTTTTTTTTGCAATTTGTAAATTGCTTAATTCCAAATCTACTAAATCAACAAGCAGAGGATATGTTTACCATGTATTCGAAAATAAGAAATCTACATGTATGGGTGAAATGTATTTTTATTCTAAATGAATTTCCAATACTAATTTCTCTTCTCATGCTCACTGATAATCTGCCAATAGAACCTTTTAATCAGACACCGTGGATTTCAAAGTATGATTAATTATTATGTATGATTTCATAAACGAAGAATTAATTTTTGTGACGTATAATGACAGCATCACAATGCATTCTAGATGGGCAAATTGTTGATTATTCGAATATTTTAGATCAGAACAAGGGGAAGGAGGGGGGGGGGGGCGAGATCTGAATTAACTGCATAGCAAAATCTATATAATTTTCAAATACAATATATAAAAGTTTGTTTATAACGTATTTGTGCGTCTATGTATTTTCACCTTCCGCGTCGCTTTAAGTGTGCAACGACATACACGTAGCTTCAGATGCCTTCCTATATTAATATCTTATTGTACCGACAAAGATAACGATGGGTTTTTTCTGCATTAGATCTGAAGTAGAGCATAATACCTATCACAGTTTATGCAATTTAAGTAATGAGATATACATTCTTTATCACCGGGTAATATATAATCACTTTCATAACACAATCAATTGGAAATACACATATAGCACCATAGGAGTTATTAAAACAAACAATTATTGAAGTTAAATATCACTGGACAAATATCTTCTTCTATACACATCGTTATCAATTATCTGCATTAAATTACTCAAAATGTATTTAAATATAAATACCATTTCATAAGAATTCTATGTAAACTTTTGTAAGAACACACATGATAAGTCAAATATAAAATAAGGGGATAATAAATCATTTGCAGGCATAATTTGTATCATTTATTAGTCGCAAATCACGTTTTAAGCGACGCGTTAGCGTTAGCAATTTCAACGTATTTTTATGAAGTTACCACCCAGGAGCGCTGAGACATCGTTGGTCATTGTTGATTTCAATGCATAAACCTCGTGATTTTATACAGTCAACATATGAAATTAAATAAATCAGTTTATATTGTTATAGTCATCTTGCCGTAGTAAATTGCTTTCAAAATCGCATTTCCAGGAGACTTCCCCCACTGAACATGTTAATATCATTATCTGGAATGAAACTTAATGCAGTTATATTCCATTATCGCATCCTCATAAGGCATGTTTACTTTGGTTTTAATTTTAGTTTAACTAGGAATCTATCATCTTATCTGAATGTGAAAGTACAATCCATCCGTGGTGACTTGAACGTATGTTATTATTGTCATAATATGAATTATAGAAAAAAAAAAAAGATCGTTGGTGCCTTGTATAGGATTTTCAAGATAGTCGTAAGCCGGTGTGGTTCAGTGGCTGAGGTGCTCGTCTTGGTTTGGACGCCAGTCGTAATCACGCCGGCGTACTGACTTTCGATGAAACACAAAGGATCCCTAGAGTTCGGGGGTTCGATTGCCACCCTGGGCACACCAGAGTTCTGTCTTTCGGATGGGACAGTTAAAACCGAGGTCCCGTGTCACGATAGGCGTGGCACGTAAAAGATCCCTCACGACTTCGATTGGTCTCTTGCAAAGTTATAAATTTCTATGCAAAGCATCAGGCAGATGTTACAATATACGTAAAAGAATCGCGGAGTGATGTAAAACGATAATAAATCAATTAATTAACCACATGCTTTGGGGGACTTTTGTGATTTTAGTTTTACGATATGAATTTAGTACACAATATAAAATTAAAGACGTATTCATTCTTGTTCTCTTCTTTCTTTCTCTCATTTTTTTTTTTGTTTTCTTCTCCTGTAAAGAAGTGCATTCATGAGATGTTAAGATGAACGTTGTACTTTATGCAAGTCAAGATATAAACATCACAGGGCAATATTTACATTTGAAAGATAAATTCCTTGCTCCTCGTTCTGTGATGAAGTGGGATGGTGATCCACTGCTCATTGCTGTCCAGTTGATTGTTCTCCAAGGAATAGCCTGATGGGATTGCTGACGGTAGTTTGTTCCAGTCCCTGATAGTACTTGAGAAGAAGAAAAAAGCGGTAAAATTCTTCTTGATTGTATACGGAAGGTATGCTGACCCTCTGTACTGATATCGAATTGGATGAGGTATAGGTCAGTTGGAATGGTTGCTTGGATGTGCTGGAGTTTGATAGCAACAAAAGGCGAATATTTTTACTTTTCTTATCTGAAATAGTTCCCATTCTAATGTAGTAATCATGTCGCACTGTACAGGACTGTCGTTATTTACCGTCTGTCTGTACTTATGTATTATTTAATTATTTGTAAGAATTGTTCAACTGTCAGACACCAGCATTTATTTTGATTACATGTATCTTTGGACAGATTGCAAAGCAACAGTATACTCTATGTATACAAATAATAGCGTTAATACGATTTCGCGCAAAATGGTCCTAAAATGAGTTGGTGAATTATTAGCGCTATCATACTTTAACGCATTTGCTATTCTTGGTACGGCTTTGTATTTTTGTTCGAAATAACATATTCGATATTTCATTATTAGTCTAGTCACGAATTAGCGCAGTTGGAGCAGCGATTGTAACCGCTAAAATATAAGTCCTGCCAAAATAAGTACACATACAGTATTCATTATTGAGGTTATGCTATTTCAAATTAAACAGACGTTTGATAAGTCAGTAGTTCAAATTTAACATATAAACCGAAGTAATGAGGGACCTTGAATCCCATACATCTGCCGGTACACGAGATGTAAGTTCGTGTTACCAGGCACGTTGCTGATTGAGTTTATTTGACTCATTACAATAATGGAAGACACATATAGTCAATAAATATACGAGGGGCATTTAAAAGATAATGGATATTTGCACGCTATATTTTATTGGTAAATATTATCCATTATCAGTCTAGGGACACTCCTTAAACACTGGTGTGTTGTGCTTTCAACGGCAAACCAGCTTTGGAAAGAAATATGGGTGTTAATTCAATAAGAAGGCCACAAGTATGTATGGAAGACAGATGTGTCGGAGTTTTTTTTTAATTTACTACAAAATCCGGTGAAATGCATATATAGTCACAATAAGTCATAACCATTCTAGCTGATCATGATCTTTTACCATTTGTGATGACGGTGGTACCTCTAATGCTTAATGTGGCTAGGTATTACACTCAGTCGAATGACTTAATGCTGGACGACGGATGTTAAGCCTGCAGCAAATGCCAAGTGTTGCATAGTGTTTCATGGTACGTGATCCTATCTCTAGTTTCGCCAGGTCCATTACTTTAGATATAAAACCATATCAGTGATGGATTTAGAGGGGGCGACCGCCCCCCCCCCCCCCATTTTCGTTTCAAGTATGAGTAAAACCTCAGTTTAAACACCCCAAACAGCTGAGTATTTTGGCTAATAATTTTGACTTTCACACGTGGAAATCCTGGATCCGCCTATGCAGATGCAACCACTTTATTCCAATGCAACATAAATTTACAAACCCTAAAGAAGAAATTGTAAATAATACATCTAAAATTTGTCCGAAACTCAGAATACACAGTATGCATTCTATTTATATATAAATGAGTCAAATTAAACCTTATACTTTAAGTAGTGTATACAACAGTCTCGTTTTCTGTATATTAGAGTCTATATATTATCTCATGTTTTCTATTGTATTGCTGTATCATCGCAGCTGCTTTTGTTGTTCATTTGAATAGAATATATAGTGAATACACGAAGCAAAGATTACGTACGAGGAATGATTCCTCTTTTGTTAAATACTCAACCGTGCAATTCCTTCCTTTTCTTCCTCTTAGAATGACGCATCTGTCATTAAAAATACCCCTACAGATACTGTCCATTGTTCACAAGAATATCAAATTGCGAAAGACAATATGTTGTGAAGATTTCAGTATGTAATCAGATATGGTCTGCTCTAAGCTGAATTATTGAAATGATGTTTTAATGGTAATCGATTAATATATTCTCGGAGACCTAAGTAAGCAGTGACTATATATATAGCCATTCCTAAGGGACGACAATCATCGTGCCCATTGAAATAATTAGTATGCAAGTAAACATACAGAGACACTTGGAAAAATAAAAAAATAATATATCATTAATAATGATGATGATGGTGATGAAGAAGATGATGATGAAGATGATGACGGAACTATACAACATCGTTCCTTATTAAAAATACACTAATGCAGTCAAAAGGTAATTATACTAAACAACAAGTGATCAGCTCTGTTAAGTTAGCCACAAAAAATAATATTTTATACATCCCAACTCTCTGAATGGAGATTTTGTAATTAACAAGTTTTAAACACGTAATGAAAACGTTTGAAATGCAAAATATAATAATAACTACACATCACGACCGAGTAAAATCTAAGACTTTATTATCATAACAACTAGCTTACTATCTATAATTATTTCTGAAGTAACAACACCACAATGCCCAATTTAAATGGTAAGTATGCAAGTAACCGAGCATAATATTTTATTTTGTTCAACAACGATGTGGACAGTGATCAACTTAACTTCTCTCCCGTATATTCCTTCACACTAGTAAAATTGTGACCAAATTACTTTTTTTTCTACGAAACATACATAGGATAACATCAAGCTCAAGGTACTGTATCATCTATCAAATCAACCAGACCGCCAACAGGAGAACAATTATCAATATTCATGATGGAAATTATATTGAAAAATCATAAAACAATTATTGTTCTTTGAATTTTATAAGAACTTATATGTCATATTTCCGTATTTTATGTTTTATATCAAAGAGAAAACTGGTGACATCTGACAAAGCTGTTTGACAAAAAACATCAAGGACATGCACACAAAACATGATTGTTATAGAATATACACGGAAAAATGAAATTACAAAAATATTTGCTTGTGCTGTGGTTAAGATACTGACTTAAGGTAGTCAAATGAAGTAACAAACGTCACTCAAATGGTGTGGTTAACCGGTTTATGGGCGACCACCTTCCCACTCACCGCGAAAGCAGCACAATCAAAGGACACACACATTCTCAATTAATCGGAAAAAGTAATTATACTGTACTGTTGCATAACTGATATCCTATACATAAAATATTTCATTTTTACTTTCACATTTTAAAGAAAGAAATTCTATAAGAATTTGATATTCCCGTTACCTTCTAAAATATATGTATTTTATTTTTAATCATACACCTGCAATATTTGTGTAAACACAAGATTGAAAGAAATATCAATGAATTATAGTGAGATACTTTTAAATAGCTTTTCATTAATTTCAATTTTAATATACATTTGATAATGAACGAAATCAATTCATAAACTATATAAATGCTGTTCCCTGCCACTTGAATTTAATTCAAGTTTAAAAGTTTATTTGAATTCTTTAAAAGATTATTGACACAGTTTCGTAAAAATAATTGCCATCAGGATGTAAGTCTTTCACGCAACCACAGCGTTAATGTGGGCGTGAGAGACACCATACCATAAAACATATCAATAAATTTATTTGTTCAGTGGGCTAGTGTATGGCTCATGAATGAAACGACTTTATTTGATTTCGTCAATGACCCTTCACTGTATTGTCCGTATTGTCCTACGGACTAATGCAGAATCCAGCGCTACGATAGAGTTGACATTTAAAAGGCATGCAGACCATTTCACTTAGGAAGATTTAAGGATTTTTCCCAAGTTTTATTTACATAGAATATGATTTTAAACTTCATGATGCAGAAAATGAAATGGGTTCTTGTATTTAGGGATAGATGTATAATCATAAATTTCATAATTTCCGGTACAGGTTTCAATCCATTTGCAGGAATTTTTGTGACTATTTTGGAGAGCAATAATGTTCATTTACTGTAATGTAAAGATGATGGATAAATCCAAACCACAAGTCCAAAAATCATGAAACCATAGGACATACAAAATCAGTGAAAATGAAAAACAAATGGAAAATAACAAAATATGTCTACTTGAAGAGCATATGTGAACCCCTGTGATGGAGTGAGATCAGGTGCCCGGGGAGAGTGAGCATCTCCTGCTTGCTAGCAACACCCGCCACATATACCCTGTAGAAAGATTCAAAACGTGTGAATTCCATATGTATCTATATATGGAGAAGTCGAAGTAGGTAACCTTCTAGTATAGAAGGTGTCAAATCTGTGTAAAGTGATCGGAATCGGTCTCAGTCCAGAATATCATTTAAAAGTCTGGATAACGAGATATCATATGGAGTAATAAGAGTCTCGTAACGACCGTAGAACTTCCTCAGTGATGATGCTAGTCTAGCACATATATAACCCTGGTTGAGCAGCTTAACTGAAAGTCGCCTAGCCCTGAGAACAAAGTCATTGTAATTTGAACATGCTCTGGAATAACGTATTAAATGAGATATGAATACGCCGTATGCGGGCGATGATGGAATGTTGCTACTTATGAAAGGAAAGTTTGTGATAGCGAAATTGAAATCGTCACGTTTGTCATAGAGTGAGGTGTTCAATTGACCATTAATGTCGAAAGACGACATAATATCTAAATACGAAGTAGAATTACTAGTTTCTGTGGTTTCTTTGACCTCCAGTTCACTTGGATAGATGATGCTAAGGTAATCCGCGAATGAAGGATTATTAATTGAAAGCAAGTCATCTATATATCTGTAAGTAAAATTGAAGCCAAGAGCCAATTGTTTTTTTCCTTGCGAAAGCAAAGACTGAATGAACTCAGCTTCGTATGAATAAAGGAATATGTCAGCCAGAAGCGGAGCACAGTTAGTGCCCATTGGAATGCCGACAATTTGTTGAAAAACCTTACCTCCAAACACCACAAAAATGTTATCGATCAGAAAGTTCAACATCTGAATGACAGCTGTTTCAGTGTATTTATTGTTGGAATCAGAATTTTCCCTAACAAAGTAAGTTTTATCGTGGCCTATTACTATATATTTGAATTTGCGGCTTCCGTTTTTACTAGTAAATGCATTTTGAATAATTTCCGCTAATCTGTCTTTTAATTTCTGATGAGGGATCGTTGTGTACAGAGTCGAAAAGTCAAAAGACTTGATGGAGTGAATTTTAGTAAAACTTTTTGATTTTAGATGTTCTAACAACTCTTTTGAATTTATAAGGATCCACATTTGATTAATTCCACTTCTGGAATATACTGTTATATACATACTGATAATTTAATTTTTTATGAATATTTTGAATCTATCAGTTATTTTAATTACGAGTTTTAGTGACCTAAAGGAAACGAGAGAGAGAGAGAGAGAGAGAGAGAGAGAGAGAGAGAGAGAGAGAGAGAGAGAGAGATAAAAGGGGAAAAGAAAATCAACAAATATGCATCAACTTTTTTGAAATTTTCACAATTATAACCGTCTACATCAAAACATCGTATTGTTTATTAAAAAGGGGGATGGATTATTAAAGCAAAACGATAAGTTATAACAATAATGGTGAAACTATAAAAGCAAACAACATGTCATATATGAATGGTAAAAGTTTGGACCACCAAACTAAATCGTCAATGCTTTTCATCTTAAAGCGATAATCATAAAAATATTTAAGATAAGCCAGGGATATATCCGTAAACGTTAATGTCATTTGGTTGTATAGAGTTTTATGTTTCCGATAAAGATCAAAGCATAACATTGTACAGGAATTATTTTCCGGAGAATGTGATGTCGAAATGTCAATATCATTTTTATTCATATCCAAAGCGGTTATGCATTACTGAGTATTAATATTTCACTCAGGAATATCAATTGGCAATCAACGGAGAAGAGGAGTATATGGTAAAATGATCGGTTATCAATGAAATAATACGCTGTTAACAATACATCTTATTCTAAGTAACAATACCTCGGGGAGCAAACAGATGAAATCATAATTTCCGTACCTTGCTTGATACCACTTGATTTCTCATTGATCTTAGATATACATTTTCGTCAAATTTTAATTGATATTATTGATTTTCTGTAGGGTTTGAAGCCGGTTTACTAAAAGAAATTCATGCTAATCGCAGAAATTCAATGCCTAATTAAATAATAGACATAATAGTTATTTGAAATGTTCTCCATTTCATGATTTCATATTCTGTTAATCACAAAACGAAAAAAAAAAAAAAAAAAAAAAAAAAGAAAAATTGTATCGTAAAATCTATTGTATTTTCAATTCTGATCAGAAACAGTGTTTTATACATTCTTATTTTACTAGTTGTTATCTTTGATTGATTATTGTTTACGTCACTCCACGATCATTTCACGTATATTCTGCCTGATGCATTGCATACAAATTCAAACCTTTGAGTGATCTTCTAGACGTACGTGCCACGCCTACCGTGACACAGGACCTCGACTTTTACTGTCTCATCCGAAAGACAGAACACCGGTGAGCCCAGGGTGGGAGTCGAACCCGGGACCTCTCGATCACGAGCCGAGGACCTTATCCATTAGGCCACACCGGCTTTGTTACATATGAACGGTGTATGTAGTAAGAATTCTAACATCAAGTTTCCAGTGGTCTATGAATGTCTTGAATAATAATAATAATAATAATAATAATAATATGAATAATATGAATAATAATAATAAGAAGAAGAATGATGATGATGATGATCATCATCATCATGATCATCATGTATAAAATGATATTAAACATTGAAAAAAAAAACATACAAAACTGAACAAATCCCCAATTAATCTTACATGATAATAATGACACACACGCGTGCACACACATGTTGGCGTCTCTTGATAGTATCAGTGAACACATAATTATTCATGTATGATTTATTACTTACCTACTGGGCAATTAGTAACCGCATGTTTTATTTACAACACGAATACTATTATAGGGGATGTCGTTGAGGAATTCTGCATGGCGGTATTCTTAGTGATCTAAGATCCATCTTCTTACCTCATTGGTACTATGCGCTGAGAATAGTCTAGCGCATGCGGAAACCGAAATATCAAAAGTGCCACATAGCCTCTGTGATCGCTTTTCATTTTAACGTGAATGTTATTTCATGACTGCATTGATCTGTTCTTTCGTATGTGGTATGATATTGTTACTGCATGGACTAGAATTCCGAATTCTGTGTTTTAACGAGCTTACAAAAGTGATAAATGCAAAAACTGGACAAAACGTTTGTTTGCTTTTGTTTTTATGTTTGTGTGGTCTTTTGTCATATCTTTATACTTAGAAACGTGTCCTGCTGTAATATTTTAACTCGTTTTTTATGACAGGAACTAGCTGGAAAATGTGAAACAGTAACATGTCAATATAATGAAACATGTGTAGCGTTATCAAATTCAACTGCATGCATTACATATGGTAAGTACTTCTTAAACTGCAAGTTCGACATGGTATTCAAATGAAACACTGTAATTTTGAAATGTCATTTGTATAACCGAAATCGCCCGCATATATAACCAAGCATCAAACAAGTACATAAAATCTGTTGTAAATAAAAATAAAGAATAGAACTGGTAGGTCAGATAAAGCCGGACAGTTCGATAAAATCATATGACATGAACAAATTTTAAAATTAATTTCCATTGGCACACAGTTTTAGAAAAGATGTCATTCTTTCAAAGATGTGACACCAGTTTTTTCGTATTTTTATGAACGTCACACTTATTCTCTTTGCGGTGTGGAGCTCGTAAAAAGTTCCCTGCGGAGGGTTTGACTTAAGTGTTATTATACCCTTTTTCCTGATGTTATGTGGCTGTAACACTTTCTACACAGTGTTTGTTCACATCCATGTTTATGTACAGTGCTGAATTATATTGTTTCGTCTGTATATCAGGGCATTCACGGCGGGTGTGGATAGTCAAACAGGACACGCTCACTCCTCCCGGGCACCTGGTCTCACCTCCGAATTTCAAGGGTCCGTGAATGTCCACTGTGGTACATTGTTGTTAGTGCCATAGTCATGTGGCACCAGTTATTTTTATGAATGTCACACCTATTCCCTTTGCAGTTTGGGGCTTGTAAAATGATCTCCGCGAAGGTTTTGATTAAAGTGTTTTATACCATTCGACTAAAGTGTTTTTACACCATTTTTCCTGATGTTATACGGCTGAGACACTATCTGCACAGTGTTTGTTCACATTCATCTATATATACAGTGCTGAATTATATTGTTTCGTCTGTATGCCAGGGCATTCACGGCGAGAGTGGCTAGCCAAAGAGGAGACGCTCACTTCTCCCAGGCACCTGGTCTCTCCTTTGAATTTCAGGGGTCCGTGAATTTCCCCTGTGGTACATTGTTGTTAGTACCATAGTCATGTCACACCAGTTATTTTCGTATTTTCAAATTGTGCATTTAAAATGGATGATGAAAATACGAAAGTAAATGGTTACACTTGACTATGGCACTAACAACAAAGTACCACAATGGACATTCACGCACCCCTGAAATTTAGAGATGATGCCAAGTTTCTAGAGGAGGGAGCGTCTCCTGCCGTGAATGCAGACGAAACACATATAATTAAGCACTGTATATATACATGAATGTGAACACTTTAGAAAGTGCCACTGCCAGATAACATCAAATAACATCAGGAAAAAGCGCAAAATAACACTTAGGTCAAACCTTCCCTGGTAACATTTTAATGAGCTGCACACTGCAAAAGTTAATAAGTTATAAAAGTAGTGATCGTCCGGATTTCCCTGCCCGACCAGTACACCTCGAACGTTCGTTTTATTAATTTTTACGCACGTGTATGTAATCCAGACTTAATTCGTATCTTATTCTGACTTATTAATTGTAACAAAACACTGCTCTTTAATTTCGGCTGGTATGACTGGTAAGCAAAAGGTGTTACCTCATTTGGGATCCGTAATTTGCAATTTGATAAATTTTCTGGGACTGCAAGAATTATTATATGATATGTATTTTCTACTTTACGTAATTTATGTGACGGATTTTGCCAGTAAACAGGAGAGATCTACTCTTTCTTTGGCATTTTTGTTTCTTTTTTGTGCTGATTTCGTATTTTGTGTAGTCACGTGAGTTTTTATCTATCATTTTTTATTATATGTGGTTGCAAACCTAAATGATATATGAAATTATTTCAGACACTCCAAGAGATTGTAAAAGTATCTACGACAAAGGAATCAGAAATGATGGAATGTACGTCATATTTCCTTTCCTACCAACTCTGACACCAGTGCCTGTTGTATGTGATATGAGTCGGGGTGGATATACAGTAAGGAATATAATCCGTTTATTTCACGTATATATTGTTATTTTTCATATTTATCACATTGAGATTTCACATGTGATGATCTTATTTCGATTAATAATCTACAGTTGTTTTATATAGTATATAATATATATGAGCGCAATGACATGAGCTATGAAGATGTAATAATGCAACAAACACGCACACCGTGTGTCATCGTTGCAGTGTTTTGCTTTATTCTATGTTATTACCTAATTGACTATATAAATTAATATTACGTATTTTCTGCTGTTTCACAATAAATCCGTCTTTTTCTATGCAAATGGGTAACAGTCAGGGTAAGAGGGTAACAGTCAGGGTAAGAGGGTAACAGTCAGGGTCAGAGGGTAACAGTCCGGGCCAGAGGGTAACAGTCAGGGTAAGAGGGTAACAGTAAAACTGTTTCCCGATCACGTGACGAACTGTTACCCAAAGCGAAAACGTTTTAGTGATAAAGCGCTCAAAATGACGTGGCAAAAGTAAGTCATTTGTTTACTTCCGGCTTCTTGTCAGACGACAACATTACTTCGCGATTTGACAGTGTCTACAAGGAAGACATTATTGATTTATTAGAGAAAACGTACAACACAAATGATATCATAACGCTATACTACTTATTAACCACATAATGAATTAGGTAATAAAAAAGTTATTTCATGGCTACTTGGGCCTTTGGCCTTGGGTAACAGTTTCCCCGGTCTTCTCCACTACCTCGGGACAATAGTTTGACTGTTCCCCAAGTAGCCATGAAATAACTGTATATTTATACACATTGTATGCAAGTGATAGCGAACTGATACCGACGGTTTCATTTACCACAATTCATACTCGCAGTCACAATGCTGCGTTTCAATACAAAGCTTCATGTTATAAATTAAATATGCTATATTACATAATGAAATTATGTAAATTATGAAAGACATAATACATCGACGTGTTTGAAAAGTAAAATTCTAAGAATTTAATGTCCGACAATTGTACTCCGTCTTCCTTCCATATTTTCTGTTTTCAACATACAAGGATGTTTTCTTAATCTTAATATTTATTATCATTCTAGTAGCACCTATGGAACATCGGTGTTACTCTTGGTTTCGCGCGTTAAAATGCTTCTACATTTCATTTAAACTGCAAATAAGCAAGCTGACCATGTCTGTCCATCGCGTTAACGAGTAAAAAAGAGGAAACCGAGTTATTGCTTCCATAGGGCAAAGGAAAGGAACAAGATGCGTTAACGCAAAATTAAAACTTCAAAGTCAAGTTATGTAATTTCTGAGTCAGCGAGGATGCTGCAGTTTTGCAGTTCTGAGTTCACGAAAACAGAGAAATCTGTGTTACTGTAGGGCTGCACCCAAATGGAATACGGTTGTAGCGGCAATATAAAAAGAGTCCATGAGCGTTTTTACCTTTAATGAAAACTTCAAATTAAAGTAGCAAAGCAGCGATGGCTTTATGTCCTTGAGAAGGGGGAGAATTGGCAGTGATGATCATCTATGAAGTCTTAATAAAGTCTGATCTAGTTGAAGTCTAATTCTGGTCTAATTTAATCATGTTTCCCAACATGCTTATTTACTACAATACCGTCTGTTCCATAGATCATATTCCTAACCTGGTCATTATGTTCCTCACGAAGCCATCGTTTATGACAATTTTCAAGCGATAAAATCTGCCATTCAATTATATTAAGTTACATGAACTAAATTATATATAAAACATTATTCATTAAATTGACAATAAAAAAGCTCAGTCCAATATATCCACAATAAACAATTTCATAGATCCTTGACACTTGTACATTACTGTCTTCATTGTCTACGGCGAAATCTCATGTATACAAAGGCGAATCCAAATATGTACTCATCGGCGGGTATATAGGTAGTGATATATATGTAGCGTGGTACGCCGCTACCTTACAGTGATATACAAATATTTACATGTAACTGGTCACAAGATATAATTAACATTAAATCTAATAGAGAAATAACAAAAACAATTCCCCCAAAGACAAAAAAGAAAGAAACAACCAAACACACAAACAAACAAAAAAATTAATAATAATAATAGTAAAAAACGAAAAGAAGAAAGAGAGAAGAAAATCTGTCCTTATCAACACCCCCCCCCTCCAAAAAAAAAAAACAAACAAACAAAAACAAAACAAAAACATGAAATAAACAAAAAAAAAAAAAACACCCCCCCCCCCCCCAAATAAAAAAAAAAAAAAAAAAAAACATACAGGAAGGTCAAAATCAATCGGATTTTAATGGCATTCAATTAACATACAACTCGAAACTCTGCAAACTTTTGTTTCCACTAGCCATAATTATGGGAGGGGATTCGAATCTGGACTGAATACATGATGATTCAGTCTAGAATAATAATTACATTTTTGTGCATACGAGATTTCCCGCGGCCGGGTGTATCAGATGTTATTATTCAACCCTTGGTCAGATGTCTTCAGTCTTATTTTTTTTATATTTACACTTATTCGTGGTTGAAGTGTGGACGTTGTAAGAAGATTATCAGAATTCATATGTTACTTTATGCTTTTCAGATGTTAAGCAGAAGGGTCGATGGAACTGAAGACTTCTACAGAGATTGGGAAAATTATAAACATGGATTTGGTAATCTGGAGGGAGAATTCTGGATAGGTTATAAAACATTTTATTGTTACCAAAACAAAAATTCGGATACCTTAATTGCAAAACTTGGCTGTGAATTGTTTGTAAAGTTCATTTGCAAAGTGATATGATATGTGATATTGCAGTTACAACAACTTTTTATATAGTGGTATTTTTGTCATTATAGTATAACTTTATATTGCTAAAATATATTCAATTAAAACATTTATTTTGTACTAAACAACAATTGTTTCTTTATTTTCTCTGAAATTTAAAGCATGACAAATTCAGTATATTTTTAGCTTCCTCTTCAAATATGTCCTGTATTTATGATGTAATTGAGAGTTGATAAACGTCCCTTTTATTCTTTCTGTGAAGTCAACTTATCGTTCATTTTTTTAATAAGACAAATGCTAAATATTCATCATATCTTTACTGTTAAACAATAATATCTCAAGTAAGTCATCATCGACTTGTACAACAGTATATGTAGTGAACAAATTGTTTTATATATTTAAAGGAAATGACGTCATCCATGCCTTAAGTTCCCTAGGCTCTTCATCAATGTATATAGAACTTACTAGCCACGCTGGAGTCACTAAGTATGCTGACTACTCGTCAGTATTTGTTGCGGACGAAACCGACAAATACCGTCTCACAATCAGCGGATATAGCGGTACAGCAGGTGAGGCTCTACACATTTGATATCATCTATTTTTTATAAGGTTGCTGATGCTGAATGTATTCTAATTTTTGGAAATTTCTGAATTATAAGCATATGAAGCTTAAAAACCAGCAGCATGAACCTCAGATTCAGCACAATTTGGCGTATACCCTGTCTGCCTTTAGGGCTACGAATAAAGATTAGGTACCCGTAAAATACTTATATTTGTCAATTTTCTATAAATGAATTAATTATGGTAATCATGATAATTATTATAATAATCAAGAAAAAAATACTCATTTAGGATTTCTGGTCTTACCTCTGGTTTTGGGGTTATATTAACTTTTGCCGTATACATTGTTGTTCCACAAAGAAAACTGAGGAGTTACTGGTTCAGTTATGTGACAGAAGTCACCATGGGGCTATACAACGACATTGTATTTACTTATGCCGGAAACGGCATAACTAAATATTCTCGACAAAAAATTATTGTTATAACTACTGTGTTGATACCTCTGCTGGTAGACTGGTAGTACCCGAGGGTATTCATTTTAATCACTTGGTCGATACCGCTGCTGATGGACTATTAGTGCACGAGGGTATTCATTATAACCACTGGGTTATAGTTAATATCCGAGGGTATTCTTTATAACCACTGGGTAGATACCTCTGCTGATGAACTGTTAGATACAAAGGGTATTCATTATAAACAATGGGTAGACACCTTTGTCAGTGGACTGTTAGTTCTCGAGGGTATTCATTATGGCCACTGTCTCGATACCTCTGCTGGTGGACAGTTAGTTCCCAAGGGTATTCATTATAACCACTGCCGCTGCTTACCCGAGGGTATTCATTATAACCACTGGGTCGATGCCGCTGCTGGTGGACAGTTAGTACCCGAGGGTATTCATTATATCCACTGAGCCGATACCCCTGCTGGTGGACAGTTAATACCTGAGGGTATCCATTATAACCACTGGGTAAATACCTCTGCTGCTGGACCGTTAGTACCCGAGGGTATTCATTTTAACCACTGGGTCGATACCTCTGCTGCTGGACCATTAGTACCCGAGGGTATTCATTATAACCGCTTGGTCGATACCTCTGCTGGTGGACTGTTAGTTCCCGAGGGTATTTATTATAACCACTGAGTGGATACCTCTGCTGGTGGACAGTTAGTTCCCAAGGGTATTCATTATAACCACTGAGTCAAATCCCCTGCTGCTGGATCGTTAGTACTTGAGGGTATTTATTATAACCACTGGGTCGATACCTCTGCTGGTGGACCGTTAGCACCCGAGGGTATTCATTATATCCACTGGGTCGATACTTCTGCTGGTGGACCGTTAATACCGCTTGGTCGATACCTCTGCTGGTGGACTGTTAGTTCCCGAGGGTATTTATTATAACCACTGAGTCGATACCTCTGCTGATGGACAGTTAGTTCCCCAGGGTATTCATTATAACCACTGAGTCAAATCCCCTGCTGCTGGATCGTTAGTACTTGAGGGTATCCGTTATAACCACTGGGTCGATACCTCTGCTGCTGGACTGTTAGCACCCGAGGGTATTCATTATAACCACTGGATCGATACCTTTACTGCTGGACCATTAGTACCCGAGGGTATTCATTATAACCACTGGATCGATACCTCTGCTGGGAGATTGTTATCCCCTGATTCATTATAACCACTTCAATTCCGTACAACAATTTTCCATTTATGTATATTGAATCTTTTCTTGTCACCCAAATCTCTCTCTCTCTCTCTCTCTCTGTCTCTCTGTCTCTCTCTCTCTCTCTCTCTGTGCGTGTGTGTAAAGTCTTTCAACAAAGGGTTAACACCATCACAACACACACACACACACACACACACACACACACACACACACACACACACACACACAAACACTCAAACACACATCTCTCAAGGAAAGCAAATTCACATGTTCATATTTCTCACAACTTCCCCTTCTTTCTTGAGATTTTGTCATGCCTTTTACCTGATCTCCAAAAAGTCAAAGAATCATTCAGTAGGCGTTGGGTATTTGTGTCTGCAACATGGCTACAGGGCTATTTATCTTGTCATAATTGATTAAATTTCTATGATTATTGATGATTCAATTCTGGGTTTATAGGTAGTCATCATTACTTCTATTGTTTATTTGACCTCAGTGATTTTGAATATAATTGACATGCGTAATATTTCAGTCATATTCCTGTACTAGATTATCTAAAATCATAATCTAGCAATTTGATTGACGCTATTTGTTAATAGACGCCAAGTTTACTGTTCATATGTGTAATGTAAGAAGTGTAAAATGGATTTAGTATAGTCTGTCTGAAATTTATCAATTGTTTGTTTTGATTTCAGGAGACTCTTTATCAAACTGTCGATCTGCCCGTTTTAGTACGAAAGATAAAGATTATGATACATGGTCATCGAACTGTGCACAAGACCGGAAGGGTGGATGGTGGTATAATTCTTGCTGCTTGTCACATCTGACTTCATATTGTGGTAGTGGAGTACAAGACTATACATGTAATCGATGGCATACGTTTGCAAATAATAAAATGGGAATGAAAAACACAGTTATGTTGATACGAAGAAACGTTTAACTAGGATGACAAAACATGAGAATAGTATATAAAGCTATACATGTATTCTTTGAAATATTCTTGTGTCTTTTGAATCCATCTGCAAATGTATGTGTGTGAATTGTCAAACACCGCATTGTCATATCAAAATAAAAGTTTTATGAATGTCCAGCTATTCAAGTAATCATCAATTTAAATCAACAAGAGATAGGTACAATTTTATTTCGTAAGTGGACCTCAATTCCATTACGACACAAATAATCACATAAATACCTTACACTGGGATAAAACTGAATGGTTTCAATTACAGCATAGCAATCTTTCTTCTCATATGTGCCAAGATTCCATAACTACCTAGCTCTTGCGGATTCATATCTAAGTTTATATGTAATGCCAGAGCAAGTTAAAAGTACTATTTACTATTTTCATTGTATTTTAATTTTCACATGGCTATGGTGTCAAAAAAATAATAACAATAAACACAGTCACTCGGAGTAACTGGGTTTTTTTATTCCAAGCAGAATATGCCGTTTACTGTCATTCTATCTTATATTTTGTCAGAAGACAAAACAACTACGCATATCACCTCTTGATATTAACTATTCACAGAATAAATCGGTATCACATTCAAAATGCAAAATGGAAATGGCGAACTACTAAGGATATCGATGTGCAGTACAAAGATATATCTCACTTGCCCTCACATCATTTTCCGATTTTGCCGCTACACCAGAAACTGCAACATGAATAGTATTAAAATACACGACCACATAAATTGAAACATTTGAAATAAAATGTATATAACGACGTGAGAGTTAGGACGTTGGATTCAGTATTCTCAACTCCTCAACTTTGATAAATCGTTTTCGGAATCATTTACGTAATATCAGAAATCAGTTAAGACGACAATAAAAAGGAAAAATTTTTCAATTACTTTATTATCAATGTAGGCATGATATTTACAATATTAGACTTGTTCCAGTTGAAAATATAATCAATTTACTAGGAAAACCTCAATCTGACTTTAAGATAAGACTGTCAAAACATTTAGATTGAACAATTTCTTGGGCTCAACGACCAGGTTTTTCAACAGGAAAAAATCTATAAAGGTGTTTTTTTTTTTTAAATAAAGTTTTATACCACAAATGTCGATGTTTTTTCTTCGACCAGATGCCAAAAGGAAACAAAGATCTCATTGCCTTCGTCGGTTATTTCTTGTTTCCATGTCGCGATATAACTGAGAAATTGTTGAAAGCGACGTAAAACACCAATCAAACAACCAACCAACCTACCCACCAACCAAATCAAACAAGACAAGAAATTTTCACGAGCCAATCTACGATTACTTCAAATCGGTAAGTATGGCAAAAAGGAAGGGGGATAATTCAACCATAATTTTTTTATTTAACAGGAAACCAATTTGCAAATTACAAAAGGAATAGGAATCCATAAAACAACGCAAGACTAATAAAAATTAAAGCAATGCCTGCAATTAACTACACTCAAAATAAATTGATAAACAAACAACAAAGAAAAACCAAAACGATTTATCGATATGTCATTTTTCTAATTAAATATTGACTAAAGCTAAAAAAAAAAAAGAAAATAAAACCTGCAGTTTTTATTTGTAAATAGTTTCAAATTGCAGTTTCTATTGTATGTTTTCTATTTTAGAGCAGATCTATCGTGTGCAATTATATACAATATGTACAATACAATAAAAGAATCCCATTACACAGAGGCAATAAATCATTTTAGTACAAAAAGCGCGCTCTGCTAACTACATGTGGGGATTAGAAAGAAAAAATACAGGATAAGGCTATTTGGAGAGAGAGAGAGAGAGAGAGAGAGAGAGAGAGAGAGAGAGAGAGAGAGAGAGAGAGAGAGAGAGAGAGAGAGAGAGAGAGAGAGAGAGAGAGAGAGAGAGAGAGAGAATCTGGCTTCTGATATGGATTGAAAGCATTTGAGTTTTAATCTCAGCAGTATATTTTGGACAAATAACATACAGATATGTACAATATAATAATATGCAAAACTAATGTAGAAGTCTGAAAAAGAAAATGATCAACGACAGTGGAGGGTCTTACATTTCTCTTAACGAGATTAATGAAATAACAATAATTTTACGTCTTAATAAGACATGTTAATTATTTATGAGCATACATAGGACTGTTTTTAAAAGGCTTAAAATAAAAAAAATATATATTATCTTTAATTGTAACATTACAGTTATGGAGTTCACAACCGTGGAAAGCCGCTTTAATTCCTTTCCACATCTAATTCTGAAACATGACTTTAGCGTAAGACGTGAAATAATAATAATAATAATAATAATAATAATAATAATAATAATAATAATAATAATAATAATAATAATAATAATAATAATAATAACAGCAACAACAACAACAACAACAACAACAATAATAATAATAATAATAATAATAATAATAATAATAATAAATATGATGACGATGGTGTCGTTTATGATGATGATAATAATAATAATAATAATAATTAGAAGAAGAAGAAGAAGAAGAAGAAGAAGAAGAAGAAGAAGAAGAAAAAGTAGAAGAAGAAGAAAAAATAATAACAGCAGCAACAACAACGACAACAACAACATAGTAATAAAGTAGTTGTTTATGTAAAATATGCCGCCAAGCGTTTCATCTAAAATGAATAATTTTGAAGTTTTTCTATATCAGCAGTTTATCAACATACATGTATATTTATTGATGTTTTGTCCAATAGCGGGTAATGTGTTACGATTTATTTCAGCAAATATTTAAATGGATGTTGTATATCTTATTATATGAAATAATATTGATTCGTGTCGCTAACTGATATACTTGTTTATAAAGCCTTTGTGAGGACCATCCCAGTCATAACTGACATTTCAAACGTCCACAATGGATATATGCATTGTATCGGAATACAAAATCGTAATATCTATATTTTTAGTTCTTAACTTGATCATTTGCAAAAACACAAAGTAAAAGAGAACGCAGTTGTGTAAAGGTAATACACACTTACATTAATTTACAGAAAACTCGCCAAAAATAACATGACGCCATTGTTACGTCACTATGACCGATGCATTATAAGAAGCGGGATAAAGCACAACAATCAACATGCCAAGAAAAAATGCTGTAGCGCAATTTTTTCCTCAACTCCATTTATTGTGTAATTTCACATAAAGGCTGTCCTATATCGATTTGAATTGCGTCTTGCTGGGCATAACTTTTAGATTTTAAAATATCAACAGAATTTCAATTTAATTAGGCCAATTCTTGTAAAATTACACCATTCAGTATTTATACACAATTACGCTACTTATAAGTTGGGCACAGCTATAAATATTATTGGGACGGATGAAGCATTCAAACATGAGACGTTCACTCTCTCCCGGTAGCTGGTTTTAACACCGGAATGTTGTATTTTTCGGGGTTCGCACTGGTTTGTATGGAACAAGTTTATAATTTAGTTCCCTTCTTTAGACTTCGACACTCGATAACTGATCGATACTTCTTCGTTGTCTATTCGAAATAAATACAATTGAAAATGTATCTACGTTAACAATGTTTTGTTGATTGTTACTAGAATATCGTGTATTGAAAATATGAAAGTAAATAGCCTTAAGTGACTATGACACTAACAACAACGTACTACCTCGTACATTCACGGACGCCTGAAATTCAAAGGTGAGACAATATGTAAAGTTTAAAAAAAAATTCTTAAATGACAATTCTAAAGGAACCACACTATATTAAGCACTGAGTACAAGAAGCAAGTAATATTCGAGGACAAAATGTGGTGTGAAAAGTGAAGTATAATCATCCCGCTGACCGTTAGCAATTATTACAAGATTACGTCACCACAATAGTGGTTTGTCGCTAGAATTGCGTAATACGTCGTACAATCTGTATGTGTAATTATGCCGCATCCAATGAGTAATTTTTACTTTGTGTCTCTGGTAGGTATATTGTGGATTCTCTTCTCTTTATGATAAACGATTTCAATTTCATTTTTACCAACCTCCATTTCCTGAGTAGCAGCATACTTTCCTGTCACGCATATGGCGCTTTCAGTTCTTTAATTTATACGCTATGCTAGGGTATGTTCTAAATACGAATAAGTGGACCTGAGAGAGAGGCATATTATCACGAAACAAAATTGATCTATTAAATGTATAGAATTGTCATTGAAAAAATTCTATGGTCAATATAGGGATGTGGAACATTTTGCCAACTTCCTTTCAAGAATGTTAAATGTACACCGTAATTTCAGTTCAAAAGCATTTCGTAACGTGAATGGGATAATTTAATCAAGTGTCCTTGTCTCCTATATGTGTCCTTGTATGTATATATCAATGTCCTGAACCTGAATGGCATTTGTCATAATATTACGTTGTACACCGAATTGTCCTTTTATTCCATAGACTTCGAGAAGTAGTTAACCCTTCGGTAATGTTTAGATGTATATTTGAATTTAATATACTTTATTGTTGATATTATATTATGCAAAATATCATATGTCGGGCATTTCATGCAAAGGAAATTAATATGAAAAAGGTCCATTGCTGTGGTATTTATCTATACTTCACTACAACGCATTGTATTGAATGCTCATACAGACATTGAATTTCTTTCAATGCTGCTTTAGTCAATGAATAGAGACATTTCACTGATAGGAGAAAACGGGTTTTTTTTATCTGTTATCCCTTGTTTATCAGATGGTTGTCAGGAAAACAGTAAATGTTGGTTCGTGAATGTCCACTGTGGTATTTTGTTATCAGTGTTATAGTCATATGACAGCAGTCTCTTTCGTATTTATAGTTTGAGATATTGTGTATCTAGAGACTGATTATAAAGGGATTAGAATACATGTGGAATACAAATATCAGAATCGTTTGATAGTAGAAATATCTTTTGATTTGAAAGTATTATCAAACTCTTTGGGGAGGGCATTGGGGATTAAATGAAAATGTTGTGCTGTCAATTAACCGTATGTCTTAGAAGTATGGCAAAAAGCAGAGGGAATTAACGTGTCAGAAAAAAAAAAATCTGTACTATAAACGAAACAAATGGAAAAGGATATTTAGAGGAAAGAGAACGTATTCAAAGGCGTGGAAAAACACAAAGGAGGAATAAAGAATAATTGAAAAAGAATTCTCATTCAATATCGAATAGCCTTTGCATACTAGTCCATAAAATGTAGTCCCACATTTATATAGAAGAAATGTGTGCAATTAAGTACATTGACAATCCATCGCGTAACAACAAACAATCAACGATAAGTCGATATATCTCTTCCAGTTTAAATGTTTATGGAGCTATAAAGCAGAAAATGTTTTTAAACATAGTTTCAAATGACACTTTCTATTACAGTCAGCTCTAATTACATCGGTACTCGATATACCAGCATATTCGGAAAAATTCTTCTGTAAAAACGTGCATGCCTTAAGTTCTGATTTCTTTTTTATAACAGCATATTCGCCTTTCGGCACCGGCGTTGCTTACTGGGAACAAATGTATCTTTTCTCACCTTCTTAAATTGGATATACCAGCAGACTACATGAACTGCCGATCTAAATTAATAACCATCTGAAAGTAATTTCACGGTTGACCACGCCGAATCGTAACCCTGTTATTCGGTTTGTTTATATGGGTTTGCACATACATATTTTTACTGGATTTAATTGAAAAGGTAATAAGGCACTCAATATCCAATAAATGCAATACGTATATACAAAACATAAGATCTGTTCATAAATTTTACATTCATTTATTACGGCTTCGCGTATAAACTAACCCAATACATAATGTATTACTGTAATGACTAAGTATAGGGGTATCGACATTATATTAAGGGGTTACCATGCTTGTGTTTTACAAAAAATGCAGGGTATCGGCGAATACCCTGTCAGTTTCTGTAAAACACAAACATGGTAACCCAATTCTAATGCATTTGACAAAATAATTACAACTAGAAGCACAGAGTGATGGTTTTCTAAGCCAATTCGCTAATCACAGTCATATCAAAAACTGCAAGGTTACGTGACGTCACAATTCAGAAACTGCAGGGTATCGTGACGTCATATCAAAAACTGCAAGGATATCGTGAATACCCTTGCAGTTTTTAAATCGGACAGCCAATGAGATCGCGTGTCACAAACAAAGTGCATTAGAATTCTATTTATTAAATACTTTGAATTATTTACCATTCCAAATTGAGTCGAACACGCTTATGGATCGTAAAACTTATTGAAACATAGCAAAGCCACCTAAGGAAAAGAGGGGCATGCAACTTAACACTTCAGAAATATGTGTTGTGGTCGAATACAATTTTAAGATTCCGAAATAATCAAAATATCGAATTGCTAGCCATTTTAGCAAATGGTGGAATTAAACTGTGGTTAGATCAACAATAAGTGGCATCTGGAGGGAGAGGGAACAGTGGTTCTTAATGTACGGACGACTTGGTACAGTTGGGTACAGTCCTAACCTTACATTAAAGTGCACTTGAAAAGTGCACTTCAAGTTTAGTTTTTCGTCCCGAAAACCAGTCATTAAGTTTAGTCAAGTGCACTTGATATCAAGTTTACTTTAAAGTAATTCCATCTTCAAGTTTACTATCACATGACACCAAGTTTACTTTTCACGTTTGTTTATTACAATTATCCAGTTTCGTATAACACGATAAAAATAATTGTCTAATTATGTACAATTGCATATTTTATATAAAAAATTGTTTTAATAGAATAATAAAGTTAATGTACATGTATATAGAAAGTAAACTAAACTTGAAGTGCACTTGGAGTAAACTTAGAATCAAGTTTAGTACTAAACTTGGAATCAAGTTTACTACTAAACTTGATTCCAAGTTTACTCTGTTGTCGTCAAGTACACTTGAAAAGCAGTCATAAAGTTAACTTGAAGTGCACTTTATGTAAGGTTAGGACTGCACCTAACTGCACTTCAGAGGTCGAACAATACGAAAATCTTTATGTTTATCAGTATTACAGTATTGATTTAACTTTTGAGAAAACACTGTGATTTACTGCTGCCCTGTAAAGTACTATGATTCACTCCGGTATTACATTGTTTACTAGATGTCATCTTGGTCACTAAAGGTCATTGAAACGCTTGACAAATACATTACGTTCACATCATTTTTACATATTATCGTGAATGTTTTTCCTGTTATAAAAGCAGAAAATTATGACATCATCTTTGCGGCGCTATTTATAGATATGTATATACGGCGATGCTGTGCTCAATGTTAAATTTATTTTTAGAAACCCTTGCTGTACGCGATAGTATAGAAGTGATTACCGGAGAGGTTCAGTTTACCGAAAAGATCGTAAAATCTACCGAATAGAAAATTACAGATAAAAATTTACCAGTATTTCCTCTGATTATAATTATAAGTGATCACTGAAGAAATTGCATTCTAAGACGTATATGTAAACTTATACCAAACAATGATAGATATAACGAAGCATACAAAAATATGTTTTAAGTCAAGATATACCGATTTAAGCCTTTTAAGATATTGATTAATCAATTCAAATTCAAATTTTAATTCCATGTCATTATCTATAACTTCATACATTTGTCTGAAACAAGAGTGTCTTAGGTTGTACGATTAACCTCCAAAAATAAGAGACGAGATGGCTATAACTTCATAAAAACAAATTTTCTACGATATTTGTAAAGGTTAATTGTACAACAAAATGATTACTTAAAGATAAATAAAGGCAACAGGTCATGTTTGAAATTATTATCACTAATTATGTAGATATAAAGTCTGAATTATACTTTTCATAGAAATTAGTAAGAAATTGCTATAAAATTAAAAGTAATTCAAAATAATACAAACTGTTTTGATACTACTACTTTAAACCTTTTTTCATTTCCAAAGTCTTATTTCAAAATTAAAAGTTAAACCGTAGCATAGGTTTATAAATTTGATATAACAATTATGATAGTCCTATTGTATTGATTAATCTTAGTGTGATTTTATTTGTACCTTAAACATTAACAGTAACACCACTTGTACTTGACAAGATTATCCAAATATTATTTGTATTTAAATTTTTGGATTAATTACAAATTTGCTTTCAATATTAGTCTGAATTATATTTGAGCCCAGCATAATTTGTTTACATTGATTTGAAGCCAAGTTTTGTAAGTTTTGATAACATTATTTATTTTAATGAATGACCAAAAATCTTGCATACTAGTCAAATGTTTAGTTTTTTTCTATTGTTTATATACGTGTTTTCCTAGAGAAAATTTTTTCATCTGATCTGTACATCATTTCTAATCATATTCAATATCAGTAAGACATTTAGAATACAGAAATGAACTTTCAACATACTTGGTGCGGTACACTTGCCCCAGCTAATACATATCGATTTTCTTCAATACATTATGTTTATTTCAATCAAAGTGTTTAAAATTCTTGGCATGAAATGGCTGAACACATAGCATTAACCTTTACTGTCATTTTGTCTGTCTGTGATAACTAGACATGTATAATGTGCCATGACTTTCCTGCCTGCACAACTAGACAGAAGATGCTTACCCCTCCCTTAAAACTTCTTTCATATCTAGATTTTGTCGAAATTGCATCTACATTGCACTTCTCAGACCCTTTTTAGGTCACCTGGGAAACAAAACAATTGAATCAATTTGTCCGATGTATCATCCGTCTGTCTGTCAGTCACGCTTTCACATTATTGGTAATAATTTAGTATTAGACATCTATACTTCAAATAAAACTTGCAGGATTTATTTATTACGATGAGACTGCCAAGGTCATATTCAAGATCAAGTTTATGGGTAAACATATGGCAAGCGACCTCGTGTTTTGAGCAATGACTTTTTTAATGAATTTTTCAAAACAATTATACATGTCGTCAAATTACACACTAAGTGCTAAGGGCCACGTGCTAAGTATTGACTTGCTTATAGTTTTAAAGTAGTTTCTTTACGATATTTTAGGATGCTATTTTTCAGTATGAAGGGGCATTATCCTTTCATAGCAGAAAACCTCTGATAGCAGATTTATTTCTTTATTGTTATGAGAGGGATTTTATGCTTTCTTTTCAAAAATCGAAACATTTTGACCTCATTGACAAATTTAATAATACTTGCAGATATCTGGATGACATTTTGGTTATCGACAACCCTGAATTCGAACAATTTATATCAGAAATATATCCACCAGAGCTCACATTGAATAAAGTTAATACTTGAGATAAATCTACACCTTTCTAAGATTTAAACATCAAAATTATCAACCACCTAATATATACTAATATTTATGATAAACGTGAGGATTTTGGATTTCTTATTGTAAATTTCCCTTACTTGGATGGCGATGTCCCTCGACTCCCATCATATGGTATATATATATATCTCAACTAGTTCGATTTGTCAGAGGCTGCACCGATGTTTTGGACTTTCATAAACGAAATTTACAAATTACTACTAAAATTTTAACTCAGGGTTACAAATATCACAAGCTAAGAAAAACATTCGGCAAAATCTTCAGATCTTATTCAGAACGATTTCAATTTCGCTATCACAAACTTTCCTTTCATAAGTAGCAACAATCCATCATCGCCCGCATACGGCGTATTCATATCTCAGTTAATACGTTATTCCAGATCATGTTCAAATTACAATGACTTTGTTCTGAGGACTAGGCGACTTTCAGTTAAGCTGCTCAACCAGGGTTATATATGTGCTAGACTAGCATCGTCACTGAGGAAGTTCTACGGTCGTTACGAGACTCTTATTACTCCATATGATATCTCGTTATCCAGACTTTTAAATGATATTCTGGACTGAGACCGATTCCGACCACTTTACACAGATTTGACACCTTCTATACTAGAAGGTTACCTACTTCGACTTCTCCATATATAAATACATATGGAATTCACACGATTTGACTCTTTCTACGGGGTATATGTGACGGGTGTTGCTAGCAAGCAGGAGATGCTCACTCTCCCCGGGCACCTGATCTCACTCCATCACAGGGGTTCACATATGCTCTTCAAGTAGACATATTTTCTTATTTTCCATTTGTTTTTCATTTTCACTGATTTTGTATGTCCTATGGTTTCATGATTTTTGGACTTGTGGTTTGGATTTATCCATCATCTTTACATTTCAACAACTGTCCATGTGTCACTGCTGGTGGACAATTTGTCCCCGAGGACACTTATCGGGCAGTCCTTTATATATATAAATGGATAATGTTAATAAGAAAACCATAGTGGCTGAGGCGTCGCCCACTATGAAAAGGCCTCAAACTGTAATGTGCAAGGACACGTGCATAGCAGTTAACTTAGGTGTCCCCAATATTATCTTAAATGACATTAGAAATCAAACATTTGTGGTAAGCACTAATAATGAACTCTGGTATCAACATGCGGATAGCTTCATAAACATCAAGCCCTGTAAGGTTAAACTAGTTGACGTAATTAAAGATTACCAATTCTCCCCTTATGATTGTGAAATATCTAAGTGCGGGACCAAAAATTGCAAAACTTGCAACATCTTAATTACAGACAATTCTTTTACGAGTAATTTAACTAAACATACCTTTCATACGCATAGTTTTGACCATTTGAATTGTAAGAGTTCAAATATTGTGTACGGCATTGAGTGTTCACTCTGTGGGTTAATATATGTTGGAGAGACAAAGGGACAACTCCGTACAAGAGTGTCAGGTCACAGGTCCAAAATAAATTGTGGTGGAAACCAATTACTCTATCGCCACTTCAACCAGCCTGACCACTCTATTCTCTCAATGAAAATTAGAATTATAGAAAAAATATATCACCCCACAAACAATGCCAATTTGAGCACTCCTTTTCGTCGGAAAAGAGAAGAATACTGGATAAGACGTCTCGGCACTGCTTCGCCCTATGGATGCAATGACAATATTAGTAGTATTGGTAATCTCACTAGTCCTGCGTGTCAATCAGTTAACGTACTCGGTTTATTCAACAAAAGCCAGAGGAGGCATCGAAGTCATGGTACACGCAAATACAACAAACCTGAAATACATAATATTTCCTTTGATGCTCTTTTGCCATTTATAAATAAACCTTTGGGCCTTCATCACATTCGTACAAAACTTTATTCTATTTCACTCAGAAAATTACACGAGTTGTACGTATCGTCCAGACACCGTATATTTACTGATATAAGCTCTGCAGAGTATAGACTAGATGGCATTATTATGGACATATCGACCGCTAGACTTTTTCGTCCCGTCAAGTCAGATATTTCTATGGAAAAATCTAATCGCCCTTTCATCAAAATTAAATTTGCAAATAAAGGCATTGATTATTTAAATTTCGGCCAAATTTTAAATCATAAGTCTGTTTTAGAGAAAATACCTCCATATTTCAAAAACAAAGATCCGCCATGTATTTCCTATAGCTACACGCCATCAGTTGCATCCAAAATTTATAATTACAAAGGGTTTCTACAGTGTCTTGATCTTAGCAACTCTGCATGGCATCCTCAACCGTGTGCATGTTCCTCATCTAATTTCGTATATTCTCCTTGTGGCCATGTCATTACTGGTGATCTCGATAAAGTTAAAAACACTAAATTAAGAGAACTTTTACTTAAAGGTCCAAAATACAGAGAACCCAGATCATTCACATGGAGCCAAAATTTTGAGAATATTATGAACTGCTGCGAAGAATATGCCACACGATGGGAAAAAAGAGAGGAAGTACAAGTCGACACTCTTTCGGAATGGATAAAATCTATTGCAGTACTGCTAAGATCAAAAATTAAAAAATTACAAGGTTCTGTAAACACCAGATTCGAATCTATTTTTAAAGATCCTGATGCTGTCAGAGAACTTACCTTCCTCCAAGAACATTATATCATTACACCAGCAGATAAAGTATCTAATAATTATACTTTTACTTGTAAGAAATATTACTTTGACAGCCTAGTGAAAGAATTAGGATTAAATTCAGCTCCAGGAAATCCTACTTATACTCTCACGAACTTTTCGGTTTCGGAAGTACTCGAGAATCATAAATCTGTCCTCAGTACGTTTGGTATTGACTCAAATAAATTGAATTTAGAACTTCCATATTTGTACTGTATTCCAAAAATGCACAAAACTCCGTACAAACAACGCTTTATCGCTGGTTCCTTGAAGTGTTCCACAAAATCTGTATCGATGCTACTCACAAAAATATTAACAGAAATTAAATCTGGCCTTCATAGATATTGCGAAACAGTATATTCCAGAAGTGGAATTAATCAAATGTGGATCCTTAAAAATTCAAAAGAGTTGTTAGAACATCTAAAATCAAAAAGTTTTACTAAAATTCACTCCATCTAGTCTTTTGACTTTTCGACTCTGTACACAACGATCCCTCATCAGAAATTAAAAGACAGATTAGCGGAAATTATTCAAAATGCATTTACTAGTAAAAACGGAAGCCGCAAATTCAAATATATAGTAATAGGCCACGATAAAACTTACTTTGTTAGGGAAAATTCTGATTCCAAAAATAAATACACTGAAACAGCTGTCATCCAGATGTTGAACTTTCTTATCGATAACATTTTTGTGGTGTTTGGAGGTAAGGTTTTTCAACAAATTGTCGGCATTCCAATGGGCACTAACTGTGCTCCGCTTCTGGCTGACATATTCCTTTATTCATACGAAGCTGAGTTCATTCAGTCTTTGCTTTCGCAAGGAAAAAACAATTGGCTCTTGGCTTCAATTTTACTTACAGATATATAGATGACTTGCTTTCAATTAATGATCCTTCATTCGCGGATTACCTTAGCATCATCTGTCCAAGTGAACTGGAGGTCAAAGAAACCACAGAAACTAGTAATTCTACTTCGTATTTAGATATTATGTTGTCTTTCGACATTAATGGTCAATTGAACACCTCACTCTATGACAAACGTGACGATTTCAATTTCGCTATCACAAACTTTCCTTTCATAAGTAGCAACATTCCATCATCGCCCGCATACGGCGTATTCATATCTCAGTTAATACGTTATTCCAGAGCATGTTCAAATTACAATGACTTTGTTCTGAGAGCTAGGCGACTTTCAGTTAAGCTGCTCAACCAGGGTTATTTATGTGCTAGACTAGCATCGTCACTGAGGAAGTTCTACGGTCGTTACGAGACTCTTATTACTCCATATGATATCTCGTTATCCAGACTTTTAAATGGTATTCTGGACTGAGACCGATTCCGACCACTTTACACAGATTTGACACCTTCTATACTAGAAGGTTACCTACTTCGACTTCTCCATATATAAATACATATGGAATTCACACAATTTGACTCTTTCTACGGGGTATATGTGACGGGTGTTGCTAGCAAGCAGGAGATGCTCACTCTCCTCGGGCACCTGATCTCACTCCATCACAGGGGTTCACAAATGCTCTTCAAGTAGACATATTTTGTTATTTTCCATTTGTTTTTCATTTTCACTGATTTTGTATCTCCTATGGTTTCATGATTTTTGGACTTGTGGTTTGGATTTATCCATCATCTTTACATTCTATCTAAATTTGGAAATATATCTTTTCAACATTATGTATCCAATGGAATTTCCCATCCTAATTTTTACGGTGATCCCGTATATAAACTAAGGAAAGTAAAGGGCTCCGATAACGTTATTTTATCATGTAATAAAATAGTCAAACGTCTTCTAAATAGACAATATGATATTTAGATCATCAAAAAGACTATAGGTCTTGTATTTGGCCCCTCTACAGCCTTATGCAGACTTTTACTTGCACGTTGCACGCTGACTAACAGGGCGGTGGGGACTATATGACGGGCCTTGTCCAAACCTCTTTCAGAGGAGACATGCTCCTGAACCTCGTCCCCTCTGACTGTTAGTCGGGACTCCTACAGATCTAGGGTCTTAGCTCGCTTTTAGACTGGCAAAGCACGGTTTATCATGTTGATGTTGCATATATTTTTATACCATTATGTGTTTTACAATGCCTTACGTGTTAATATTTTTATGACCTCTCAATATGCGATACCTGTTGACCCTTGTTCTTTACATGGAGGATTATTTATAAATTTTCAAATGTACGTCCTTTGATTGTTCTGCTGTTACGGTGAGTGGGAAGGTGGGCCCGTAAACCGGTTAACCACACTATTCGTTTGGCTTTTGTCAAATTAAATGACCGTCCTAAGTCGGTATCGTAACTGCACTACAATCAAATATTTTTTGGTAATGTGTTATATGTTCTAGTATATTATTTATATTCATGTATTGTATAGCTCCATGGTGACTTCTGCCACATAACTGAGCCAGTAACTCCTCTTTTTTCTTTCAAATATTATTCAATCATAACCAACAAAATATCACAATTTATCTTTTTTCAAATTACAGTATTACTTCTAGGAACATATCATAATCAAACTTGTATTGAGCTTATTACATAGAGTCAAAAAAAGAGAAAAGAATGGTGTTTAAACAACTGTACACTACAAGTAAGTCGAAACCTATAGTAATGGAAATATAAGTCAGAGAACAATTTGGTTACGGCCCGAAACTTTGACATTTGCGTCAACAGATTTTCTTGTGATTAAAATGAAATAAAAATTAAATATTATTTCTAGGTCTTTGATTTTTTAGCAATGAAGAATACATTATAGACGAGTTGCCTAATAGAGCAAAGGTATATAACTCTTACATCTCCTCTGTTTTACATATACCCTTTTACATATACCTATATGTGTATAGTATACGAGAGTAATAGCGGCAAATCGTTACAACGGCATACGCAGCACAGTTAAGGCCGATTTCGTCTTTTTTCCTAATAAGATTGAATATTATTTTTCCTGTCCCATATTGTCTTATTTAGCTATCATCTTTACATGACTTATTATTTTTTAATTTAACACATATTCCGAATTGCGTTCCATACATATTTGTAATTGTCACGTGACTTCATAGCATCATAAATCTAAAAATAGAACAATGTCAAAGCACCGTAAATTTTTCAAAAGCACCCCCTCTTACCCTATCATTAATAGCATGAAATTCATATCATTTCCTTCGTTGTATCTCTTTCTTTGGTAAAGGTGCTGCGTGATCATGGGAAATTCCATTTATAATTGTATTATGAACAAAATTAACGAGTGTCATACGAAAAAGCGTCATTTTTCGATCTATTTTATGTTAATGCCGAGTTATTTGTTATTATAGTAGGATCCCGCAGCATTTTTCATATAGGAAATTTTATCAACTTTTCATATATCTAAAGACTTTTATCATCATTTGTCGATATGAGGGGGTGCTTTTAATTTTTCTGCAATGTTGTTAGATAAACGAGTGCTTAGATTATATTTCAAACGTTTCGGAGACGCCGGGAAAAGCAAGTAAATCCTAGATCTAAAAAAAGACGAATAACTTTGTTATCCGCGAAATTTAACTTGTCAAGGAGAATTAAGGAAAGAACAATATCTTGAAAAAAAGATATAATATGTAATATATAGATAAACACTTCCCGAATCCGTAAAACCTATGTACATGTGTATATAATACTATCGTTATACAATGTATAAAAAGATTATATATAGAAAAACACCAAAATATGTCAAATAATTCATGTGAAATCGTTGTTTCTTTAATCTTTTTTTTTTTAGTTTTAAAATAGTTACAATTGCTTTTCATCTGATAAAAAGGCCTTTCTTCATCTTCGCATGCTATGTTATTCACCTTTTAACGTGCACTTGTTTTCTCGATTCCCCAAGCATTCAATCGACACTGAAGATGCAGTGGCCATGACTACAATTTACGGGGTTCATTCAATATTTGTTACTATTAATGGGTCGTCTCAAATGTATCAATAATTAAATGATAAAGCACTAAATTATTAAAGAAATAAACTTTAACTTATACAGTTTTCTTGAAATTAGAAATATAAAATCATAATAATGCATGCTTAAAGGCGTTGTCAAGGATCATGGAAACACGGGGGCTATGACGTCAATATCATTGCAACATTTACGCGGAAAAAATCTTGCATCTCTTCAAAAAACGCCTTAACTATGCTGTGTATTCGATATAATGACAAAATTCCAAGAAGCGGACATGGTTGTTGTAATGAAGTTAACTGTAGTACTTTTCAATTTACACAGAAACTGGTGTAGTCTAGTGGATAAGGTGCTCGGCTCGTGATCGACTACCAGCCTGGAAATACCGGTTTTCTGTTTTTCGGATGAGACAGTATAAACCAAGGTCGCGTGTCATGGTAGGCGTGGCAAAATATCTCTCTGCATCGGATTGGTCCGTTGTAAAGGTCTTAATTTGTATGCAATGTATCAGGCAGATACCGTCACCATATACGTGAAATAATCGTGGAGTGACGTAAAACAATAATCAATCAATCAATCAAATTTCCACACATCACATTACAATTATTACGCTAAGAAAAAAATAATAATAAAAAAATTAAATAAAAATAAAAATGAAAACTAAGATTTAAAAAGCCAATAGATCAAGAAAAAAAGAGGAGTTACTGGCTCAGTTATCTGAGAGATGTTTATGATAAGCACAGAAGTACTTAAGTGTGTGTTTAGTCCAAACTCGATATTCATATTCACAATGCACTAATACCAAAATCTAATGTAGTGCTTTGATGAAGTAAATGATGAACAACAAATAAAAATATTTTACTTTCCCGTATACTGATCAATAAAATCACAACAATGTTTTTTGTCAATCAGAGACAGTTATTTTTGGTGATAAATGTCTTTCATACATAGGAAATCATTAAAGGTTCAAATTTATCGTCAGTTCTATTTTAATCAAACAATTTCACAGTAGTGTACCTCAGAAAAATGAAAGAAAAAAATCGATTAAAATCTTTTCGACATATACTGCTGGAAGATGGTTTATTTTTCTCAGGTATCAGATAAGTAATAAAACAGTACAATTGCAGTGTAAGGGGAACAGGTAGTGTCATCAAATGACCATACAGTATATATCAGTTGAATGAATTCTTTCGCCAACAATTTAATTGATCTTTTTAACAATCGATTATCAAATAACGTGAAATGTTTAACCTTTCAGTTGGGCAAATATTTGAATGGATGTGGAGTAAATTATTATATGAAATAATATTGATTCATGGCGCTAAATGGTGACATTCTTGCTGAAAAAGCCATTGCAAATACTACTCAAACTTGGCATCTTATGTAATGGAGATCAATATGCAATGTATCTTTAAATCTAATTTGGATGGGGTCTTTTTGTGTTTATGTTTGTTTGGGCTTTTTCGCTTTTGTTATGTTTTGTGTTGAGCATTGGAGTATATAGCACAATTGACCTAAAACAAGATCCTTAAAAAAGTGAAGGTCTCGTGAATTTTACAAAGGATTATATATGATTTGGGCAGAAAACGGCTCGGTTTGAAATTCACTCATATGTGGTTTTAAGGATGCATATGACATCCCGATATCTAAATATGATCAGCACCATATGCTGGTGAAAGTCTAACCATGTTTACAGGTGGTCATAGGTCAAGGTCAATTAAAAGCCAATCTCCATATGGATAATAACATAAATATGACACTTTGGCAAGTCGTATTGCAGTGAAGTTACGTATATTAATAATTGTTACTAAACAAAGCAAGTTTGAACCTTGTAAAATTGACAGCGAGTTGTATTCATCACTAATGTTGCAGTGGCAACGTGGTGATACATACTTATGCCTTAAGCTTTTAACAATATCTGTTACTCACTCCTCCCGGGCACCTGGTTTCACCTCTGAATTTCAGGGGTCCGTAAATGTCCACCGTGGTACATTGTTGTTAGTGCCATAGTCATGTGACACCAGTTATTTTCGTAATTTTATTGAATGCCATGGTAACATACAAAAAGAGATATACAAATTGAAGTGTCAGCAAATAAAGACTTTCACATGTATGCTAGGAGTATATCAATACCATAACTACATTGCCTGATCACATTGGCATGTGCCCGCCGAAGGGGCAACTGACGTATATGTTCTGTTTTTATGATAAAATAACTTACTAAACCAGATAAGTAAGAAAAAAAAAAAAACAAGAACAAACATACAAACCAAAACAAACAAACAAACAAAAAAAAACAAACAAACAAACAAACAAACAAACAAACAAACAAAAACAAAAAATTTAAAAAAACCCAACCACCCCCCTCCCCCCCCCAAAAAGAAAAAAACCAAAACAAAACAAAAACAATAAAATAAAATAAAGCACCAGCAATCTCAGACTGCTTGTGCGGTTCGAGTGGATCCATTGCAAAAAGGTATTAGTTTGTGTACAGTATATCAGGTAGATGTCTTCACCATATAAGTGAAATAATCGATTGGTGTGTGAAGCAAAACAGTGATAAGACAAGATATCATATATTAAACTGAATTATTATCATCATGGTACGCACAATACATCACTGTATCAACTTTGATTGATACAAGGTTAAATTATTATAAAGTGGTTGTTTCCTCTGTCATCCCTTATTGGGCCCCAGTGTTTTATATTGCATCATTACTTACCTACTACCACTGCTGCCGTCACTTCCCTAGTATGACAAATAACAATAACACAATAGGGAAACAGAACGCTTCGAAAGGTAGGTGAAAGTTGTATGTATTCATTCAAAATCGAATCAAAATTTGATATACGATTATATTTATTAATAGTTTTGATGGGATGGGGAGTAATACATAAAATGGTCGTTGGAACTGTTCAAAATAATCATACGACCGGTACCTGCTTTAGTATCGAAACTGCCGCTGCACCAGTACTGTAGCCTGCGCCTGGTAGCATGTAGATATAGCTGAATCTTGTTGCACCGCGCCGTCGGAAACGGTTGACTAGAATATGATTCATGTTGATTATTTTCACAAAAATACTAAGACATTAAAGTGATATACATGTTTTTGGAGTGTCTTACCTTCAGTCTGGGTGTCTATTTTCGAATGAATATAGAACATATATATCCTTGAATTTTGTGCACCATATGCGCATTTCGACAAGTTATGTCTCTTCAGTGATGCTCGAGGCCGAATGATCGGAATTCTTAAAATATATATAAAAAAAAAGTATGAGGAGCAGTGTTGAAGCCAAACTGACCGAAAAGTGAACCAAAAAAATTCGAAATCATTCAGACGAAACGGTAAGTATACATTCTATACGTTGAATGAAACACGAAGGGACGTATTTTAGATTCGAACTGTCTAATAAGCTTGCGTAATTATTGAAGGAAACTGATGTATTTACAAGGATTGTTACATGAGCCCGAGCCCGATTAAAAACAACTTTTGCCTTTAGACCCTGTGATAATTAGAGACAGTGCACATTTGAGGTGAAATATAAAAGTTGTTCGCAATGGCACTCGGTATAAACTTTATACATACAGGCAAAATTTCTGTTGAAAATGAAGAAAAACGGATATTTTGACTGTTTTTCTGCATCCAACAGCATTAATTTCAAGATTTTTCTTCAAACTGTGAAAGAATGGATGTTAAACTATACAATTATGTCTTCGTCAGGTACTATGCTGCATGCTGATTTTTTAAGTTTAAACCTCGAAACATTTTTTTTTCACTTTGTTGGCATGCGTCTACACATTCCAAAAATTGGCATGCATTTTGATATTACCAAATACATGTTAATTTTGATTCAACCTCGTCCACTACACCATACCGGCTTCAGCCTTAGTGGAGAATTATTTACCGAGAAATAAAATATTAGTGTGGTATTCTACACTTGATCTTATTTTTATCTTTATCTTGCCTGGCATGAGTTTGTCACAAAGTTTAGTTTATTTATTATCCTGCACTTTTCTGCTAGTTTAAACATGCAGAGAGATCAAACCAAATAAACCAGCAGGTGAATGATTCTAAGGGCAATGACAAGCATTTCATGGTAGCTGTAGTTTGCAAATACTGAATAAAAGCGATCATATAGGTAGGTAGGTATTTCGACCAGTCGGTCGGTCGATCGATCGATAGATGGATAGATCAAGAGAGAGATATGACAAAAAAGTACATTATTGGTTTAACATACGAACGAACATTACTAATTCTATTGCACATATATTTTTTCCTGTGCAAGTACAATTCAAAGATATTGATCCGATATCCACAACTCAACTCAAAGAAACGACAATACATATGTTATATAAAATATTAGCAATCAGGAACCTCTGTCAAAACAGATGTGCCATGGAGGAGTAAGCATCCCCTGCCGACCGGTCACATCCGTCGTGATGCCATAAGTATAAGCGAAAAAGTATTATCCGCTGTCACAGAATTAGGAAACGGCACAGCCGTAGTAAAAATACGTACATGTTATAAGCAGTAAGAATAATGCTGTATAGTATATGCAATACAAATGGTTTAGTTACTGTGAAATAAGGAAGTCAACATGTCAGACAACGATACATTAAATGAGCAAATACGGTCTTTATAACGACCTAACATTTGCGGAATGTTGACATAAGTCGTGATATCTCATATCCTTGTTTGAGTAACTTTTCTCCTAGACTTGAATTCGATAAATGAAAGTGCAATACTCGCGCCTATCGAAACAATTGGGATACATACACACCGTACGCAGGTGGTAAAGGAATGTTGCTACTAGTATATGGAAAGTTAACAATGGGGAAACTAAAGTCTTCACGTTTGTCATAAATTGAAGTAGTAAATTTACAATCTCGGCCAATATCAATGAGCAGATCTAAATAGGAAGAACATGATTTGGATATTGTAGTACCCTTAATTACAAGTTCCTTGGGATATATTGTGTGTACGTATGTATCAAAGTTTTTGTTATTTATAGATAGTACATCATCAATATATCTGAATGTAAAATTAAAGGACAATGCCAAAAGCTTCTTATTTTGATTTACAAGGTTTTGTATGAAGTCAATTTCGTACGACAAAAGGAACAAATCGGCTAGCAAAGGAGCACAGCTAGTCCCTATAGGGATTCCGATGGTTTGTTGGAAGACCTGGTCACCGAACACAACATATATATTGTCAATCAGAAAGTCTAGCATGTCTTAATGTCATCTTCAGAGTACTTATATTCAGATTCAGAGTGGTTTTTACAAAATATGTATCTGGATATCCTAAAACAATAAATTTATACCTGCGTGAACCATTTTTGGTGAAGAAACTGTTATCAATAATTCTAAAGAGCCTGCTGATAACCCAATCGCATGTGGAGGTGTATCGATTTTATATAGATGTTGTCGGTGTTGGATTAAATGCACGAAACAGACATTGAATCGTTAGTGCGTAGATTTATTGTCAAGACATGGTATTATTGTACACCGGTTTGGAACTTCCTGGTTGTGTTTTGACATCCAATCATTGAGTTTCGTTAAAGTCTTGTGTACATATAACCATCCCCCCAAATCAATTATTCACAATGCATTACTTTGAACAAAATGATAGATTTAGTTGAAGAAATACATGTACATTTACATGATTTCTGATTAGATGTGCTTTCAGTTACCTATGATTTAACTTAATCCTCCCTCTTACTCTCTCTCTCTCTCTCTCTCTCTCTCTCTCTCTCTCTCTCTCTCTCTCTCTCTCTCTGTATCCTTTTACTGAATATTTTTAGAAACAATCCCTCCTTATTGTTAACGTCCTAACATTTTGCTTTAACGATGGTATGTATCTTCGGGCATCACGGGGTAGGATTATACAATTTTTATGACGTCCATTCCAATAATTTATAATTGTCACTACTCAAATCCAAACTTTCAGCAAGTGTATTCTCGTGCACATCATAATAAAAAGGTTGGGGAGGTCGAGCGGTTACTTAAATTCTTCACATAAGTCACCTCTTCCTGTACATTTCATGACTATGGTTTCTCTTTAAACTCACTGCACGATCAAATCTGCATTCAATTATTTGTTCACAAAGAGAGTTACTGGAATGTATATGTAGACCGTTGGTGTTTTCCTTCGATTATGGTTTCTTCTACCACTACTTACTGTCCCACCAACAAACAATCATGCTTCTTAGGAAACCATAAAACGTACAGAAAACAACAGAAAATGCGGCAAGTTCAAGATTCGATCTCTATGCTATTTAAGAAACATAGAGCATTTGTTCTATTCCATTCATGTATATCATTATTTATTCTAGATGCTTATTTAAAATCATCAATACATAACACATATTTCGCCAAAACGTTAGGGAGATTTATGAAGGTCTTGCTGGTTTATTAAAGTACTCTAGACAGCATTCTCAATATTGTGCATCATCATAAATAAATTACTTTGTCCACTTGTAGCTATCGTGGCTATTGAAATCGGTCGCTAGGTACAAGTGGTAAAAACGGGGCCCATTTAGGGGAACTGTGTTCACATCTTTTACACGCCAATAAACTAGATCCATGTTTCAAATATGCTTGGGGATAACAAAATCTGACACTTTAATAACAAAGAATCACTTAATGAACAATTCATGAATTGTTAATGTCCTCTACATATATAAGTACAGTCTTTATTCTTCATCGCCGTCTTCTGTGGATTAAATATAACGGTAAATACCTTATGTCCAATATACTGTTTGATAGTTTGAATGCGTATGTGCTCAGGTATTACCCAGATGAGTGTGGAATCACTGTAGGGATGTAAACGTGTCTAATTTGAAAGGGGTACCCCACAGTGGGGAATGGAAATTCGATTATCTACCATACCTCAGTGTGATAGATTATTTATTGATTGCAGGTGTGTATAGATTTTACGAAGATATAACATCTAATAACGACAAGAAAACTAATAATAATCGTACATGTATGTGTGTAGTTCGTGTTTCACTTACATGTATATGATGACTGCATCTGCCTGAAACACTGTAAAGAACTTCAGACATATGCAACAGACATCCGATGCAGTAAGGTGTCCTTTATTGGAAACGTCTATTTTGAAACAGAGCTTCATTCCTCACAGTCACGTTCAAATTACAGGACACCAACAAGGCGACGATGGGACTTGAATCTGAGACTTCTCGGTCAGCATCTTACCGACCTACCTACACTTTGAACAAATCACGAATAAGGGGAGTCCCAGATCATGACATGACAAACACATTATCAGCTAAAGATGCTTGCTCGGCTCACTGAACATGTATTTCATGTGGCCAAATTTGGATGTAAAAGAGAAGACAGCAGTCATCTGACAAAGCTATATTACACAAATCACCATGGACATGCACACGAAACATAATAATAAAATCTAACAGAAAAACGATATAACAAAAATATTCCATTGTGCTGCAGTTACGACCGGACGGTCTATGAAAGTAACAAACGTCACTCGATTGGTGTGATTAACCGGTTTACAGACGCCCACCTTCCCACTCATCGCAAAAGCAGCACAATCAAAGGACACACATTAAAAAAATTGTAAAAAAGGATTAACAGGTTTCTCAAGACGAGACGGCATATTGTTTTTACAGGCGAAAAGTTTATAGAATAATATGCTGCTATCAAAAATATGTAAGGCGACAGCAACATAATTAAATCGTGTTCTTCCCGTTTGTTAAGAAGCTCAGATTCTTGATCAATCAAAGTCCCGAATAACAGTAAGAGTGAAGAGATCAGGACCTCCTCTGAAAAGGTTTGGATAAAGGCCCGTTATAGAGTCCCCATCACCCTGTTACCTAGCGTGCAACGCTCAAATAAAAGACTCTATTGATTTTAGAGGGCCCCAATATAAGACCTATGGTCTTAGCGCTGATTTCGGCTCCATGTTGTCGACGTCGAATGCGTTTAATAATTTTAGAACCCACCAATGTGAAATTAACGGAACCTTTGGCCCTCCTTAGTTTGTACACTAGATCACCGTAGATATTGTGATGGGAAATTCCGCTGGATACGTATTGTTGAAAAGTTACATTTCCGACTTTAGATAAAATGTCTAAATAAGATCTGTAAAATTCATCAAAAGTCTTTCGAAAATAAGAAGTTTAAAACTAATCAGATGATTTTTGTGAAACTACAAAACGTCAGTGCAGGCTCTACCCAACCAACCCAGTGACTAATATAAATACCGTATGATAGGAGCCTGGGGGCATCACCATCTAGATAAAGTAAATTTACAATAGGAAATCCTATTGTCACGTTTGTCATATAAGTTTGTATGAATATTGCTGTTAATAATTTTAATATATGTCTAAGAATATAATATTATGTATCATAATACCCATTCCTCAAGACAGAAAATACATTGAAGATAATAACATCAATCAAAATTAACGAAGAACATGGTTTTTATTATAAATATGCAAATTATTTTATTAATACTGCACATTATAAATACCCTTAGGGGTACATATTGCTCAGTGACATGAAACCCTTGACACATTAACAGTGGACATACCTGGTATATATAATACAACACTGGACAAACATTTTTCAAATTTGATTTCATCAATTTTCTATGCCCTCGGTCTACTGACAGTGGGCATATAGCGTTTGGGTCGTATTTCTCTCTGCCTGTCTGTCCGTCCGTCATTCCGTCCGTAAGTCTGTCACGTTTTCAATTAAAGGGATATAACATTGTAATTATAGATGACAAGACTTTTATATTTCTGATATGTATTACCTGTGACAAGACCTTTCATTTGTGATCTTGACTTTTGACCTCGTGACCCTGAGCTTGGAGTTTCACATACTTTTTTAAAAAGCTTAACTTGGACTTCTCTCTTCTGTAGTTTGCACGTGTGTTTGAAAACTGAGGTAAGTAGAGGTAAGTAAAGGTAAGTTTTTATTGTGCAATAATATTTGACATTGACCTTGGAATTTGACCTATATTTAGGGAAAAACCATCTTATGCTATAGCTTTTGAATGCTAAGTGATAGAGCTGTGATATTGCACAGGTGCTTATCTAGCGCGAATGCATTTCTACTAGTTCAAAAAGTTTTTGACCTTGGTGCTTGACCTAAATTTAGGAAAAAGAAATATTTCATGCTATAAATTTTGAATGGTGCGTGATAGGACTTTAATATTTCACATGCATATTTCTTATGACGGGACCTTTCCCTTGGCACCATATTTCTTTTACCTATTGACCATTACCATGACATTTGACCTAAAGTAAAAAAAAAAAAACGTTATCATTGATTAAAACTTTTAATTTGTAAGAAGTAAGGCTTTCATATTTCACATGCACGCTCCTTTTGACAAGACCTTTATGTCAGAACAATAATGTTTGACCTCGTGAGCTTGACCATGACTTTTGACCTACATTTTAAAAACACTTTAACATTGGTTATAATTTTTTAATCATAAGAGGTAGGGCTTAAATATTTGACATGCGTATTTCCATAGGATGGTTGTAATCAAGATATAAGGCATGACTCAAAATTTGCCATAGCTGGACTTTGTTGTCGCCGGGGGCATCCGTGTTTTATAAACACATCTTGTTTCACAAAACTCTTCACCTGAAAATTTGTAATATAGAAATGAACGCAGAAAAGACACCAAAGTTACCTATCGTAGGCTACGGGAAGAAAATGAGTAATATCTTGGCATTTTGCATGAACAAAAGCAAAAACCATCATAAAGGCGTAGAAGAATGTTACTTCCATGTGAAAATAAATATTGTAACCATTTCCGATAAAGCCCTGAAACATATTAGGGTATCCTCACTATATATATAGGGTATCCTCACTATATATATATATATATATATATATATATATATATATATATATATATATAGATATATATATATAATATATATATATATATATATATATATATATATATATATATATATAGATATAGATATAGATATATATTATATATATATATATATATATATATATATATATATATATATATATAGATATAGATATATATATATATATATATATATATATATATATATATATATATATATATATATATATAGATATATATATATATATACATGTATATATATATATATAGATTTATATATATATATATATATATATATATATATATATATATATATATATATATTATATATATATATATATATATATATATATATATATATATTATATATATATATATATATATATATATATATATATATATATATATATATATATATATATATATATATATATATATATATATATATATATATATATATATATATATATATATATATATATATATATATATATATATATATATATATATAGGTCAAGTTAGTTTTGTCATTGTTTCATTAAAAAGATAATATATATATATATTATCTTTTTAATGAAACAGTCACAAAACTAACTTGACCTATATTTGGGTTATATAGTTTACCTCTTTTGACGCATACATTAAAAATAATATCATTAATTATCTTTGACCTTTCATGTGGACGATTTTCACATTTTGCATGTTTCTATCTGAGACAAGCTCTGAAATAGAAATAAAAGGACAAAATACGATAAATTTGGATTGCAATGTTTCACAGCTCAATGTGGATTGCAATGACATGCTAGCGTTTTGCCTGTTCTAATGAAACAAAGGGCAATATTGAAAGAAGATTTTGTTATTACACTTTGCAGTGTGGAGCTCGTAAAAATGTTCCCCGCAAAGGGTTTGACTTAAATGTTATCATACCCTTTTTCGTAATGTTATGTGGCAGTGGCACTCTCTACACAGTTATTGTTCACAGTCACGTAAATATACGGTGCTGAATTATAACTGTTTCGTCTATATGTAAGGACATCCACGGCGGATGTGCCTAGCCAAACAGGAAACGGTCACTCCTCCTCGGCACCTGACCCACCTGTGAATTTCAGGGGTCCGTGAATGCCCACTGTAGTACATTGTTGTTAGTGCCATAGCCATGTGACATCAGTTACATTCATATTTTACATCTGAAGATATAATTCACAAAAGTAAACTTTCCTTTACAGACATTTTGCAAAAGTTCAAGATTTATTTATATAACGGAACTGTTCACATACCAAACTTTTCATCAACACATACATGTATTTTGGTTGGTACAGAAACGTTGCATTTTTTTGTTTTGAACAATCAGGGGCATGTTATGATATACTCTGAAGATCAACATAGACAATTTATCGTCACTGTCAATAGTGTTCACACATATTTGCCGTAAAATACATGTACCCCAGCAAATGAATTGTTTTTAAAAGATGCATGAGCAATATTATATACCCAAACATTTTTGTCTAAGTAGTGTTTTTCGTGACATCAAGGTGATTTCAGCTAATGTGGTAATGGCATATGCACGCTGCCCTAAATAAGAATTGAAACCTATGCAATCCGAAGCAGCATGAAGTGAAATACGTGCCACGTGTTACCTGACACGGGACCTCGATTCATATCATTCGAGATACAGGACAAAGTTAAGCCGATGGTCGCACTAGAATTCCGGACTTAACTGGCTGACCTACACCCTCTTGAAGAAACCAGATATAAAATGAATCATGGTCACATATCAGCAGCGGGCTCAACAAACATTCATTTTATGTAGACAAATGGGAATATAAAAACTGAAAAACATTCCTGTAATCAGGTAATGGAAGTCAGTTTTAAAATCAAATAAAAAGGATAAGATATTATAACGACAGTTTTATTAAATGGAGACCATACCACAGAGAAGCGAAGAATGCCTCAAATATGTAAATGGTAACAGGATGTAATATGAACAAAATGGTAACTGGGATAAATCACATTTAATGATATTTGCTGATTTAGCATAAAGTATAACGTTCAAATTTTGAGTACACTTCGTATTGGAAGAGGAAGAAAAAGAAAGTGCGAAACCAGAAGAGTCAAGGTATCAACTTTTTTAAAAGTCAATGTTTAAATGAAAAGTGAACAGAAATTAAACAAATGACAGACAGACACCTATTATCCATCAATGGATTCCAATGTTTTAAATAGAAAAGGGCTTATTATAAACACGTAATTTATATTTTTAAATTGAGCTCAGATGGTACAATTAGCTCAACCTAGCTTCACATTACAAGCTCTTTATAAATTTGAAGATTTCTTTAATTAATCAATTGTATCGATGTACATATTTAATTGTTTGTCCGGTGACGATGCAATGGATATTTCTCAATGAAAAACCTTTTATAAATGTTATCTGAAGGGAATTATATTCAATGTCAGTAGTGTTTACATAGATCTTTATAAATGCTGATGTACTTCGCAACATAAGAATTTATTTCTGCAAAAGATAACCCGCAGTGTTATGTAATCTCAGGGTATTTGTCAGATTTTATATCAGTGTATCTTTTTATTTTTGTAAATTTAGTCAATTTTGTGACCCTATGACCTCCCAGATGTTAAATGTCGTCCAGCAATATTACTTCACTTTGTAGTTACATGTATCTTTACTTCGTATCATTTCATGTAATATTAATTGTAGTCATTGTATATTTGTGAATATTCGATATGCTATAATTGTCACAATTCTCGGACATTCCGCTGTAGTTCAATATCCTGGTATGTCTCTATGATTTAACCTGCATTTGAAAGAGCATTTGCAGTGGCATCACGAGAATTAATGATAACGGTGCCATATTAGACAGATATTGTACACATACGGGTTGGGTTTGTTGCATTACAGTAGTATTAATACTGCTTTGTGATTAGAATATTTTCAGTCGTTTAATAGAAGTATTAGTATTAGTGTTAGTCTTTCTTTAGTATTTCAGTCTTCGCCTTAGGTTAAGCTAAGTTTAGATTATAGTTAGAATAGAACTTTACATTGAATTAATGTTATATTGAGCTTAGTTTCTCAAACTTTTATATTCAGCACTGTTTAGCTTTATATCTAATCTGTTTTGAACCGTATACTTGACTTTACCACTATAACATAGTTGTCACACTAATAATAAACATTGAAAACACAACGCAAGACTTATCACCATAGAAAACGATCAAGGACAAAGAGAAAAGTATTACAATCGCCACGTACGTGAAAACAAAACTAAGCATAAAACATTACCAAAATATCCCATTTCTAGTTGTGATACCATCTTAGAAAGTCAAATTAGAATAACGAATTTTACTCAGTTGATGTGGTTAATCGGTTTATGGTCACGGCTTAATGCTATGTTTATATTTCTTCCTCTTTGGGGTGGACAATTGTTAGAGGGGTCATGGATTTCGACCATCATCATGAAGTACTTTAATCTTTCAGAACTGTAAGAGCATCTGAAGTCCACAAGTCTTGACAAAATATACTTTGTCAAGACATTTGATTTTTAGGAAGCTGCAGTAAAAATTGTTTCGTGAAGAACAAAATTGATTTCAAATGTAAGTACACTGACAGATATATCATCAAGCTATTGACTTTCAATAACATATTTAGGTGTTTGGGTGATAGATTTTATCGACAATAATTCCGCATTCTAATTGCAACCCCCCCCCCCCCCCCCCATTGATCTTTGATGGGTTTTTTTTTTCTCATACCAAGCGCCATTTATTCAGTTTTTACTCTCCGAAAGGCATAAGCAATTACCCTTTCTGTCTGACATATAGATATATAGATGATTAGCCTACTACGTATTTATCAGGAACATTGGCATCATATACATTTGTACCTACTAGAAAGTAAAAAAAAAAAAAAAAACAAAAAAAAAAAAAAAAAAAAAAAAAACAAACAAAAAAACAAAAAACCCCCAAAAATAAAACAAACAAAAAACAAAAACAACAACAAAAAAAAAAAAAAAAAAAAAAAAAAACATGGAGAAGCATTTTCTTTTATGAGTAGAATTATTCCATCACCGCCTGCCTATGGCGTATTCATTCATATGTCGGGTTCTGATTTCCAGTTAAAAGTCCTCTGTCCCAAACAAAGGTAACAGATCGGTAAAAAGGATAATGCCTGGCAAACACGACAAAGTCACAATTGACAAGAGGCAGATGTTAAATTGCTACCAGTAAAGAAAATCATGAAGAGCTTTTTTTTATTTTTAAGGACAATTCAAAAACTTTATAAAGATTCGAAGAAGTGCTCCAAATGGAAGTCCGGTACATAAAAAGTAAAATAACACAAACCCTCTGTATTGCAAATTTTCGGCCACACGAACATTATCAATGCAAGCAATTTTCGAGATGACAATTATAAAGCTATGTAAAAATCATGGATTTTACATAGTTTGTAATTATCATCTCAAAAAGTACCGTCCGTCGTCTATCGTAAACTTTTCAAATTTTCGACTTCTTCTTCAAAACCGCTGAACAGCATTTGATGCAACTTGGTATGCACGAAGTACTCAAGGTCCCTTACAAGTGTTGTTATTTTTCGTCCGGACCTATTGACAGGTGGCGCCACCATGAGCAAAAGTAGGTCATAGAGAGTACCCTCTTTGACAAACTTCTTCAGACCGGGGGCATACAGAGAAAAACCAAATGCAGAGAAATGAGCTAGACAGATGTGTGAAGAAGTGTTGTTATTTTTTGTTCCATTCCGAAATCAAATTTTTGACGTTTTTTCGACATTTTTTTGACTTAGTAATTTCAAGGCAGAAAAGTGTCATGTTTTGAGTTAATTGATACTGATGAGTTCTTATGGAATACTTGGATCATAATTATGGTAAGGAATATTATTGTGAAAGAATTGTGTCATTATCTCAATTTGGGGATTTTTTATAAGAAGTTTATATTAAATGAAAAAGTATATATATATATATATATATATATATATATATATATATATATATATATATATATATATATATATATATATATATATATATATATATATTATATATATTATATATATATATATATATATATATTATATATATATATATATATAATATATATATATATATATATATATATATATATATACATATATACATATATATATATATATATATATTAATATATATATATATATATATATATATATATATATATATATATATATATATATATATATATATATATATATATATATTATATATATATATATATATATATATATAGAAGACTATATCTTGGAACAAAATTCTCTTTGAATTCAAGGACATTATTCATAGAAAATAAGATATAATCGCAGATGTTACTGTTTTGGAAAACATGACTGATGATATATGGATTAGGGGCATCATATGGGATTCAAAATAACACTTGAGGGTATGAAAAAAAGAAATTCTGTGCATCTTTGAATCATGAGATATTGATGAATTGTATATCCTTTTAATACCTATTATTATCTTTATCAGAAATTGAAAAGGGAATGGTGCACCGATAGATATCAAAGTTATTACAAAACATCATTTGAACATTGAATGTTTCTTGTTACTTACTTAATTTCATTACAGTCGAGAAAAATTTACAATGTTTTTGATGAAACTGAAAAGAGAAAACTTTTGCACCATCTTCACCAATATGGTATTTGCACCAACTGCCTTCGCTTGCTGATATGATCCATAAAATACAATAAATCCAACTGCGCTGTCAAACTTATGCTACTTTCTGTTTATTGTGAAATACATTTTTTATTTTATTTTCATTGTATACGTTCGGAAAGTCTGGAATCGGAAACGGGTCAGAACGGGTCGCAACTATATGTGTGATCTTTATTTTTATTAGTTGGATTGCTCTTTTTCATATAATTATGTTTCTTTCATAGATTATTTTAGCAAATGTCCCTTATAACCTGTGCATTAGTTTATCTTTCGCTTTTCAATCTAATATTATGTTTGAAAATGAAAAGTTTATATGATCTGTAAAGAAAAAATAACTCCGTCTGGGTTTAAGAAGAGTTATCTTATTTTGGTATTTCGATGAACCTTAAATTGAAATAAGGTGGCATTTTGATTAACAATATATTTGCTGTATTTAGTTACAAAATATTACTTCAACCCTCGATATTCCTCTAGGCACCAACTGTGCCCATTTATTAAGTTAAATGAAGCTGAATTTATCCAAATCTTCTGTGTCAACATAAAAAAGATTTTTTACTGAATACTGACAAACACCATTTCTCTATTTCACAGTATGATAAATGTAACGATTTCAAATTTCCCATTGTAAACATTCCATGTGCATGTAGAAATATTCCTTTATCTCCAGCGTATGATGTCTTATATTTCGAAACTGCTAGAGCATTTTAAGAACCGAAGGAATCCGTTAAAAAAGACAATATATCAATATCGAAGAAGTACCAAACCGTTAATCATTCTCAAAGTCCAAGGACAGATACAAAATCGTGTAAGTTTCAAAAAGGAACTGCTGTGAAAAATTCCGAGGTGAGACCAGGTGCCCGGGGAGAGTAAGCGTCTCCTGTTTGCATGCATCACCCGTCACAGCAGTTCTTAAGAAACAAGAAAAAAAGAGGAGTTACCGGCTCAGTTATGTGGCAGAAGTCACCATGGAGCCATACAATACATGAATATAAATAATATAATAGAACATTTAACACATAACAAAAATATTTGATTGTAGTGCAATTACGATACCGACTAAGGACGGTCATTTAATTTGACAAAAGCCAAACAAATGGTGTGGTAAACCGGTTTAAGGGCCCACCTTCTCACTCACCGTAACAGCAGAGCAATCAAAAGACGTACATTTAAAAAAATTATAAATAATCCTCCATGTAAAGAACAAGGGTCAACAGGTATCGCATATTGAGAGGTCATAAAAACATAAACACGTAAGGTATTGTAAAACACATAATAGTATAAAAATATATGCGAATCAACATGATAAACCGTGCTCTGCCAGTCTGAAAGCGAGCTAAAACCCTAGATCTGTAGGAGTCCCGACTAACAGTCAGAGGGGACGAGGTTTAGGACCATGTCTCCTCTGAAAGAGGTTTGGACAAGGCCCGTCATATAGTCCCCACCGCCCTGTTAGTCAGCGTGCAACGTTCAAGTAAAAGTCTGCATAAGGCTGTAGAAACAAGTCAAAATCAAGAGTTTTGGTCTCCTAATTGTACATACGAAAGTGTAAACTGGTATACAAAGTCATATTTGGTGATCACTGAACAGGTCATTTAGTTGCATTTCAGAATATTATCAATCATTCTAGAAAATGGCACATCATATTATCGTACAAGATCCCCATAGCGACCGTAGAGCTTTCTCAGTGACGATTTCAGACGTTCTTTAACATATACCTGCATGAGCAACTTAGTGGCCAGTCGTTTGGTCCTGGGAATAAAACCGTCGTATAGAGAACAGGCTCTAGCGTACCTTATAAGTTGCGACATACTCCATAGGCAGGTGAGGACGGGATATTGCTGTAAAGAAAGGGTAAGTTAGTTATTTGGAAGTTAAAATCGTAATGTTTGTCATACAGAGAGGTGTTCAAATGACCATTATTGTCGAAAGTTAAAAATATATCTAGATACGAAGCGGAATTATTGCTCTCGGTTGTCTCTTTTATCTCAAGTTCATGAAGATAGATTTCATGTATGTAATCCTTAAAGTTAGGATTATTGATTGACAATACGTCGTCTATATATCTATATGTAAAATTAAACTGAGATGCAAGGCTTTTTCTGCCTGTGGAGAGCATGTTTTGAATAAATTCTGCCTCATACGAATATAAGAAAATGTCAGCAAGAAGAGGGGTGCGGTTAGTTCCCATGGGAATGCCAATAATTTGCTGAAAAATGTTCCCTCCAAACACCACGAAAATATTGTCTATTAAAAATTCCAGCATTTTAATGATTTGATCTTCGGTATACTTGTGTTTTGCATTAGAGTGTTCTTTTACAAAATATGTATCTTCCCGCCCAATGACAAGATATTTATATCTACGATTTCCATTTTTATGGAAAAAAGAATTTTGAATAATTGTAGCAAATCTGTTTTTGATATTTTGATGCGGAATTGTAGTGTAGAGCATGGAGAAGTAAAAAGATTTGATGCTGAAAATATTATTAAATTTCGGAGATTTTAGATTCTCTAACAGTTCTTTAGAATTCTTGAGGATCCACATTTGATTTATTCCGCTTCTGGAGTATGCGGTATCACAGTAAATTTGAAGACCCTGCTTGATGTGTGTCAATATCTTCGTTAGCAATATGGATAGAGGTTTGGTGGTACACTTGGAAGAACCAGCAATGAAACGATGTTTGTAAGGGGTTTTGTGCATTTTTGGAATCCAATAAATATAAGGTAATTCAAGGTCAGAGTTTGTCGTAATAATTCCAAAAGACTCGAGGACAGATTTGTGGTTTTGAAGTATTTCAGAAATAGATAAATTTGTTTGTGTGTATGTTGGATTTATATATAATACATATCATATGACGTCCTAGCGGCGCCATTATGCAATATGGCTGCCACTGCGCAGCAAATGTGGTTTACAGGTATAAAATATATTTTATAGCACGGTTGTTTTTTTATTTAAGAGATATCAAATATTGATGTATAGAGGGGATAATATTGTTTCAATGAGAGTAAATCATCAAAGATAACCTTCTGTGTCACATTTCAGGAGCAAAGCTTGCTTATAACCCCTGCTATTTTGAATGAATATATTTTATTATATGATTTAATCAATAGATTATTGATCCCAAAGAATAAAAATTATTTTTTTCATTGAGTTTACATCACAATTTGATATGCCAAAATATTATGCTCAAAACAGAATCCTTTAGTAAGACAAGTATATGTAAATCTGCCTATTATTGTGTGCATAAAGGGCAACACGTTGGCATGACGTTTCCCGCGATATGTCAACCTCGTTAGATTCAAAATGGCGTCGCGTTACAAAAGAGGTTTTGTCAAGTCTAAACATAGACAGAGGCTATTGTTATAACTCATCGAAATATATATAAGTTGGTGAAAGCGACAACAAAACACACAAATCGGATCCCCACGAAGGAAAAGCATTTTAAAGTAAATAACACAGACATAAATAACCAACCACTTTCTTTTTGTATAGAGAAATGTAAATACTTAGCAACCAGTCATAAATATTAACAAGCACATAGTGTAGCCAACCATCTATTTGAATTCATATATTACAAAATAGATAATTACTACGTGGAACACACATTTTGCTCAATCCATTATGAGTTCCTTTAAATGAGCTGCCAATTTGTTTTGTTTTTATGCTTTTTTCCCTCCCATTAAATGACCTGTTACTGTGTTTTTCATTGTCTTTTCTTTCTTTCATTCTTATTTTTTCACTTTTCACTTTTATGAAATTAACTGACATGTATATATGACACGTATACTGCTAATGAAGTTTTATACAATACAGCTCCCTGTGTTTATCTTATTTTATTACGTTATCTTTCTTTATCTTACAAGTTGCTCTGACCTAGATTTGTTTTCATTCAGGTACGTTGTGCTTTAAGGAATTAAAGCTTGTTATATATTATATGCGTTGTTCTACACGTAATTAAGGTAAGGTTATTTTCATTCATTTACCGTATACTATATTATTAAAAGAATAAATATGTACATATATGTACATAGTAAATTACTACAAAGATAATGCGGCAGCTATATAAAGGTCTTTGGAAGTATGATTATCAAATTGTGGATGATTGGTAAGGTCGAAAAAATGATATAATTGACAGCCGATCAAACTCATCTTTAATTTGGAACTTAAAAAGATAACATCCCCGGTGTGAGTCCAACAGGCTACTGGTAGTTATACTGTATATCCGGTTGTCAAGGTAGACAATGTAGAGAGAAAATAGATACATCTATGCTGTGCATCAGTAAACTAATGTGACATTAAGCAATAAGTAAAACATGAACAAAGCTTTATGAATATGTCTTTATATAATTATTTAGAGGATATTTAGGAAACATTTTAGCATTTTATCGCAATGCGTATGACATTCAAAAGTTAATAAAAGTCACTTTTCATGAAAATGTAAATTCGAAAGTGTATCGCTTGATGTCCTAAATTCAAATTACAGTTAGGATAATTCTATAGAGATAGTTTTCAATCAGTACCTTGCCGAAAAATTTCAAATGAGATGTTGGACCAAGGAGTGTAGAAAAAAAACGTGTCCCTCTAGCGTGAGTTTATTCATCGAAAATGGTCCCTATGAAACCCTCTGCGTTGTATCTGTGGTAGATATATATATAGGTAATTTGTCAAATCTGTGTACGGACGTTACTGTACATGGCCGTGGTCAGCAGTATCACCTTTACTGAAAAGGGAACTTTACACTGTCCAATAATATATTTGCATCAAAAATATACATTTTCATAGAGGACAAAATATAACTATTAATGAAATTCTGCCTTATATTCTATTTACTTGTATTTTATATTAATCAAGGTATATAAAAAGTAACGCTGCCCATGATTATCTCATAACAATAAATAAAAAAGAACTCCCTGACAGTATGAGGGAAAGGTACATATATATTCATTAAACAGGGCAAACAGAGTGAAGGTGAAGATGTTTCCTGCTGTACAGACAATTCTTTGTCGATTCCTGGATTGTGCTATTGTGTCGCAAAAACAATTGAGAAATAATTTTAACAAGAAATAAAACACTCTTCAGCCAATCAACAAACATGTTGATTATTACTTGACATAAAGCGTATCAAGTATTACTGATACACTTTTGGCTTCATCCAAGCATAAAGTGCTAAAATAAACAGACACTACCGTGTAGCTTCCACCTGAACGCGAATGCAAATCCAAAATGAAATCTAAGAACGGTGACCAGGAAAAGTAACCTTCTTCTGCTTGTATAAAACCAAATTCAAAGGCCTTTAGACATTTCGGTTAATATGTATTGTCGAATATTAATCAAAGCTATAGAATAAAACCTCTAAGCACAAAAAGGTAAAACAGTACCGTACTCATAAATCACTACTCATATCTTCTTTATGTTCAAATATGGTTAGTAAAAATAAGTAAAAATTAGCAAAAACGCCCAAGAATTCAGTCTTAAAGATAAGCCGACTGAAGTATAAGATATCATATCTGATATTAGCCACTCAAGTATGGGTGTTCCATACTTAAACGGAATGTTATCAGGTTTGAACGTATTACAGTCTGCATTCATACTGTGATTATTAGGCGATCGGGTATTTATAACAAAGAGAAGATAACAATCTTGCTATCAAATGTACCTGTAAACAATTCAGGGTCATGTCCTAATCGATGCATGAGGAACCTGTCGCTTTTAAAAGATACGACAATCTGAATCCAATTGATGTTGTTGATTAGCGTATGTAGATAAAATGTTAATATACCGAGTAGAAGTCAGTACGGAATTTCTACTGTAAAAGACAAAAGAGCGATATTGGCTATTACGAAATTCTAGGAGAACTGTGCTTGCAAAATTTAAAAATGTGTCTTGTCTTAGGCCTTCGAATAAGGATATTAAGTGTTTTACTATTATTTTAATTTCTTGCTTTATCAAAATTATTTTCAAACCCAGTGCAAATGGGTCTCCACTTGTTCAAATATTATGTCAGATAACAGAGGTTTGCCCATTCATCATTCCAAATTCTTATTGCGGATTCTTATCATTTTTGTTCACAGTAAATTTGTGGAAATGGTGTTTTTTCCTGGGTCACCCCCCTATTTTAGATTTTTGTTGGCTTCATATTTTTATTACCATATATTACCTAATGTTTATTACAAAACTGAATGAACTCACAATGGAAGAGAATAACGCGACTCGTGACCGAGGAATGTCCCCTAAAGTTATAATCCTGCCATAGATTCAACGGTGGGTGTTGCTGTTATGTTCCCGTATGAAAAAGAGAAAAAACCAACGTCCCTTATCACGGTAGAAGGTGTGGGTCCCACCCTTAAATGATCCACTTGCTGCTAATGGCCAAAGCCTTTTTGCCCAAAGTTTTTTTACATTTTTTCATGCTATGTAGAATGCATCAATATATAATCGGAATAATCGTGAAGTGATGTAAAACAATAATCGATCAATCGATAAACAAATTGACTTAGTCTTCCTTTTCAAAATCAAATAGAAAAATCAATAAGAAGCCTGCTTCCTTGACAGTGAATGATATTGTAGTGTCCAAGCTATAAATAATAACCTTTCTCCTAGTACTGGTTTATGTTGAATTGAAAGTCACATGTTGAAACTCACTAGGATAACATTTATTTAGTTCTCTTTTTCTATTCTACATGAAATAGATAATGAAAGGGGAAAATCATGCGTCTTCCCTGAATACTCGATAAACCGTTCAGTCTTGGGTATCATGTTTAAAGCTGGCCTCTCACCATAAAAAGCCGAAATGTTTCGATTTTTTTTTACGAGAGCGAGGTCAACATGTTTTATGAATTTTTAATGAACGTCGGGACTCCAAATGCTCTCCGCATACCAATAATTAAAAGAAAATGTTAAAATTCGACCAAAACCTTTGACACATTTAACTGGCGGCGACCTGGCAACGGGAGGGGTCAGCATGGCTGGGTTGCAAAAAAGTATGAATGAAAACTTTTTTTTCCCTCACTATGCAAGCTTTAACATAGATATTTTTTAACACTGTACAGCAATCTAGACGGATTCATTTTTAAAACTACATTTTTTTTACAATTTTTTTTTATTCTTTAATTCCCTTTGAACAACAATTTAAGTTATTTATGTGTCAATATAAAAATTTTTCCAATTTTTGACTGATTTCCTTATACAATACGGATTGCAACAGTTTTCCCTACATGTATAGTGTAAACATGCATATTATTTATTGCATTTCATAAATTTGGATCCACTTTGCGAAGACGCAAGTGTCCCTTGTCTGACTAAACCGCTTCTTGCCATAGTCCCTTTTTAAACCCCGTCACTTCCATATTCTAACCCGGGTGGACATTCGCCCAAGTTTCACTGCCCCTCAAATTGGACACTTTTTTTTTCCCTGCATCCCCATCCCTTTTTTTCCCATCAATTTCCTCCCCTCCACCTCAACCTCAAAAAATGGAAAAAATGAAATTTCGAAATTAGTAAACATCCATTCCCAAGGACACTTTTACTTTGAATTCAGAGTGGTTATTCGATTATAAGTATTTTTACATTTACAGAGACAGAAATGATAGAGAGAAGAGAACGCATATGTTCTTTTTACCTAGTCTTTCCTTGGGGTGTAACAGTGATGGATGGGTAAGAAGCTCCGCAATGTTTTGTATAATTTTATGAATGGAGATCCATGTCAAGTCAAGCAGTTACAAACAAACAGCATTATTATTATGTTTAATTAATATAAAAATTTTAAACATTTTTCATTCTCTTAACACCCGTACCCCCCCCCCCCCTTCCGCGTTTTGCACCTGTCTAAGAGATCTTGAGCAAAAAAGCGTTCGGTTGTCCGTCCGTCTGTATATACCTTCGTAATTCTGCAGTGCCTAATAACTTTCAACAGAATGTTGTTACAGTTACCAAAATTCAACAGTAAGTATATGCCCTAAACGTCATCATGTGACCCAGGGGTAGAACATTGACAGCTATTGTTTATTTGCAGCCTTGGGCAATTCCCGTGTTCGTGTATTCAAAAACGCAGAATTGTTTTTAGCAAAAATGTTACTGCTTTCTTTGGTCTTTGGGTATGAAAATCGTAATCTAGCACCGTGAATAAAATGTAAAGTGATCACAAAAGTGTCATTATCGTTATTTCTCTTTTCGTACTATTATTTTGAATGAAAAAATGTCTGTACTTTGAAAATAAAATAAATAAATACAAAATAAAATAAAAAATAAAAATAATTACTCTAAATAGTGGAAAATCCCGACCGTTTCCATAAGAAGCCTTATACATTTTACAAATAACCATTATTCAATATGCCACCCCACTATGTAGGATCGTGGAAAAACAGAATCTTGTGTATAATTTTGAAGATTTCGTCTTCAATCCATTTCTGTTTTTTGTATTATTACTTAATTCGAAACACTCCCAAAAAAGATGTTGTCAACAAAAACGGATGTGTATTTTTTTACAGTTAAATGTATACATGTATAAAATAATATTATACTTTTTTCCCCAATTGTGGTTGGTCTGTTGTGGGAGTAATTTGGAAATTTGGCTCTTGATACTTTGGAGAAAGGAATAGTATTACCTGAAATATCGTAAGTTTTCCAAAATACCTTATTTCTTATTGGCCTTTTTACATTTGTGCACGGAAGAGGGGTGTGAGTTTTCGTTTACAAAGTACAACTGAAACACACGATACTATTTGTACATTGATTGATTATATGTCATTACCTGGTCAATATTAATGAATCTAAATAACTAAAAACATGTAAATATAATTTGTTCTTATTCAACTTTAAAATTTGTTTTATTTACATTACGCAAAAATTTGGGGTGGGTGGCTTTTATTCGTGGCATAATGCATAACAACAATTACAGTATCAATGTGATCTTTCTGTTCTAATAACTTTTTTGTATTATTTATGTATGTTAACTTCCAAAAAATGAAGAAACAAAAAAAGGAAATATATAGAGATAAATTAACATGTACTTATTTCTGTAACGAGATGCCATGATACCTTTTGTCCCGCGTCTTCGATGGAAAATGTCACGGTTGCATGACTACGCCTGTTTCTTTTATACCGTGGGAGAAAGCTCTTTTCGAGCATTTGGGTCAGACGTTCATTTAATATTCATAAACATACTGGAGTGAGGTTAACCTAGGTCAACTTTGCTCCCGTAAAAATTTTCGAAGTACCTCGGCTTTTTATGGTGAGAGGCCAGCTTTAACCCCAGGTACATTAATTTAGGATGTATTTGTGACCATAATATCAGATATAACTAAAATCAAAGTAAGGGAACCGATTACATTACAACAATAATGATTGTATTTCCTGTAAAATAATTGTGCTTATAACTTGGTTTTGGAATCATAAAAAATATTCCATGATCCATGTGGTAAATTTTCCTGTTCCAAGTAAAATGATAAAAATATTCCTTTAAAGCAATTACTAGATTACAATATTTGGATTGTCTACATATACTAGTAAATGTTAAGGTGAAAACATGTATGATATCTTCATATTTTATGTTTTACATTATTGTTTTGGTGAAATTTCAAACATTAGTTACCTATATAATTATTTTATTTTATCTGCTTTAGATAATGCTGATTTGGGTATTTTACTTAATATCTGAAGGGAATACATACATACACAAATTGTTGCAACACATTCTTCGTGTTATGGTTCACATCTTATTATATCACATTTGACAGGGATTAGTCAGTTAAGGCATAATGTTTTTCTATCAATTGTTAAAAAATTCAGATGAATTTTATTTATAGTTGAACTTTATATGGTTCGTGTCGTGTTCGTTACTGGGTAATATGAGTCTAAGAGTTTTTATAAATTCTGTTCATGTCAAAATTTTAGTTCATATATTTCCTTTAAATATGATTTTGAGACGACCTTGAAATATAGTCATTACAAAAATGCTGACCACAGTCAACTTCATGGTAATTTCTGGTAAAATCCATCAATGAAATGAAATTGCATATTGGTTTTCTACTTAAAAATTCAGCACTTAGTGCCACTGTGACTTTTCTCATATCCAAAAACACACACACACACACACACACACACACACACACACACACACACACACACACACACACACACAGAGAGAGAGAGAGAGAGAGAGAGAGAGAGAGAGAGAGAGAGAGAGAGAGAGAGAGAAACAAATCAAAAAAAAAATACATTGCCCGTGCCTTTAAATCCTTCAATTTGTTTTTAGTTTTTGTCTGTTAAACCTTTATTTTTAATTTGATATAAATAACTGTGACGTAATAAATGCATCCATAGCATGATTCATTCATTATAGAAAATGTATTTACATGTACATTAACTATAGTCTTTTACAAGCTTGCACTAATGCGCTAGTGGCTTGAATATTACTGATTCGTTGATGTAAAGATGATGAATAAATCCAAACCCTAATTCCGAAAATCATGAATACAAAGGACATACAATATCAGTGAAAATGAAAACCAAATGGAAAACAACGAAAAATGTCAACTTGAAGAGCATATGTGAACACCTTTGAGGGAGTGAGATCAGTTGCCTGCCAGCAAGCATCTCCTGCTTGCTAGCAACACTGGTCACATAAACAGTAGAAATAGTCAAATCGTGTAAATTCCATATATATTTATATATGGAAATCTGTGTTTTGCGTCACTCCATACATATTTCATAAGTGTTGTGACGGTATCTGTCTAATGGATTGCACAGAAATTTATACCTTTGTAGTGCAGCCATCAGGAGATGTGAAAGATCATTTAAGTACCTTGATCAGTTGCAACATGCTAACAGGAGAAGTTCCCTTATCTCGCACGCAGATCTCTCGTTTAATCCAATAGTGCCTTTTGAATTTATACTTGTAAATTAATTATCACGGTCTTATGCAGTATTTTGTTACTTTTTTTATTAGTCTTTCACTATAATTTTATACTATGACACGGGACCTGGGTTTTTACTGTCCCATCCGAAAGACAGAACACCTTTGAGCCCTCGGTGGGAGTCAAACCCGGATCTTTCATTCACGAGCCGACAACCTCATCCACTGATCTAAACCGACCTAGCTTGAATATAAGAGAGGGCAATGTATGATCTATGTATTTGCCGTAACCTAAGTTTCGAAACACTCAGAAATAATCATTTCAACAACTACCAAATAAGTATATATCTGTGTGTGTGTGTGTGTGTGTGTGTGTGTGTGTAGGTGTGTAGGTGTGTAAAGTGTAGAAGAGGGGGTATAATATATTAAATATATTATATATAGAATTTATATCAAAATATATATATTATATAATACATATATTAATATATATATATATATTAACTTTTATATTTTTTCGTATGACGGGCAGAAAGTACTTGAAAGAAAATAATCCTTAAAAAATCTAAGTTTCAAAAATTTACAAAGAATTTTTTTTTTCTGAAAAAACCAAAGCCCGTGAAACATGGGAAAAGAATTTGGGCAAAGGTAAGCTTAATCCCCATTCATTCCATTCAATTTAACCATTTCATCGATATTTTTTTCCTACCCTCTCTCTATAAGGACATTCCTAGTTTGAGATTTTTACGTAGATCACAATATTAACATGAGTCCCTGTGATATATGTTAAATTTTTCCAACAGAACAAAGTATCAATGGTTACGACCCCCAGTTTAATCGGAAAAACGAAGTAATTTAAAATACTACACTTAATACCTTATTTTTGCATGGTTACAACACATGAGATTTGGGACTGAGTTGTGTCTAAACTTTTATGAGTCCCTCCATCGTACGTTTGATAGATCACTGTTGTGCACATTAACAGTTAAATTAACAATTAATTAATTACGCCGAGTACATTTATTCAATTCTGAATCATGGTCTCCATGAAATGGAAAAATTGCATATATTTTCACAGATGCATCTTTTTTTTTAATTGTTCGAAATCAAGTATAACTTCAATGTTATGTAAAATGGTTCACATATTTCTCATATTACATTGTATGTGAAAGCTTTATCACAAAACTGTAGAATGAAAATTAGGTATTATTTCCTTTGTTGACAATAAAATTATGACCTGTATATGATTTTGGGACTACTAAGTTGGTCGTAATGTCACACTTATTGAATTTGCAGTGTGGAGCTCGTAAAAAATATCCCCGCAAAGGGTTTTACTTAAATGTTATTATACCATTTTTCCTGTTGTTTTGTGGCTATGACACTTTCTACACAGTCTTTGTTCACATTCATGTATATATACAGTGCTGAATTATATATGTTTCGTCCATATGGAAGGGCATTTACGGCGGGTGTGGCTAGCCAAACAAGAGACGCTCACTCCTCCCAAGTACCTGATCTCATCTCTGAATTTCAGGGGTCCGTGAATGTCCACTGTGGTACATAGTTGTTAGTGCTATAGTCATGTGACACCAGTGACTGTCGTATTTTACATATAAATAATATAAGATTAACATAAAAATCTGTTGAAAACTTACTGTCTTACATTCATCTGGGTTTTCGAAAGATCCATGATTATTGCATGTATATCTCATAGTATGCCTTATACAGTAGATATTCTTATCTAACTGTCACGTATTATATATATTTGTTTTTTACTTTTCAGTAAGCTTTGTCATTATGTGCTTACTTGTACCAATGTCCTCTACAGTAAACGTGTCGTCGTCATCTGTAAAAACAGCTTATATTACACCTTCATCGTCTATATCACCAACTTGGACCGTTAGCATGCCATCTACGGCAAAAGAATCAGGAGTTGTTCTGTCTCCATCACCAAGTGGGTCCGATGGGATAACTTCTACGTCAGACACAATGTCAACTCACATATTTAGCATCTTGTCATCTCCAAAATCTCAATCTGTTTCATCCACTGAAATGTTAACATCGTTTTCTTCAGTGACTCAAATTACTCCTTCAACGTCTGCCTCATCCACTCTGACCAATAATATATCGAACTATATGATGTCATTTACAACAGGAATTGCAATTTCATCATCTAGTGTATCCAACCCAATTGATACTTTTCCAAATAATACAGGAGTTTTGACATCTGCGTCAAGTGCAGTGATTGCTACAGAAAATTATAGCAGTACAGAGTCTGTTTACAGTTCAAGCTATCCAACAGAAATGAATACTTTTCCTACCACAACGGAGTCATTCATAAGTATTTCAAACACTTAATTTCCTTTAATGCCCTTTATATTAATCCTGTTTCAGTGCTCTACAGAAAAAGATAATAAATTTCAGGGGTCCGTAAATGTCCACGGTGGTACATTAATGTTAGTGCCATTGTCATGTGACACCAGTTACTTTCGTACTTATGATTACATTCATAACGACAAATTATGATACTGATATTAAAATTGCATTTCATAATACTCTTCGTGTTTATAGTTGTATGACCTCTGTATTTGACTAAACTCTTTATCCCTTTATTGAGGATTCTGTTTTATAAAACTGTGCTTTTATTGTGTGGTTTTTGTGGGTCCGTAAACTAATTAAAATTGGAGATGACTGTCACTTCAAGTTTGCGTTACCGCAACGGGGGGGGGGGGGGGGGGGGGGGTGGGGGGGGGGGGGGGGGGGGGGGGGGGGGGGGGGGGGGGGGGGGGGGGGGGGGGGGGGGGGGGGGGGGGGGGGGGGGGGGGGGGGGGGGGGGGGGGGGGGGGGGGGGGGGGGGGGGGGGGGGGGGTCGGCATTTTGCATGTCCCTTGCTACATTTATTCAATTATCACCCCATACACCCCATGCACAAATTCTTTCATATTTCAGATGGAAAAGACATCAGCTTTAGTTTTGTTTTAGTGATAAATGCAGATTTCAACGAAAGTCTCTCTGACAGGACAACTGAACTTTTTCGAAACTACTCATTTGCTTTGGCAGATATTGTGAGTATACATTTAAGACAATAAACGACTTAGAAAGGAATTTAAGGTATCGGTCTGTAAGAATCAATCCATTAACACTATGTATATTTGAGTAAACTCTGTCAAATATTCATAAATATGAATACAATGATATGATTTCACGGCAAGAGTTAGCTTGAAAAAAAGAAGAATAAAGATTTAATCAATGCGAAATAATAATAATGATAATTGTAATGGTATTAAAGGTTTTCTAGTCGAATAATTGGTATCCAAATACTTATCCATGAACACTTAATCCATAGATATATGATTTATGCATAGCTTTTATTGAGATTTCAAAGGGCTTTCTTTATATCAGACCTATTTTGTATTGTAATAAAAGGGATTTTATACATCAAATTTGATTTGGTACATCAAAATTATAACGTACATAAGTTCTAATATTTATTATAACTACTGGCCCTCTGTCATTGTATCTCCCTCAACCATGTCCTTAGATTCATTATTGGCTAGACTTTTTCAGTCACTTTTGTTTTAACTCTGTTCTTTCAATATTTATATTTTATAAGAATTCCAATCATTCGGCTATGAGCATCACCGAAGAGCCATAAGTTGTCGAAATGCGCATATGGTGCACAAAATTATAATGTATATAAGTTCAAATATTTATTCTAAATAACTTAATAACTAAACATTATTGACAGTTACATGTGTAGTATAAATTGAAACATTTTTGAGAGCTTTGATCTAAATTCAGTACAGTCGCTTGTTAAGTATATGTGAAAAAATTAGTCTGTTTTTCAAAGGGTCAGGTATTTCTATACAATCCTATATTCTTTAATGAAATCTAATAAAACACCCGCAAATCTGCAATAAGAAGTAAACATGCTATTCTGTCATACAGCTAGACAATGACCCTATACACATTTTCATTGCGTTTTGTTATTCACGTTAATATTATGTCAATGGTTGTTACATCATCTCGTTCACATTGCATTTTAAGTGGTGTGTTGGTTTTTCGTCCTGAGAGCGAGGCTTCTTGCTACGAAACTACTCTCACAAGGATATATTGAGGGACGTTTGAAATTGTCACTGAGGAAGTTCTATGGTCGTTATAGGGATCTATTGCAATTTCAGATTCCTATTTCAAGAATGTTAACCGATATTTTGGGACCTGACCATACCAAATAATCATCTTAACTTTTTGACTACACTTGATTTGACATAATACGTGTATACATGTATATCAGATATTTGTTCACCTGTGTTTCCGACACCGGAATTTCAGGCAGATGCCATTTCTTGCCTTGAATTGGAAATTTGACTTCGTGTTCCTGTCTTCTTCGTATGTTCATGCGTGTATATTTATGTATTTAACTCCTCGATTTGAAAGGTTGTTGCATAATAGGGAAGTGTCACTTTTTCTAAATTCCGTCTGGTTCTATCTCATTAACTTATCCGACATATACTTGGCGACGTATTTGGACTGGACATGCTCTAAATACGAAGATTTTGTCCTGAAAGATAGGCCTCTTACCACGAAAATACTCTTACAAGGGTATATTGAGGATCGTTTGAAATTGTCACTGAGGAAGTTCTAGTCGAGGGATCTGATGCAATTTGAGATTCCTCTTTCAAGAATGTAAAGGGACATCTGGATCTGAACATACAAACTAACCGTCTTATCTTTTTGACTATACTTAATTTGACATAATACGTATATATGAAGACATTTCTTTCGATTCAACAGCATTTCATACCATGAATAGTATAATTTGACTTCTTGTCTCCTTCATGTGTTCATATGTATATATGTTTGTAATTACTTCCTCGATTTGAAAAGGTATTGAAGTACTTTTGCGACGGGTGTTGCATGCGACCAAGGACGTTTACTCCTCCCGGGCACCTAGTCGCACCTCGATTTAATTAGGGTTCGCATTTGTCTGAATATGACACTGCACTATATTGTCCTCACTATACAAGATATCATCGCTAAGACCATACTTCTTGTATTGCGTCCATCTACAACCCAATGCAAACTTTTGCTTGAGCGTTGCACGCGCTGACTAACAGGGCGGTAGGAACTCTATGACGGCCTTTGTCTAAACCTTTTTCAGAGGAGACAAGGTTCTGATCCTCGTTTGTCGGAACTCCTATTGATCAAGGATCTGAACTCGGCTTACAGACGGGCAGAGCACGGTTTCCTTATGTTGATGTCGCCTTACATATTCAGAAGTTTTCTACGTAATATGCTCTTCGTACTCTGGTCGATGGAAACAAAATGACGCTTGTGTTTGACTCTGATCACAAGATATAAAAGAGAAAACAGAAGACATTTGACACGAATCGTCAAGGACCTGCACACAAAAAATGACAACAGCAGAATATACACGGAACGACATTACAAAAATATTCGATTGTGCTGCCGTTACGATACCCACTTAGGACGATCATTAGAAGTAACAAACCTCACTCAATTGGTATGGTTAACCGGTTTACGGGCGCCCACCTTCCCATACAACGCAAAAGCAGCACTATCAAAGGACATAAAATCACAAGATATGAACAATAATCCATAAGCAGCTCCATGGAATTTTTCAGTCGTTTATTTCCGTAACACGTGACGTCAGAAGTTCTACAAATGCTGCTTTTCCGTGGGTTTTAATTATGATGTTCATATATATTGTGACTCACTGCAAAATATTGTTAAATATTGTACAAGAAGTTGAAGAGGAGGTCTTTTGTACTTGGGTTTTCTTGTGAAATCGGGCATATGGGTATTTTCAGATATCTCTCAGAGAAATACTGAAGCGGAAGGTGCGTTAACTGTATGAATTTTATAATAATCTAATAAGGGTTTTGTGAAATTGTAAAATGCCTAAACATTCTAAAAGCACTTTAAAGGGGTTCTGTGGCTTTTAGTGGTGGGTCAAGTTGATAATGTATTTGCTATTCAAATTATAATATTTCCTAATCTGTACAGTTTAGGCATAACAGAAGCTAGAAGTCATAAGATATACCCATAATAAAACATGTCTACAAAACAATACAAGCTGCGTAAAGAAAAGAAAATTAAAAAGAAAATGTTTTCATCCCGAAAACAAAGTAATAAAAGTGAAAATAAGTCAAATAAGAATTATAAGGATACATATAAAAAGGCGGCGTGTATATATCACCAATCACATACCTATCTATTATAGTTATATGATTTGTTACTGATTTTCTCTAGTTTCGTGGTAGGTCGGTAACAAACCACAACGAATTAATTACACTGAGGATATATACCTTGTTATGAAAGACAATCAAATAATAACAACAATCTTATTTTCTCGTCGATTTCTAATCGTGGCGTCTCCCCAAACCGAGCCATACTTGTTTACAAACTAGATCGTCGATGCCTTTTTATATAAAGTGCGTACAATGACCCATTTTGTTGACTTTTGAAAGTGATGTAAACAAAGACGTATCGGGGAATTTATTCTCAATGTAATCTTGCAAACAACTTAATATTGCGGTTTGTATAAGATACGGTATTAAGATGACAGCTGAATAATAATTTACATATGAGCACGCAAGTTATTCAGTAATGTTAGTTAGGGATGTTGAAGTGTGACTTTCTTTTCTAGCTATTCGAAAATTACGCAAATGTGCCAGGTATCCTCCGTATAGAAATAAAAAGATTTACGTAAGTATTCAGTTTACACTTTCAAAATATTCTGATTTTAACCTAAGGAATATATATCTATATATATGGACAACAACTGTAATTGCCGAAGATAAAGCTTTCAAATAATATGTTATTTCTGTATGAATAATACTGATCGGTGATGTCATAACGCCCAATATTTCATCCATTTTTCAACACAGAAAGCAATATTTGAAAGACTTGTGATTTGTATGCATGTCACGTCATAATGAAATATACGACATATCCAACCTTATGTGACGTCATCAAGTCGTATTTTGCATTAAAATGCTTGGCATTCCTCGAAAGTACGTCATTCAGGATAAACGTTACGTTGTAATGGGACACCATCTGTTTCTATATCAATATCATTTAATTTTCTTTGTGTTCATGGTTTTGCGGCGAATCTGATTGGTTAAAAAATTTAGTTCATTTCTGCATGAACAAAATTTTGAGTGCAGATATGTCACAATTGCCGTTGCTACTTTCCTCTGGGATGCGAAACCCCGTTCTATTTATGGAACCATGATTCCCGTGTTGTTAATCGATTGCATAAAATTGTTTCGTTATATACTACGAATGCAAAGTACAAAAGAAATCGCACTTCACTTCAGAAACTATTAGATATAGAATATAATTTCTTACTCTTATTTAAAAAAATGTAAAATATAACTAGGTCTATCAGTTAAGTTACAGTACAGTGCTGTTTGGAAATGCATGCAGTCAAGTACAAAATAAAATAAGTACTCGTCTGCTACTAGCCGATCGTTTGACAACGGACGTTGATAACTAAAATGTCTACGGTATCATACCCGACTGAGCAATCTGAACGGGCAGCAGAGCAGGTGCTGCCTCCGATCCAAGTCCTTGAGCCTACACTTTCCACCTTGTGACACGCACGTGCACCAGTCAATACTGTATGCATGCATTTCTAATGATACTAATACCATTTAAAATATAAATACCTTTGGTAACAGATTATCATCCTCAAATGCATCTTTCATTAAGTCGTGTTTTTAATAATTGTTCATTCCTTTTCACTCATAATCTTTTCAATAGACACTAGGATCAAATTTTTCGAATTTCGTCTTAGCCGCCATTATTGACTTCAAAATGTTGTTTACCTTATTAAAATATTACTACGCGATCAAGTCGCATGTATTCAGAGCTAAAAAGTAATGTAGTGCCATAATAAATTATGTTAATTGGACAGTTATTAAATTTTTGTTTTCATATATAAGCTAAATAAAATGATAAGAAATGAATCCTATATTTTTTTTTTTTTTTTTGGTTGATTGAGGTATCAACCTAAAATTTGGACGGAAAACTTTTGCATCAATGCACTTCGCGCACTGATGCAGTTGTCCGTCCAAGTTTTAGGTTGATACCTCAATCAACCAAAAAAATATAGGATTCGTTTCTTAATTTACTGACGCAAACGGTCTATAATAATTTAAATTGTCATATTTTCTCTTTCAGGAAAGGCAGTGTTCGCGTTGATTATGAAATAGTTATAGCTGGAGAAGCATTACATGTTAAGAAAAACCATGTTGATGAATATCTTACAAACGCTACCAACTCGATAGTTAATGTTAGCATTCCAGATTACATTGGATCGATTAATCGTACTGAAACGCAACGTCTAAATGAAGAGAGACTTGAGAACAGTATGTTTGACTCTTGTAATATTATAATTTTATTTCCATAATCGAATTATTTAGGGCTTTGGATTGTAAATCAAACCTGTAGATAATTTTCAAAGGAAAACATATCAGTTTGTCTTTTCCCTCATTTATATGATATATCGTATGTTCGTTCTGTTATTGGAAGAAACTTTACAGCTCACAATAACGTGCAAATGATATGGTCACAAACCCAATATGTTTTAACGCCAAATGTTTCTGATTGCAAATTGCTCCTGATTTACTCCTTTTATAACTACAAGGGCCTTATATTTTACACTTAATTGTAAATATTGCAATAATGGTAAAGCATGTGACATACGTCTTAAAACCACATTTATATATTTTCAAGAAATTTTTTATGTGTAAACGCCTTTTTGCCAATTTTACATGATGTAAGGGGCAATACCGGACAAATGCAAAATTTCCGCTTAGATTTGCGCTAACGTCATAGTGAAAATTCCGCCTAAAAGTGGTCTGTCCGGTATAAGACCCCTTACATCATTTAAAATTGGAAAAGGGCATATTACGTGGAATTATAAGAACTGAAATAAAAGTAATCACAAGCAATATCTATCGACGTAACTTATGTATTCTTTACAGTGAACAAGACATTATTGAAACCTTGCTTCGGACATTGTGCGGACGGGCACATTTGTTGGAACCAAAAATGCACGTTGCATTGTGATCATTTCAACTGTCAAAATGATGGAATTTGTGTTCTCAACAGAGAATTTAAACCTAGATGTCTGTAAGCATACTTAAACGCCCCGAAATTTCACATATATAAAATAATTCTTTTTCATAATTAATTCTGGTTTCTTAAAGATATTTTACATATGGTTTTGTCAGAGAATCTATTATTCTGTGTTTCTCGTTTTGTATAAAATGTGAATTATACATGTAAGAATATCTTAATTAATTTCATGTAGCTTATAAATTCTCAAATAAATGCAAAAGAACGGTTCAAGGAAAAGTTACTGGCTACTACGTTATAAGGTATATTCAAAACGTGAACTGACGAAATTTTCATGTGATGGGAAGTGTCGTATCAAAAGCATACGATCAGGTGCAAAAATCTCGTTCATTCACATTTCTTGAGCCGAAATAACACAGTGAGCGGTAACTGGTACTAAGTGTATCGATGTAAATATTTCTAATTTAACCAGTATATTTACTAAATATTTCGCATTTTATCTAATATATTCAAAAATCTATGTTTTCTATTTAAATCCCTTTTTTCGTTTTTTTTTTTTTTTTTGCGTGGTTTACTTCTTAAAGGAATTTTTTCAATACTTGAATAGATGTAAACCATTATTCACGGGAGGAAGGTGCGAGAAACATAAGTCCGATGTGGTAGCATACAGCGAGAAACTTCTTCTTATTATTGAAATTGCCGGAGGTGCTGGAGGTGGAGTCATTCTTTTTCTATTTATTTCATTAATTATTGTTTGCATTAAACGAGGAACTCAACTAAAGAGGTAAGACTTTAAAATATAATTTGTGTATTAATTCCATTTTTAAAAATGTATCAAGTTTAAACGTCTTTCAATTTAGTCATTGAAAATTGTGATGCAGCAGATTTGCAAGATAAAAAAAATAATTAATTACATGCATGTATGTATATTTATCCAATTCCTGTCTAATCCTAATTTAAATTTTGATAAAATGTATATCGTACACAATAATATGTGCCAACATTGGTTCATCCCTAAAATAACACACTTATTGTCAAATGTTAACTAATTCTTGTCTAAGGTGCATTCAGTTTCCACACAGAATAACGCTATATGTTTCTTTGTTAAAGCCAGATATATGTGTTGTTTGCAGTGAAGTACTTCTACAACTATATAAAATTAAACCCTTTAAAATCTGAAATATTTGCGTTTCTAAACATTTATAAAGAGTACACTATCAGATAATCAGGATGGTTTTGCAGGGAGAACAACTTAGACTAATCGCTTCAGATTTTGACAACTTTTTGTTTGAATAAATTGTTATTGATATTTTAAGTAAAATACGAAAATAACTGGTGTCACATGACTATGGCACTAACAACAATGTACCACAGTGGACATTCATGGACCCCTAAAATTCAGAGGTGAGACCAGGTGCCCGGGAAAAGTGAGCGTCTCTTGTTTGGCTAGCCACACCCGTCGTGAATACCCTGACATACAGACGAATCAGTTTAATTCAGCACTGTATGTGCACATGAATTTGAACACAAGAGCATTAACGGCGGGTGTGTCTAGCCAAACTGGAGACGTTCGCTCCTCCTAGCACCTGGTCTCACCCCTGAATTACAGAAGTCCGTGAATGTCCATCGTAATTCATCGTCGTTAGTGCCATTTGACTCCAGTTACTTTCATATTTTACATTTGTATGTGTGGGGTGTGGGTTTTTTTTTTTCTGTTTTGTTTATTTCTTCAGGGGAGGGGTAGGGATTTAGGTTATACTGTTTTTGCTATTATTGGGGCTTTTCTCTTGTTTTAGAGATGATGACTCTACAGAAAATGGTTTTAGATCTGGCAGAGAAATAACGTTAATGAATGGAAAAAGCAATCCAGTATATGACAAAGACAACCACAGTGACGTTCGAAACTCTGGAGCTTGTTATGAAGTTGACCCTCACGTATCGGGAAGCAGAGAAAATGGATCAATCAACACATATGATGATAGAAGAGGCATTGGTCGTGAAATGGAGCCTGAGAAGAAAATTGTGCAAAGAGAAGACGGACGGCTATACCAAGTAATAGAAGATGAGGACATTGGGAATAACGTAAGTGTTTATTGTTAACCAATATTTGCCTTACAACAAAACCTATTGCAAATCTCATTATAGTATATGATTAACGCTGTATGAATTAGTTGCCTTCCAAAATAAAGAGGAAACGCCTTCTACTGTGTTTGCAATAAACAAAATTAATCGCAAGGTCCTAGCGTAGCCATTTATTTTTAATTATTGAAAAAAAAAACCCCAAAAACAACATAAAACCATACCGAAAAAAGTCGAAATAACGAAGTTTTTATGAGAGTGAAATCGAGAATCACTGCATTTTTGACTGAGCATCCTTACTATATATTGACAATATCTTAGGGAAGATTCAATGGTGATTTTGATATGGAAGTGATATTTCTACAAGAATCATTTGCATGAATGCCACAAAAGAGCTTTATACATGTATATCTATGGCCAATTTCAAATTAAGGGGGTTTGTTTTGTTTTATTCATTTATTTATTTTTAAGACGTTCCTGTACCAGCCTTCTTATAGGCATCCTATGAGAGATAACGGATCACGGAATACAGACCTTGATGCCTATGAATATCAGTCAACCGACAGTAATTCTTTCTACGATCATATAGATACTAGCAAAGAAGTAAGTAACTTGAAGTTGTTTAACATCCTGAAGAAATTACAAAAACATATACATGAGTATCAAACTCCTGTTCCATTATGTATGTTTCAACACTTATATCTCTTCGGCGATGCTCAAGGTAAAACCTCGGGAAACCCAAAGTATTCATTCTTGATTAACAGACCAATTACACGATATACTTAATACGTAACCACCAAAAAAATTCTAAAGAGAGAGTTGTGCTTCTTGGAGATACTGCTTTATTATATAATAAATTACACACTTTTTCACACTTAATTTGAAAAATATATATCGGGTTCTTACAAAAGCACTAAATCTAGTTATGTGATTAGCCTTTGGCACTTCACCGGCAGCGGTATCCACCCAGTGGTTAAAATAAATACACTGGAGCTGGTAAAGCTAGTCTGCTAATTCCCAGTCTTATACATCATCTTAACCTCTTTACACTTATACAGATTAGGTCCCTGTCCATTAAAACCTGAAAGAAGTCTCTCTACCTTGCTTTTCAACAGATTTTAAACAATGACAAAATGTTTATTAATTTTACAGTACAGAATTTGGAGACCTAACCTAGCTTCTAAAAGATCGTAGTAAGTATTGGATTTTTGAAAAATTATATTTACATCGTAGGAAGTCTGAATCTCAGAAGTGGATTATAACGTGTGCAGTACCTGATACCAAGCTATCGATATATTTGCTCACTGGTACATTAAGTTTTAGAACATATCTGACGTAGAAATTAACAATGATCTATAACCGATAAAATATAACATGCATCTCATGGGATATATATTTTTGGAACTTAACATTGCAAAGAAGAGTTTAGTCCTAATGTGGGTTCACTTATCCATATAAAAATTACATTATCTTGCGTTTGACATCTTCCTGTGGATTTTAAAATATTACACACGCTTAAATGGTTTCATAGCTGTTAGTACGATAATTTGGTAAAATAAAGTTAATATAATGTCTATTTCCGAATATCCTTCAGCTTTTGTAATATTTAAATTAACCAAGACCTAAAACAAAATCAGTGTCTGAACATGGTAAAATAATATTCAAATCAGTTGCGATTCGCCTATTGTCAAACTTCGTAGTAATTAAGCAAACTATTTTTTCTTGAAAGCAAGTAACAGAGGAATGGCATATCCGTAATAATTATTTGTAGTAATAAGTAATTTTTTTTTTTGATTGCCGTCTATTCTTTCCATGGAAAGATCTCAGAGTAAACTCCTATTCAGACAAAAGGAAATAGTATAATCATGAAAATCGTTTTTCGACGCTAAAACAAAATGAAAATAATTAAATATTGTATACCTAATATTGCTATAGTCAAAAAGAAACCCTTCGGTAAAGCCAACAAAAATCACAAAAAATCCAAAAATTTAAAAATAATTACAAATAACAAAATTACAAATAATGCTTACAACTACTAAGTCCAGTAAGAGTGTATGTAACTGGCAATTCCGGAACGCTGAAGTCCGTATTACGTCCATTGTTTATGATATGAAATAAGCGTCCAGAGTATAAGTTCACAATCAGTCAATGCAATCCAATTCAATCAGTCAGTAAACACGACTAATCTCCAGTATAAACATAGACAGGTATTATAATGCAGTTCTTCCGAAATATCACAGTCCATGCCTACATTTTCATATTTTCTAGACAATTCTAGTTTCTATAATTTTCAAGTGATTTCCGATATAGAAATATCTAGATTGATAAGTTGATAAGTACATTCACAAATCATTATGGAAGTGAACAAAAATTACGGAACTTTCTAGAACATAATAGAACATCCAGTAATATATTCAAACAAAATTAAAAAAAAGTAATTATTGACCCTCATAACATCATTTCATGCAGAAACATGTATATGCAGAGATCCGTCTTACTTCATAAAATCCTTTCGTCGATTTTCAAATCTGCACCTCACTATGAAACAAAAAAAAAAAAAAAAAAAAAAAAAAAAAAAATGCAGAGTTTGCGATATAATTGAATTTTAGAAATAAGCACTTTCATGTTTATTTGTCCATTATTTTTCAGTTACAACTAGCTTCTAGAATGGACTAAGAACATACACAGTTTGCCAAACTTTATTATTATTATGCCAGGTACATCATTTTATACCATTCGATTGGGAAGGAACTGCAAATATACATGTTTCTTTCAGGCTTTGTGCTATTAAACTATTATTCAAATATGTGTGATTTTTCAATATATTGAGAGAAACCTTTAGGAAATACATTGGTTATAAAAGTAACTGATAAATAGATGTTTCAAAAATTGTTTTGCAGTCATTGGTGAATCAAAGTTGTCTCATTTAAAGAATAACTAATAATTTGCAATACATATCTTATGTATTCATATATCCGGCCTTAATAACTGTATTATTATTATTATTATTTGTCAGGTAGAATCAAACCTTACAAATACAAGTTTTCGCCCCAATTTAGAAATGTAAATATTTATCGAGATATCAGATGACAAAGATGATAGACTAAACCCCATGGAAATTCATTGTGTGTGTATATTTATGTACATTTATTCTGATATTCATTGTCAACATATTAAAATGCATTGTATATGGGTGTTTTTCACATATGAAGGTAATGCTTTTCAAAACGTTAAATATCCCATTCCAGGTTTCACTAATATATTTGTAAATATATTTGTCCAATATTCTATCATGCTGAGGTTGTATTTATAGGTGTTCAGATGATGTACTTTTTTAAGCAATTCTTATAACTTCCTTTATCTTTTCGTAGTTATGAAGGCTAAACTACAATACATTTAACTCATTGAAAGTTGTCTTCTTAGAGGCTTTGTTTTCTAATCCATGTACAGTTAGGTGCAGTCCTAACCTTACATACAGTGCACTTCAAGTTAACTTTATGACTGGATTTCAAGTTTTTTTTTTTTTTGGCGACAACAGAGTAAACCTGGAGTCAAGTTTAGTAGTAAACTTGATTCCAAGTTTACTCCAAGTGCACTTTAGGTTTAGTTTACTTTCTATACACATGTATATTTACTATATTTTTCTATTAAAGAAAAAAGAGGAGTTACCGGCTCAGTTATGTGGCAGAAGTTACCATGGAGCTATACAATACATGAATACAAATAATATAATAGAACATTTAACACATTACAAGAATATTTGATTGTAGTGCAATTACGATACCGACTTAGGACGGTCATTTAATTTGACAAAAGCCAAACAAATGGTGTGGTTAACCGGTTTACGGGCCCACCTTCCCACTCACCGTAACAGCAGAACAATCAAAAGACGTACATTTAAAAATTTATAAATAATCCTCCGTGTAAAGAACAAGGGTCAACAGGTATCACATATTGAGAGGTCATAAAAATATAAACACGTAAGGTATTGTAAAAACATAATGGTATAAAAATATATGCGACATCAACATGATAAACTGTGCTCTGCCAGTCTGAAAGCGAGCTAAGACCCTAGATCTGTAGGAGTTATTAAAACAATTTTTTATATAAAATATGCAATTGTACATAATAAGACAATTAAATCTATCGTGTTATACGAAACTGGATAATTGTAATAAACAAACGTGAAAAGTAAAATTGGTGTCACATGATAGTAAACCTGAAGACGGAATTCCTTTAAAATAAACTTGATATCAAGTGCACTTGACTAAACGTTATGACTGGTTTTCAGGACGAAAAACTAAACTTGAAGTGCACTTGTCAAGTGCACTTGAATGTAAGGTTAGGACTGCACCCAACTGTAGTTTTAAAAATAAGGTAAATTATTTCTTGAATTCATATGTACCATATATGCGTGTGTTTATAGTATTGTCATATCTGTCATTTAAAACGTTTATAGTTTTTATTGCAGAAAGAGAAGCTTATTAGTTATCAATATGTATTTGCACTTTCATAATCAAATTTTATAATTTTATGTATAGATCTTTCATTTTAAGTGATTAACATTGCATTCCACATTTAAACGGAATGAATTTATGCCTTTTCTTGATAATAATACAATAAAAATCAGAAATATACATATGTGTACTGTACAGTTTAAGTCATTGCGACAACGTCTTTCAAGTCCAAAACAATTCCAATGTGGAGAGCAAATTAATCATAAACTTGATCTTGAGCCAAATCAGAGTGAACAAGCTGTGTATGAGGATGTTATTCCTTAATTTCAGAATCATTTACAAAAAGTTATCACAGTGAATTGAAAATATATATTGCTGATGAGTACAGAAATAATAACAACTGGGTTTGTTTTTACCCTCGGGCCCTGTTGATCCAACAACAGCAGTATCGAAAAGGTGATAATGACAAATACATGTGTAGATATTTAATGGACCAAATACAGAAACCGACTTAGGACGGTCAATTGACGTGACAAACGTCACTCAATTGTAACCGGTTTACAGGCGCCCACCCTCAACATAAGTAAACCGTGCTCTGCCCGTCTGTAAGCGAGCTCAGATCATTGATCAATAGGAATCCCGACTAACATTCAGGGGGGACGAGGATCAGGACCTTGTCTCCTCTGAAAAGGTTTGGACAAGGCCAGTCATAGAGTCCCCACCGCTCTGTTAGTCAGCTCAAAACCTGCATTCGGTTGTAGAGGGACCCAATACAACCTTTGACCCTCCTTAGTTTGTACACTAGATTACCGTAGAAAGTGGAATGGGAAATTCCTCTGGATACCTATTGTTGAAAAGTAACATTTCCGAATTTAGATAAAATATCTGAATACGATCTATAAAATTAACCAAAAGTTTTTCGAAGTTTATGATATCTATAACCCTTTGTAAGAAGTTTAAAAGTAATCTGAGATTTTTTCATGAAAAGCCAAAACGTTAGTGCAAGCTCTAGTAAACCGAACCAATTGACTAATATAAATACATATGATGGGAGTCTTGGGACATCACCATCCAGATAAGGGAAACATGTAAGGTTAACAACCTCTTAAATATGGTGGTGCAACCCAAGAGTCGAACTCGGATCATCTGTACTGGAAGCCAAGTGCTTTACCAATGTACAGTATCCTAGTATAGAAAAGGGACAAGTTATTTGGTATCTTAGTTGTCAATGATAAGAATTCTTGTAAATGTATAACACTTTACTTTTATGAGAATTTTGAGACATGCAAGGATTACGCTAAAAATAAAACAAAAGTTTCCTGTAACCTGACTGACCTTAAGTTTTGGCCCAACCCTTAACCTTTTGAAGGCATTTTAAAGGAAAATAACACTTGTAAATATTTCATTTTGATCTTGAAATGTACTTTTTGCTCATTCGTTTGACCAAAAAGAAGATGGGTATTCAAAAAAGGACGAAAATGTATTCCAGATGCCAATTTAACACCAAATCATTAATTAAAGATAATTAAAAACAAACAAATTATTTTCAACCAACTGACCCTAATGTTTTTCAGCATGTTACAGGAAATATACAGTTTTTTCTTTTTCGCCTTATTATTCAGAAGTAAAAGTGCTTTAGAAAAACAATCATATTATTACATAAGAATAAAATATGTACATGTATGGGACTTACATGTAAAACAATATTCTACAGTTATTACGTGTATGTTAATATAATCATATGGTTCAAATATTTTACAGGTATTTCGTGTGTAATATACATGTAAGCATGTGATTCCCTATGTTATATAAGTTACTCAACACAAATGTGATGCAAGATATATATGCAATAACTTTGAAATAACAAATATGACACAATACCTTTGGAACACACTAAAATCTTGATGATCAAAATGAAAATTTGATTTCATTTAATCACTGTTTGAAAGTGAATCACTTTGATTTTCACTACTTTGTTCAAAACCAAATGCCAGATCAAGCTCTGTGTCCAAACAATTACCACACTTGCATGACTGTGCACATACAAAACAACATGTATGATGTCCACTTTCTCTTTGTTCAAGCACTTTAATTTCATCCTCATTTATGAAATTACCCATTAATGTGAATTTATGACATTTGTTCTCTGTGAGGAATGATTTTACATCTGGACTAGCATGACGGATGTGTATTGAATTGTATAATATTAATGCGCATGCTGGAAGACCATCTCTGCCCACTCTTCCTATCTGCTGAACAATGTCAAGGACACTTTTTAGAGCACCCAATAATATTACATTATTGTATTTCTTGACATCAATCCCCATGTCCAATGCATTTGTGGCAATAACAAGTTTTAGCGTTGAATTTTCTTCTTCAATGATTCGATTATCTTTTCTTTGTTCAGGTTAGGTGTTTCTGAGTGATACATTTCAAATTCTTCCCTCTGGTCTGGTAATTCACATGTATGATAGGTATAAATCTTTGAACAGTCATTGATTGATGTGCAGTACAACAATGTTCTTGGAAAAGATTTTGAAGACATGGAATCAACTATCCAAGATATCCATCTCAATCTAAATTGGGACCCTTTCTACTGGTAATTTTATGTTGGGTTTATTGGAAGACATCTGAATGGTAACTGTTGAAGGAAAGTGCTTTAGAGACTCTCTTCTTTACTTTGTACATGTTGCACTCAATGCAAGAACAGATGCTTCAGGGAGTAAGGATCACAGCACACCAACATATCCAAACCATTTCCTAAAGACCTCTTTATCTTCTTTTTCTTTTTCACCCCTAAATTAAAGTGAATCATCTTAAATTAAGGTCCTTAATGCTAATTAACATTTTTAGATATATATTTGTTGTTGGGCCCGGACTTCTAATGGGTACTGTAAAATGATTATTCCATCAAATTTATTTTCATAGTTCTACGAAATATGATTCACTCAAAATTGTATTTTTATAAATTGAAACCACATGTAATGATATGCTAAGACAATACATGTACATGTATATGATCTCACCTTTTTTGTCTTTCTATAAATGTAGTGAAGTCTAAGACTTGCACAAACCGTTGTGGACTATGCTTACATATGTAGTTTAAAGTGATTTGTTGCTTTTGCAGTGAATATTCATTAAAATGAGCCATTTTTCAATTTTTTTTTCTCAAAATGTACTTCTTAATATTTAAGGGATCAGTATTTTGTTCATCTACAACAATGATCTCAATATCATTTTTTCTTATGACCTCTCTCCATTCACTACTTCCAACAAGAAGTTCAGGTGAACCAAAGAGATAATCGAAGTTTCCTTTTTTCAACTGGTCATCACTTTCTTCAATCTGTCCTGACAAAAAACCAAAGAATTGTTCGTAAAAACATTTTCAAATTACCTATAAAACACTTTAACAGTAAAACTCAGTATTTGAATAAAGAATTGGAATCCATTACAATTTATGTCAAACTTTGAAAAAATATTATTGATTACTAGAAAAGGTGAAGCCGGGTTGACTATTTAAGCATTACATCATGTGTGAAATTGTCCAAATGAAAACATAACTTTTCATGCAAGTTTCCTGTCGTTTTCATTCTTCCCTATTTAATGTGGGTAACCTGAATTACCAGAATGGGGGCCAATTATCAGAACAGCCATAGAATTACCGTAACGGCCCTTATAATTTCATGTTATGGAATGATTTTGTTCAAATAATAAAACTGAAGTCATTTTATAGATAATTATTACAAAATATATAACTTTTGACGGTACCTTTTAGAGATGTATACTAAGGACTAAGACATATTGGGGAGGGGTGGTTAAAATAGAAATATAACCCCCCCCCCCCCAAAAAAAAAAAAAAAAACAAACAAACAAACAAAACAAAACAAAAACCCACTGTAATATATTTTATGTGAAGGCAGTTTTTGAGTTTATCAGAATCATGCAAAATTATGCCGTTTTAGGGGCCGTTTTGGTAATTATAGAGCCGTTCCAGTAATTGGTCGCCGTTCCGGTAATTCGATATGCCGATTTATTGATGTGCGTTATATTTACAGTACCCTTTATTTATGTATATTTTTTAATCTAAATTGATTTTCGAAGCAAACAAAGTTTACAGTTACCTGCGACAATGGCACGCAAATCGGGAATCCTCTTTAATCTCTCGACTTGATCATTCATCAGAGCTAGAAATGGTGAACACACGAGTATTTTGCCATTTTTGGATCTCTTTCCCCTGATCGCCCGCATCAGTGGAACGTACATTTGGTACGGAAACGGAAGACATTTCCCATATCCTGTAGGCAAAACAGTCATAACATCTGTTTTGTCAATTAGAGCATCTATATATTAAAGAAACTAAGTCGAAAAGCGATCAACATGCTGATATATTTTCAGAGGTTGCCATCTTGACTATCGCGCCGAACTATGATAGTAAAACGCATCGTGATTGGCTAGCGTATCTTACGCTGATTGGTCGAACAATCATTGAATATTTAGATTAGACAGGTCAAAAAACGTGACCTCAAACGCAGTGCATTCAGATCCTATTCTAGCGGAGAGTATCGTAGCGATATGAAAAGATCTGATTTAAATTAGATTGGTATGAATATTGTTGTTGATAATTTTAATATTTAAGTCCAAAAAGGTGTTTCCTGGTCGGAAGTATTGGCTTTGTTTAATTGAAGTTCAGATGGATAAATGTCAGTTATATAGTTTTCAAACTCAGGGTTGTCGATTACTAAAATATCATCAAGATATCTAGAGGTTTCATTGAACTTATCAATAAGGTCGACACGTTTCGAAGTTTGAATAGAATGCATAAAGTCTCTCTCATAACAGTATAGAGATAAATCCGCTATACGTGGAGCGCAGATAGTGCCCATAGGAATCCCAATAATCTGTTGATAAGTCTTGCCATTAAATTGTACATAAATATTATCCACCAAAAATGTGATGCCATTTTACAACGAAGTCCTAGTAAAATATTTATAATTATCATATTATTTGTTAGAGAAAAATCCAGATGTAACTGAAATACAGAGCTATGATTAAACTCTCTGTTGAAACACCAGCGTATGAGAGACAGCAATTTGGTTTTGATTAAGCCATGAGGTAAATAAGTATATAGTGTCGAAAAATCAAACGTAGAAAAGTTATTAGCCTCAAAATTTCTCAAACGGACTTTTTCAATGACTTCGTTAGAATTTTTGATGGACCAAAATTAATTAACGTTACTGTTGTTAAAGACAGCATTACAATACTTGATAACATGGTCTTTAACTGCAGTAAGAGGGGAGGTAATATGTTTAGAAAACACAGTTGTAGAGCAATGACTAGAATTTGATATAAAACGTGATTTATATGAATTTTTCTGTAGTTTGGGAAGCCAATACTTTGTTGGAAGATCATTTTTATCAATGCTTAAATTGAAGTCACATATAACTTTACAGTGGACAGATAGAATCTTGTCTTTAAACAATGGGGTTTTAAAATACGTAGAAGTAGAGTTCAATTCCGTTTTAAGAACTGAAATATAGTGTATCTTTCAAACAATGATAATATTATTAGCTGCTTTCTCAGCAGGTACGAAGACATACGTATTATGTAAATCAGCCATTTTCTTTTTTATAGACTGGACTGGTGTATAATGTGGTTGTTTGAATAAATGAAGATTACTTGTAAAATTATTATAAGTTTAATATCTGAACAATACATCAGGAAAATACCGTTACCACCTCGGTGTGACGTTAAGAAGAATCAAGCAAATCTGACAATTCATTTGCGACATCATGTAGAGTTACATATAGTTGTTTAAATAAGAAATGACGGGTAAAACATCGTTGTGTAAAAACAAATCTAGTCTCATTTATCGATGTAAGTTAAATGATACGCATTAAGTTAAAACTAATGTACAGTAAGCCGGATCCAACTCATGAAAAAAATCCAAATTTAGAGCAATACTATTAAAACGGTGTTGACTGCTGCTACACATTCGGACTCTAACTTTTGTGATCCGTGAGTGGGCACGGTAGGATTCTACGTAGCTGAGCGCGAAAAGAAAAGCTCGGGCTTATTCAGACACTTATTGATTTTCCTACCTTGTTGGTGAAGGCTTTATACAGGATAATATTTTATCAGCTGTATTTCTACAAAAAGGAAACTTTGAAAAAAATGTATGGAATATTATATATATATATATATATATATATATAAAATCCTAATATTCCATATATATATATATATATATATATATATATATATTATATATATATATATATATATATATATATATATATATATATATATATATATATATATCTGCATCCATGCCATGTGTTATTGGCTGTTTCTGATATCTCTTCTATTTATCATATAGCATTCACAATAGCCACTAAGAATGTCAAACCCGATAACTTCATTCACCGGAACTTGTTATATTTGACAACATAATAAAATTCATGCAGAATACGCATTTGACTATAACACCCCAATCATGTTTACTTGTAAATATCAGTTCAAATAACAAAGACTGGGATGTATGGTGGCATCCGCAAGAATCAATGATGATGACAATTGTATGTATGACTATCAATTTAATATGCCAATGATTAATAATGTTAAAAACAAGATATAATAGTTGACCATGCACGTTTGGGGGAGGGTTGTCGAAAAAGTACATATTTTCTAATTCATAAGAGGTGTTGGAAGCTGTCGGAGATTTGCAAGGTAGCCTACTACGATAACTTGTGTAAAAGCTTATATTTAGCTGATTTGATTGATTGATTGAATATTGTTTTATATCACACCACGATTATTTCCCGTGTATTATGACAGCATTTACCTAATACATTCCAAACAAATTTAGATCTTTGCAACGGACCCACCCGAAGCACTAACGATCTTTTACGTGCCACGCTTACCGTAACACGGGACCTCGGATTTTACTGTCCCATCCGAAAGACCGGACACCGGTGCGCCTGGTATTCATTATTGGACACACTTATACCAAAATTACAAGACTTGCACGAATTTATCTGATATTAACTATGCTGAATAGAAACTAGATACATATTCTGAACATTCCTATAACTTACAGTGTAGTTTCAAGCCGTCGGATATTTCAACGGAAAAACTACAAATTTCCTCCATATTTATAAATAAAGAGAGTACCTGCATTTCCGTCAGCTATACGTCATTAATTGCATTCAACAGATACAATAATGAATGCTTTGTTATGTATAGATCTAAGCAATTTCTTTTCACTATCTTGAATCTTGTGAAATAAAGAGATATGCGGGAAGAAAGATAAGTTACTGCCTCAGCCATATGACAGAAGAAGTATACCGTATACAGTGTAATGATATAAAAAGCACATAAGGACATCACAAAATATTCCATTATAGTGCAGTTACGATACCGATTTAAGACAGCCCTTTAATGTGACAATAGTCATTCTATTGGTCTGGTTAGCCGGCTTATTGTCCCACCTCCCCACTCACAGCAGAATAATCTAAAGACACACATTTAAAAAATATTCCTTCATTTATATTTAGAATATATAAACACATACATGTCTTCAGAAAGACACGATGGTATCAAAAAATATAAAGCGACATCAAAATGAGGAAACGGAAACAGTGCTCTGCCGGGCTGGAAACAAGCTTAGACCCTTGATCACTAGGACTCCCAACAAACATTCAGAGATGACGAGGTTCGGGACCATGTATCCTCTGAAGGAGGTTTCAACAAGGCCCGTCATTTAGTCCCCAATGACCTGGTACTCGATGTAAAAGTTTGTGTAAGGTTGTAGAAGGGTCTAATAGAAGACATATTCTTTTTGATGAACTCCGGGTCATATTTTCTATGACAAAGGCGTTTAATTATTTCGGAAGCCGACGAAAAAGTGTTTGTCGGAAAGAGCGAATGACAAACATTCTGTTCTACGGAATTGCAGTTCCGATCTAGGACAATTATTTGCAGTTACACTCGTTTGGTGCCGTTATCTGATCCATCTCATTAGAAAAAAGTGCAAAAAACACACATTGCGGAATCTATTCTTTAAATCCTCTAAATTGAAAACATTTCTCAACAGAGTACATAAATACACCGATCCACTTTGTCGAATGTTAAGCACTCCAGTGCAAAATACGACTATGATTACGTCACGCATGGTTAGACAAGTCGGTCATTTGATTATGACGTCATAGGTTGAACAATCAAAAGTCCGCTAAACATCGCTTTCTATGCTGAAAAGTGGTGTATTGTATTGAGAGTACCTTACAGCATACACATTAACAGTTTAATGGAATAGAATCTTTGTATATAATTTTCTATAAAACTCAGGTAATACTGAGTAAATACTAATTCATTCAGGCAAATTAAAATCTCATGGAAATAAAATTTAAGGATTCATTAAATGCGCAATGGATACATTAATACAGATTTCTTTTTTTTTTTCTATATCTAGTTGCAAATTCCGAATACAAGAATGTAAATACATTCATCAGAAAAATTCTTTTCTTTCAATCTTTTATTTTCCTATTAGTGGGTTTATATATATATATTATTGTGTTTCTAAATGCCTAGTCCCACAAGTATCTAAATTCAGTTATACAATCAGTCGGACTTTTTACACATGAGTTACCCCCTGAATGAAATTCTACACGGAACTGTACTTAAATATAAAAAAATAGTGTGAATCTACATGAACCTACCATGCTCTGCTCTTTAGGGAGTCAAGAATATGTGTCGGAAAATCAAAACTTATCTCCCCGAAAAGATTTAGATAAGGTCTCTTTTAGGGTCCCCACTATCTGTTAATCAGTATGCGACGCTAAAGGAAAAGTCTTCATAAATCTCTAGAGGGACAAGGAGCTCGTTTCATCAAACGGCGTAAGCCCTGGCGTAGGTTTAGTTTGTTTACATTTAGTCGAAACCCTATCCCGACCTTCTACATGTATCTCTACTAAGTATTAGCCTCTGTAATGTTACAAATACGTAAATAGTAAAATATGCTTTCCACAAAAAACGGAAACATTGTTTGCCGTTAAATATATTTGCAAATTTTGTTTCCGGAATTTCAGGGTTTTAATTCAAATTTTCTAGTTTTTATTACAGTCTTATATGTTGAAAAATCGTCCTAGGTTATACATACACGTAAAACAAAAAGCGTAATACATCAGGACAATGCTCCTATTTACAAATCTATCATTGCCATGCTGCCATTTACGATTTTGGCTTTAAATTGATTGACCATCCGCCTTGTGCACCTGATCTCGCTCCATCAGACTTTCATCTATTTCCAAAACTGAAGACAGCCATTTCTGGTATTCACTTTCATGCAGTGGATGAATTTCTGAACAGTCAAGAAAAGGAGTTCTTTAAAAGCGGCATTGATTATGTTGAAAAATGGTGAAATATGCCCAACAAAATTCAAATCCTTCAATATGAGGCTCTCAACATATCATTACATTGATATACTAGATTGACAAAAAAAGAGAGGGAAGACATTTTTTTTCTGTTTTGTGGCATTTCGTGATTCTTGTCTTTGAACACACGTGCACTTGTCGGCATAGTTTTAAAATTTCTTTCATCTGATTGTAACCTGCTATATTTTTATCAATTAATATAAAGTAAAATACATTTAGTAAAAAAAATTATGCGTAGCTGATAGGATTCGATCTTCGGGCCCTTGGAATGTTAAGCTGTCTGCTTATCCATTTGGCCACAATAGAGCGGTCAGTTCATATGAATAATCTTTTAATGTCCAGTCGCTAATTGACCATGATCTAAATTGTATTAATATTTTGTTTTGTTTATATTTTCGTCGGCGTGGTCTAGTGGTATCGCGCTGGACTCCTGATCGGGAGGCCGGGGTTCGAGTCCCGCTCTGGTCATGCCGGTGTTCTGTCTTTCGGATGAGACAGTAAAAACCGAGGCCCTGTGTCGTGGTATGCATGGCACGTTAAAGATCCCTCATTGCTTCGGGTGGGTCCGTTGCAAAGGTCAAAATTTGTATGCCCCGCATCAGGCAGATGCCGTCACCATATACGTGAAATATTCGTGGTGTGACGTTAAATAAAAGTTAATCAATCAATCAATTCCGCGAGATTTTGTTGTAATCTTTGAATTTATTATGGTATTCGAAAAATCTTATTTGTCGTTAAATCAACTTGCAATTACATGTATGTAAAATGTAATTACTTCCTGTATTTAAATTCAAACGATCGATTGCCATTTGCATTGGGAGTTACAAATTCGAAATTTAAAGAAAATTACATGAAAATATAAGCAGTTTCATTTATTTGGGTCAGCAGTCAAATGTAAGTATTGAATAAGGTGTTTATCTAAATTTATGTGAATATTTTGCTCTATATTTTCTCAATTTGAATTATTAGCAAATTTCTAGTATTATGTTCAAAATGGTTGTATAGACCCTTTCACACTAATCTGCGGACCTAATATTTTGGTGGGCGGAAGTATTTGCGGAGACCCATTAGTAACAGCTTTATCAGCACTGCGTAGTTGAAGAGTAGTGTGAACTGGCACGGATGGGTCTTCACAAACACTTCCACTCACCAAAAAAATTAGGTCCGCGGGTTAGTGTGAAAGGGTCTATTTGTCAATTGAAGTATACATGTTTTATAAACATGTTCATATTGTAATTGTCACATATTGTTCTTATTATTTATCGAAAATAGAATTATTTCTTGCAAATATTTGAAGACTTTCTCCTGTTTTTATTATTTAAAAAGTATGGTGCGCCATTGTAGTCAATGTATCGTTATTTGGTGCGAGTCATTGTTTTAATTGATCATGGTCAATATACTTATTTAAGTTCATTTAATTATAGATTTCGTCCTTCTCCACCATGTGATAAGTAGATTTGTTGGTTGTCACTACATGGCCTTATTTAGGGTATGTGTAAACCTTTATTCCTGAGTTGTCTTCATTCATGTTATGAAATAATGATTTTTACATGAAGTAGTTGACTTAATTGTGAACATGCATGAATTATATTATTAATCATAATTTGATCATTATAATTTCATGTGTTCTATTACAACAGTTTGGTGTTATCTATAGTTATCATTTTCATTTCTATTATTTTATTATTATGACGATTATTATTGTCAGATGTGGTACATTGTATATCAAAAGGTGTTAATTTGTATAACTGTAGCACGTCGCCATTTATTAATTTGTGATAAAGCTTTGGAACTGAAGAAGAATTCATGTTTCATGATGATGTATTTTCAAGTATTGCGTACGATTCCATGACCTTACTACATCAAATTACATGTTTACAAGAACATCATTAGTGGATGTAAATGTACGTGCGTGTAGTAGAGTAAATGTATTTCAAGTTATACATCTGTAAGAAGGACACTTTGACCTGTAAAAAGTAATATTTCAGTATATTCAATGAATACATTTGCGCTACATAAAGTTATTCGACTCGCTAATCGGATCATTGCGTACGTTAACACTTACAATAAAATAATTATCTAATGGATAACATTTTGTGCTGTTTGTAGGAAATGTTTTCTCACCAATGGATACCAACTGCGCCCTCTTTCTTCTATGAAATATATACATATTAAATTATCTTGCATCTTAGATAAAATAGAAAAGCCTACTATCCTCTTACTACAATTTATGTATAATTCTGGTCATAATAAATAATAAGTAGCAGGCATTTAATTAATATATCTTTTCTTATCACCCGCGCATGCAAAACACTATATTGAAAAGAGAGAACCTATATTATTACCTGACGATGTAAAATATATCAAGTTTGCAATTACGGTAAACATTTTTATCTCCGCAAAGACTTCATTTTTCGTAATTCATGTAAAGTTAAGCCCTCGTTACTCTTGATTCGATTTTACACATGTAATATGTATATATGCACAAAGATTCGTAAATTTACGTTTTTTTTTTTTTTTTTTTTTTTTTTTTTTTTTATTGTTTTACGTCACTCCACGATTATTTCACGTATATGGTGACGGCATCTGCCTGATGCATTGCATACAAATTTAGACCTTTGCAACGGACCCACCCGAAGCAGTGAGGGATCTTTTACGTGCCACGCCTACCGTGACACGGGACCTCGGTTTTTACTGTCTCATCCGAAAGACAGAACACCGGTGTGCCCCGGGCGGGAGTCGAACCCGCGACCTCTCGATCACGAGCCGAGCACCTTATCCACTAGGCCACACCGGCTTCGTAAATTTACGAGAACGTGTAGAGTGTACGAGTAGCTTACGAAAAATGTTACAAACTCGTAAATCATAGGTACAAAACAACTCGTAGACATTTCGTAAAGTAAACTCTTAACTTTACGAGTAGTCTTACGCATGCGCTGTACTTATATTTTATAGTAACAAATGACGCTTTAGATATTTCAGAGGCCCGTTTCATCAACATGTGTAAATGTTTGGCTTACTAATTCGTAGGGCAATGGTGTAAAAAGTGTGTTTTATCAACCGGTGTAATTATAAGTGTGTATGTATGTAAGAATGCGACTAGCGGGATGACTAACTTTACAAATGCATGCATAAAGTATATCGAAATAGATCTATTACTTTTCATATTAAAGTAAAAATGTACTTCTTACAGATGCATTACTTTATGAATTTATAAATGTCTATGCATCTACACACGATGTGCTTGTAAACACGTAGGCTTAGTGACGTCATGAAATCGTAAACGATACTTAGAAATACGCCATCAAAAAAAAGTGATAAAACTATCGCGATAAGCACATATGCCACATACATGTACACCTATAAAGTCAAGCGGATAACGAGTTAGACGGAAAAGAAAAAAGAGAATCCTCCATCTCCTTTCCGTCAGTCTAGTATAATAATGTAAAAGACACCCTCCTTAAGGCACCCTCTTGCTGAAAAAATAAAGTAAAGAGAATAAGATCTACATAATACATTTCCAGTAGGATATTTAGTTTTTTTTTACATGATACGTTTATATATAATCTAGGACATCAAATTTTCTTTTGAAAATACTCTTTGTAATAAATCTATCTAATTAAGCTCTTAAAATTTCTCCTCCTCCGAAGTTGAAATTCTTATTCATAACATCAAAAATGATTATTAACAGCAATTTTCGAACTCAACACATTGACAGCAGAGAGGAAGCAAAAAGAGTGGTCTGTCATTACGGAAAAGTACGTATCACGAAATCACTACACTCATACGCCATTATTTTAGATAAGAATGACTTACGAATCCTACTATAGCACTCGTAGATTTACGAGTAAAATCACTCGTAAGTTACGTGTACGTAATTTCGTACATATAACGTCACTCGTAAATTTACGCTACGAGGGTTTACGAGGTTTAGTACATATGGGCCCTGAATTACATATCGATATATTTTCATTTTCAACATATATCTCTTAATAAACTATACAGAGGATAATGGAGTCCATTTTAAATAAACGCTATTTTCACATGTGCACAATAATTATGTAATTAATGGACAGTACTAATACAGGAAGCTTTGCAAATGAGGATAGGAGAATTTAACAAATCAGCATAGAAAGCAGATTCACTTTAAGAAATGAAAGTATTTAAAAATGAAAAATCGATTATTAGATCACAAAATATTTGCTAATATACTCTGTAATGTAAATATGAGGAGGAATGAATGGCTTAATTTTAGGGTGCATGGGAAATGGAACCAGTGGAATTTGCGCTTGATGTTGTGGCTTCATTTTCAATAAACGCCATCTGAATACTAAATACAGTGAAGTCTGGTGGAACTTCGATGTTTAAACAGTGGCAGAGGCACCATATCAACATCGTTAGGATACAATATTTTCTTGAATAGCACGTAAGTCTGAAGAATGTTGCAGCAGAAGTTGAAGAGGTCTTAATATGCACGAAGGCTTTTAAGTAAAGGCCCAAAATATAGAGAACTACAGTCAATTACAAGGCGTTAAAATTTTAATATTATTGTGAAACAATGTTGTGTATACAAGAGTATGCCATACGTTGGGCCAAGAGAAAGAAGGTTAAATTAGACACTCTTTCTGAATGGATGAAGTCGATCAGAGGTCTGCTAAAGAAAAGAATTCCAAAACTTTGTAATTTCTTCAAGAACAAACTCAATTCTATACTTCGTGATTTCAGTTTCGTTAGAGAACTTTCTCTGCTTCACGAAAATTTCATTATTGTTCCTGCTGATAAGGCAGCTAACAATTACACATTCGTATGTAAGGCATATTATATTAAATGTCTTATAGAGGAGCGTGGTATACATTCAACGCCTGGTAATCCGACTTACACAGTCACAAATTTGTCTCCTTCATTGGATAATCACAAGTCAGTTCTCACTTCATTCGCCTTACTACAAATTACCACAAATGAATCTGATCATGAGCTACTATACATTTTTTTGATTAAAATCCAGTATAAGCATCGAGTCATAGCTGGATCTTCCAAGTGTTCGACCAAGCCTCTTTCAATATAACTCTACAAAATTCTGACAGAAATCAAATTCTTCAGAAACACTGCTCTACTGCTTACTCCAGAAGCGGAATCGGAAAGATATGGATCCTAAATATTTCCCAGAAACTTTTAGAGCACTTAAGATCTTCTATTTCCAATAATGTCACTAGCGTCAACTCTTTTGACTTTTCGATTCTTTATACAACCATCAAAAACTGAAGAGTAGAATAACATCATTTTTATTCATAGAGCCTTGAAAAAAAAATTCGCAGGTAAAAGTTCTCGTTTTAGGTCACAATGACACATATTTTGTAAAGGAACAGTCAGATTCCAGCAGCAACTATACAGAAAAGGAGGCCATTTAAAAATTGGAATTTCTTGTAGATAGTATTTTTGTGATTTTCGGTGGGAACATGTAATAACCTATTGTTGGTATTCCGATGGGTACTAATTATGCCCCTCTTCTGGCCGACACATTTTTGTACTTTTACGAAGGATAAATCATACCGTCTCTGCTCTGCAAACACAATAAACAATTAGTATCTCGGTTCTACTTTACATACAGAAACATTGATTTGTCGATTAACAACCCCGTATTTAAGGATCACCTCAACATCATATATCCAAAGGAACTCGAGATAAAAGAGAGTACAGAGTAGTATTTCCAAAAGACGCTTGACCGTGGCAGGACTATTAGAGAGGCCAAAAAGCATGACACGGAACTCCAATAGCCCCTTTTGGGTCACGAAGGCAGTTTATATCGGTCATTCTCATCCATCTCTAGCTGCCAGTAGCCGCTTGTTAGATCTAACGTGCAAACGAATGAATCCAGGGCTTGTTGTACATTCGGCAGGGGGTAAGCGGTATTTTCTTAGTAACTAAATTTAATTCCCCGATGGATCCGTCTTTATTTTTTTTATAAAACTATCGGTGCAGCCAAGACAAATTACTCTTTTCGATAACTCCGTCTTTCAACATTTTGTTGATTTCGCGTACCTCTGTTTCTTTCTGGTGTATAGGAAGTCTCCTTGACGGAGTTTAATCGGTCGCCCGTTTCCGATATTAATGCTATGTTTTAACGCATCGCGATCGCAGTAATAAAGTAATATTAAGGCATTCAATGGTGTCATTGACTGAAGTCCGCATACTAAATTGAGTAAAGAGTATTTCTGAAAAAAAAACCCAAAAAACAAAAACAAAAACCGGTAAAAATGGGGTGTTTTTTTTCCACATTTAAACTCTATCTCTAACTGTTTGCAATTACGCTATATTAAGGATATGTAGCAGTAACAACAAACATTCAAGAAGTGCTAGGGCATATTGCCAAATTTGGTAATCAAATTTTGTTGTAAACAATAAATGGAAACCTATCAATGATATTAATAACTATGCCCAACTTACAGGATGCGTAATTGTGAATAAATATTGGGATGGAATTGCTGAATGGTGTGATGTTACAAGAGGTGGTCCAATTAACTTGAATTTCTGTTGATATTTTAAAATCTTAAAGTTAGAACCAGCAAGAGGCATTTGAAATAAATGTATAACAGTCTTTATGAGAAATTACACAACAAATCGAGTTGAGGAAAAGGTTTCACTACAGCATTTTTCATGATATGTTGACTGCTGCAGTTTATACCGTTTCATTTATTGGATTATAGGTTGCATGTTCGCTTTGCAAACGCTTATTAGTCACCGGAGACTTGTACAACCCGATACCGGCTGGTATCGCTAAAATGCCAACTTTTAATGAACAAAGTCTTTTTTACCTTCTCCCACAAACCGCCGATATCCAAAGTCCCTGGCGTCCGTTTCATGACTGATATTATGAAATCAGTATCGTTGGGAGTGACCAATGACTTGTACATGAAAACATCATTTCTCCCTTTGATTTCAAGCAAAGACTCGAATATGCAATCCTAACCTTTTTAAAATTCACCCCTTATCTCCCCTTTACGTACATCTCGCTGTTCTCGGAAATATGGACGGTCTCGGCAAAATTGATTCTTGGACATGAATGATTCAAGTTATTTCCCTTTATTACTGAACCTTACCAAAATAAGAGTGAAGCTTCCCTTCACACATATCTACAAAAACGCAATAGCTCTATATTAAGATAGATTCTTTCGTTCACTTTTCGGTCAATTTGGTTTCAACACTGCTCTTCAAATATTTATATATTCTGAGAATTCCAATCATTTGGCCACGAGCATCACTGAAGAGACATAAGTTGTCGAAATGCGCATATGGTGCACTAAATTAATAGGTATATATGTTCTATATTTATTGCAACAATATCTAGACCCAATATCCCAGACCATTTGCCTAAGCTTGAAATTAATACAGAGGAGTCAAATGGGTTACCATTTATCGACATAATCATATAGGTTTTTCCAATTACAGAGAGCAATTCTCCGTTCGCCTTCGTAAGTCCAGTCTCATATCAGAAATAGTCGGTTTTGACTCAGTAGAGTCAAATATTTCGTCTACACGACGACCCTGTATCAACCAACATTTTTACTCTTTGGTTCGCTACAACTACACGTACAAACCAACAACATTGTGAGACTAAAGAACGTCTATTTGGCACATGTATCTCTTTTGGCCTTTCGTTGGTTCGTCATCGGATTGGGCTGGCTTGTGGCCGCCGGCACAGCCCTGTCTCGTTTAAAGAGAAAACAGAAAACATCCGACAAAGCTGTATGACACAAATCACCAAGGACCTGCACACAAAAAAAAATATAATTCTAGAATACGGAACGACACTACAAAAATATTCGATTGTACTGCGGTTACGATACCGACTAAGGACGGTCAATTGAAGTAACAAACGTCACTCAATTGGTGTGGTTAACCGGTTTACGGGCGCCCACCTTCCCACTAACCGCAAAAAGAAGCGCAATCAAAGGACACAAATTTAAAAAAAATTATAAATAATCCTCTATATAGAGATCAAGAACCAACAGATTTCTCAAGGAGAGAGGTCATAAAAATTTATTACACACGAAAAAATTATAGAATAATACGTTGTAATCAAAAATATGTAAGAAGACATCAACATAAGTAAACCGTGCTCTGTCCGTCTGTAAGCGAGCTCGTATCCTTGATCAATAGGAGTCCCGAGTAACAGTCAGAGGGAACGTGGATTCAGGACCTGGTCTCCTCTGGAAGGTTTGGACAAGGCCTGTCATAGAATCCCCAACGCCCTATTAGTCAGCGTACAACGCTCAAGTAAAAGTCTGCATTGGGTTGTAGAGGGAACAAATACAAGACCTATGGTCTTAGCGATGATCTCGGGTTCATACTTTCGATTTTCAAGGCGTTTAATAATATTAGAACCAGCCGATATGAAATTATCGGAACCTTTGACCCTCCTGAGTTTGTACAATAGATTACCGTAAAGGTTTGTAATATCTATAACCCTAAGTAAGAAGTTTAAAAGTAATCTGAGAACTTTTTTCGTGAAAATCCAAAATGTTAGTGCAAGCTGTAGCAAACCGAACCAATTTACTAATATGAATACCATATGATGGGAGTCTGGGGAAATCACCATCTAGATAAGGGAAATTTACAGTAGGAAATCCAAAGTCACCACGTTAATCATATAAGTATGTATGAATATTGTTGTTGATAATTTTAATAGTTAAGGTGTTTCCTGATCGGAAGTATTGGCTTTGTTTAATGGAAGTTCAGATGCATAAATGTCAGTTATATAGTTTTCAAACTCAGGTCATCGATAACTAAAATATCATCAAGATACATAGAGGTGTCATTGAAGTTATCAATAAGGTGGAAACGTTTAGAATATTTAGAACGTTTATATATATACTCAGGGACTTTAAAAACGCCTATATATTTTTTTCATGCAAAAACAAATGTTTTGAAAATAAATCGATTTAAATATCTGCTTGATATTGTGTGATTGCGGTAACTTTCATGCTATCGGCGAGACAAATCACTCAACCATAACGTAATACTGCTCATCTGTGCGCTTTTCAAAAAGTACTCGACTACGTGCTCTACATTGAGTCATTTTCTTCAGAAATAAAGTATACTGGTACCTAGTGCCTTTATCTATCCTGATTTCAAATAGTGCTTCATTAAAACTAACGCGTGAAATGCCGAGACTGTCTGAGCAACAGAGGTATGCTGTTCTTGGGCTTGTATACTCCGCCGTAAATCAAGGTATCATCGCAGGACGCTTAAACGTCCATTTGTCCAGTTACGAGACTTGTACGGACCACAGGGTGTGTTAAGGATCGTCCTCGAAGTGGTCAGCCAAGCGTAACGACAAGACGACAAGACATTTTCATAAGGCAACGTCATCTACGTGACAGGTTTGCAACAGCCGTAAGCATGTCAAAAGATGTGATAGGTCGTCATGGTAGACAAGTCCACCCCAGCACAGTACGCCGACGATCGAAAGAGCAACGTTTGCTATGCCGTCGCCCATTGAAAGGTTTGATCCTAACTCCTCGCCACTGAAGAAATCGTCTGACCTGTTCCCGGTACATGCTTGCAAATCGACGTAATTAGCATGACGTAGGGTTCAGCGACGAATCAAGATTCAATTTTTTCCATGGCTGACGGAAAACAGCCCATTTATAGGAGACGCAATGACCGTTTTGCCGCAAACTGCATAATTGAGCGTGACAAATTTCGCGGTGGTGGGATCATGGTTTGGGGAGCTATCAATCAGCATTTCAAGTCATCACTGGTTATTTTGAGGAAAACTCTTACCGCGAGGCGCTACATCGATGACGTTTTACAGCCTGAGCTCATATTTAATCATTAATAAGGTAAAGGAATCCAGCTCAGTTAGAATTTAGCGTAAAACCAGAAATAAGACAAATTCCAAATCTTGACAGTCGCGAGTGGATATAGCAAGATCCATCATGGTTTTGTGATGATTTTGAAATATAGGCGGAAAAGCTATCAACACCTGGCAATTCCATGCTGTGGTCGTTTATGTGACTTGTGGTCAAGTTGTATACAGTAAAATGTGAATATTTTGTCAGCTATAGAATGGCGGTCCTCCAACCTTACCAATTTGGGGAAGCCTTTTTTTTTTTTTTTGTTTTTTGTTATATATCTGAATCTATTATCTTCATACATTATAACTTATTAATCTGCAATCTATTAAGTATATCAGGGAGCTGGAATATAATACTACTTAATGAATAATATAATAGTCGGAAGTGGGAAAGTATTCGGGGGATTCGACCGCTCAACCCTTTTACAACATAGAAGTACAACGAAAACAACAGTAGAAAAAAATTTTGTCTCGTAATGCCAGTCAATCAGTACCTGTACCAAATTTATATAATCCAGAGGTCCCCGCTTACGTAAATACAATAAACATTCGACTCACAGTATTCCTATTGAACCAATTCTACCATTTGTCAATCAACTACTGGCCATTCTTTAAATTGAAACAGTCGAAACAAATCTTATATACATTGGACAATCACTGATATGGATGGATTTTTTCTGGATAACTTTATCACCAGTTTATTTCGAGCGGTCGGATATTTGCAACGGAGTTTTTAAAACCCCAAATCTATTAAGACAAAATTCCTCCATATTTAAAATATGAAAAATCTTCCGTGCATTTCCTACAATTACGCCTCATTAGTTGCATCAATGATATATAATTTAAATAGGTTTAGGTGTGGGGGAGAGGAGGATATACTTATATAACAAATTCTTTCTATTTCCCGAGTCTTCATGTATATTATCCTTGTGGTCATGTGGTTACTGGTAATCAAGACATTGTTACCCCTCAACTTGAGAAAACTTTTTAAATGGTCCAAAATACAAAGAGGTTAATTCTCAAAATGGGTACAAAAATTTGCCATGGATACTAATTTGTGTGAAGATAACGCGAGCAAATTGGCAAGAGAAAAGGATGCACATATAGATACCTTCAGAATCAATTGAATCTTTTTAAGTGTCCAACAAAATCTTATACTTATTACTTACAAAAGAGAAAACAAAAGACATCTGACAAAGCTGTATGACACAAATTACCAAGTACATGCACATAAAACATGTTAATAGTAGAACATACACAGAAAACGACATAACAAAAACATTAGATTGTTCTGCGGCTACGATACCGACTTATACAGGAATTACACATATTGAATTATACATATTAGAATTACACATATTGGTCTGTGGTTTGTAACCGATGCTCCGTGTTTCAGGCGCCACAACAGGAAGAGTACCCTAGGCGCAATACGTCGAGGGCAATAGTTATTGTGAAGAGGCTACTGATAGATTGTGCGCTGAGATAGTGCACGTATTCGATCATATTGATGTCTAAATACACTCATTGTCTCAGATAATATCATTGATCGATACGATCCCAGGTGAACTGTAAAAACGTTTAAAAAAAAAAGAAAAAAGAAACCGCGCTGCGTGCTACATGCTGAGTTAAAGGTGTGTTATAATTTTGAACACGTTTATTTTCATATCAGGTATATTTTGAAGAGCAAAGAAGGTATCTGCAAATAAAATAGCTTTAATATGTCACAATATGTAATTTCCAACGATATGTATTGGATATAAATTTCAGTGTAACAGATACAGAGTGAAGCCAGCCCTTTTCTTGATTCATTTTTCAAAAATCGATCTATCCTCTTATCAGTACAGTTTAACGACTATGACAGACATTTTAACGAACACGCTCTTCTTATTAATTCTTGTTTTTCACTTAACATGCATCATTTCTGTGACATGCTCTGACTTAGACTGTGCAAGTTATCTAAAGTCAAAAGGTTGAGAAATCAAAATAATGCGTTTTAACCATGAAAACTATTGTTAAATGTAACATGTTACACTAAATTCTCTATGTATGAACGGAATATGAACAACTTACAATTAGCTATAGAGAGCACTCTTCATATGAATCAGTCATCTCTTTACATTGATACTGTGAATAACATATCTATAGGCAAAAAAACGTAATACAAGGTTTTCTTATCAAACTCCATTTTTACAATATTTTCTTAAATTTTGTACATCATTTTCTTTATATAATATTTAGTTGTACCACTAAGGAAGTTTATAATTAGAGGGAGGGAAGGGAAAGGTATGACATGAAAATAAATTCAAATTTCATTCAAACTTTCATTTGTTAAATAAATAAAAAGTATTTCGAGTTTTCTTTCAAAAAGGAAGCCGGCGTGGCCTAGTGGTATTGCGCTGGACTCCTGATCGGGAGTCCCGCTCTGGTCATGCCGGTGTTCTGTCTTTCGGTTGAGACAGTAAAAACCGAGGCTCCGTGTCGTGGTATGCATGACACGTTAAAGATCCCTCATTGCTTCGGGTGGGTCCGTTGCAAAGGTCAAAATTTGTATGCCCCGCATCAGGCAGATGCCGTCACCATATACGTGAAATATTCATGGTGTGACGTTAAATAAAAATCAATCAATCTTTCAAAAAGGTCACAGTCGATACAAAGGGAGGACTCACGATTTTGAAAATTTTCTTTTTTCTGTTTTTTTTTTTTTTTTTTTTTTTTTTTTTTTTCCGTTAGGGCAAAGGGCATTTCCTGGTGGTTCCTTAATCGTTAGATTTATTCTGTACACTTTACCGAGTTCTTGTAGAGACAAATTATTGTAGCAAGAAACAACGTCAACCACTATTTACGATTCCGACTTGGGACGGCCAAATAAATTAGAATTAAATGGTCTGGATTATTGGTTTAATGATTTTATTGTACTACATGTGCTTCATATTCCTTATATCTACATACATGCATATCAAACACAGTAATCTTGGTGTGACATAAAACAAAAATCAACGAAGTTCAGCACTCAAAGCGCATGCGCAGCACATGCTACCTGACTCTGATGTGACTAAAATATGAATTGTCCGCGTTATATTATCATATCAATGTCAAACCAACGGTCAGTGTTATATAATACTTATCTTATTATCTAATTTGGCATTCAGTAGCCCTTTTGTGATTACACACTTTAGGAGGCCGTTTTATTCGAATTTAAGGAAATATGTAACTAATCCATATCTCACGTAAGGTAATGCATTCTAGATTTCTTATTAAAACCTTTAATCATAAATGTACGGCGTAGTATAAAATAAGTAACAAGAGCTATTAATGGTCAGTCATGAAGTCCAGTGACAGTTAACTGACCGCTCACACCAGCAGTGTTGAGTAAATTAGGTTTGCGAATAGCAGATAAATAATATAAAATAAATCGCTCACGCGACGTTCCGGCCACTATTGTTTTTCGAGATAAAGTTAAAAAGTTGTTTTCAATTTTTATGTGTACTGTAGTTTTTTCGATTTTATCTTCTTATTAATTACACTCTCTTATTCAATGAAAGCACTGCCTTCATGCCATTCAGCTGTGTAAGTATGCTGCTTTTTGTAATAAGATCAGAGAATGTCAAGATGAACATTTTGTTCATCATTTAAAAAGTTATAGGTATATTTCATTAATCCAAAATCTTTCGCGCGATTTTCAGTAAGGTGAAGGTTTGAGTTAGCAAGTTATAGAAAATAAATTCTTTCTCGTTCCGTTTTGGGTTTTCATTTCTGCTTAACAAAACGAATTAAAGTGATACTATATTACTTTCATATACATGTGTATATATATATATATATATATATATATATATATATATATATATATATATATATATATATATATATATAAATATATATATATATATATATATATATATATATATATATATATATATATATATATATATATATATATATATATATATATATATATATATATATATATATTCATTTGAACGTTTGATAATGGAATAAATGATAAATGAAAATGAAAAGCTCTAAGATACACATTTATTGTATGAGCTAAGATTTATATACTTCTGAGTATAAGAGTTTCAGAGTATTTTTCCCATAATGATTTTCCTCTCTGTTTTTCCCCAAACCTGATATAAATTGTGACAAAGACAGAAATCTAATTTATAGAAGTTTGCAAACTTATATTATTCGCAATGTTTTTGCAAATTATGAATTTATTCACTTCAATGATGGTATTATTATGTCTTATTGTATGTGAATATTTCACTATTATGTATTAAAGCGGTATCTAGTTGCTCCGGCAGGTTATCCAAATTGATATTAGCGTGTTTCATTATCTATTAAACGAGGATTAGTACTACACTTTGTAACTGGAACCATCATGCTTTAAATAGCGACATGGCGACAGAAACCTTATCATTGTTTTCATTTATTTCTTTTTTTTTTTTTTATTGTTGTATTCGTAATTCAAACATTTTGTTTGTGGACTTTACACAATGTGTATTGCCAGAACAGTTTTCAATTGATCCAATTTCATTTTTATTTTAATTTTGTTATGTGTTAATATAGGGTTAGATTATAAAGTTGTAATTAACATTTACATATACCAGATTTGTTCGATATGCCCATGTCTTATGTTAATTAATGTTAGCAACCCATCTCCAAAGTCTGCATTAGGTGTATACGTTATTAAAAAGTTCTCTGGAAAAGCCGAAAAGAAATCTTTTATATGCGTCCTAAATGTTTAAACTACCCTAAATTGATAAGATGTTCTAAAAAGGAAATGTAAATTACATTAATAACGAGAAAAAAATCAATATCTACAAAGATCAGAGTTTGTGCTAGGCTGATTTAATCAACAGGCAAGTGGCGGGGAATTTTTTTTGACATTTGATATTTTTTATTTTATTTTTTTTTTTTTTTATTTTAACCTTGAAAGCAAAATTTAAACAATCTAACGTTACATAGTTAAAGTATAATGGAGGTAAAAAGGACTCTTTTTGGACTTCACAATTATGCATCGATTCCGCCCGTTCGCACCTGCACAATCTATTAATGTATTTACTCGAAATAGTTCTATCCGCTGCTTGATGTTCGAAAATTCGGTAGCGATGGTTTCAGTAAAAACTACTGCGAGTCTAAAAAGGGGCGTCACTGTGCATGATCCTGTTCGCGATCATGAAAGAAAAAAGAGGAGTTACTGGCTCAGTTATGTGGCAGAAGTCACCATAGAGCTATACAATACATGAATATAAATAATATACTAGAACAAATAACACGTTACAAAAATATTTGATTGTAGTGCAATTACGATAACGACTTAGGACGGTAATTTAATTTGACAAAAGCCAAACAAATGGTGTGATCATGAATACCATATACATGATGTTTTTTTTTTAATTTAAATCTGTCCAAATAAATATGTGTATCGAACATAGAACATTTTGAGCTACAAATTCATGTGTAAAGTGTTCAACGTGTGAATAGATTTTGTTTGTTAGTACCGGTTCCTGTGCAATACCCCTGATCCGTAGGTGTTCAATATTTATTTAACGTTATTATTCATTTTCGAGATGTCATTTCATATCCCATTTCAATGAAGGTTTAATTATAAACAAGATACAGAACTGGCTCTATAACGGTGATGTGACTGTGAGACTCGATGTAATTCAACACACTCAGAAACATTCAAGTAGAAATAACGCGTCCCTTATAACAGATATGGTTAACTGATAAAAGAAACGTGTGCAGAGCTGTGTCGATCTAATGTGAAATGTTATCGGATTTAGATAAAATAAGTCAACGCATATAGTCATTGATTATCTCTTGGGTGTTTAGAGTATGTGAATGAGAGAGATGTACACAAACTTCCTAGTTTCAATGGTGAGGCCCCATTAATTATACAGATCATTTTGGGTGTTCTAAGTAAAAGAGTTTGTACAGTGCTTAATTAAAGAAATTTCATGTTGCTTAATTGAAGAAATTTCATGTTTTAGTTTAAAAAGAGCACATGAGTTGAGACACAAATAAGTCGGAACGACATATTTAAGAGGCCGTGCCGGGTTTATTTGCAACAAAATGTCAATTTGAACAACGTGTATGAAAATTCAGCACAGATCTTCAGCTTCGAGATTATAACTAAAAAGGGGATGTACCCATTATTGTAAGATAGTAAATTTACTTCAAATTTAGATATAAACATGATGTGTATCCATGGAAATAGAGGAAAGGGGGCTTCGCAAAATAAATTTGTTAGTCAACATATTTTAAATCTATAAAAATGATATAAAATGTATGATTTTTATTGTTATATTCCAAACAGTAAATTTACTAGATAGGTATTATGTTGATTCATTGATTATACAACTGGATGCTGAAATATTTTGCATTGTTTCATTTATATGTGTGAATGTATAGATTTAATATCTAAAGATCCTAGTTTTCAGGTAACAAAAGTGAACTATAGTCACCCAACAATCACAGGTTAAACCAATTCTTAGTGGGGTTCTGTGCGTATATTCCTTGGATGCTTGATGAGTATCTACCGAGATCCTTGCAATGGTCGATGGATTGTTTTCCTGTGATCGGATAATGGTCGTAGAATTATGGTCTTGTGAATTTGATCCTAAAATGACTGACCCTCTGCTAGTGAATATACCCGGAGTCCCCCGTTGGCGTTTACACGATGCCCTATGTTGACTTGAAATTGAAAATTTTGGTCTCTTGGGGACAGGGAAACGGATGAAAATAACTCTGCAGGTTTTTTTTTTTTTTTTTTTTGTTTGTTTTTTGGGGTCTTTTTTCATCAGTCCAAGATAATTTCATTTACATGACGGCAGCAGCTTTCTGATGCCTTGCCAAGGAAACTTTTGCGTAACATCTATGTATGGCTTTCGATTTAAATGTCTTATTAGAAAAAAAAATGATACTGAAGAGCCATCGATGTGACTGGAGCACAATATCTCGGTCTATAACCAAACACTTAACTGTCTTATCAACCGGCTTGCCCAATTAACCAGTTTATTGCTATTGAACTGAGCTTACCACAGATGCTGTCTATTGTCATGATACTTTTGTAACATAAACATGTAGCTTGAAATAACCCATTAAAGCGTACGAATATCCCTCAAACCGCAGATAATTGATCTTTTATCTATATGTCTTGGTGTACAAAGAATTGTTTTCATTTTGATTTTGTCGTGAAAGTTAAGTTACCCTGTGATGTGTGTTTTTTTTTTTTTTTTTTCTCTCAATTCTGGTGCAATTGTGTTGTACATCGTGATGAACACAGAATTATTCATTTTTAATATATATTTGCCTGTACAGAAAAATGCGTTGTCCTGGATATTATGAAAATCAGCAGGCTAAATGCAACATTGCCGAGCCATTTTTAAAGTGTTATTAAACTGTTTGCAGTTTTATTAAATACTTATCGAAACATTTTGTATTTTATATAAATTACCAGTTTCTGCTTTAATATTTCATTGAAATATATAAAACTACCCATTTACTCGATTTTATGGGATAACCCGAAGATAATAAAGTTGTGGCGCACACTGTTATGTCGTTAAACCCGGACGAAAATTAGCGTCATAAAGTAAGCACGTAATGCACATTTCGACTAACCATCCCTTGCAATTCAGCAATGAAAATAATATTATATTAATATTTTACCAGTCTTGGCTTGAATAAGTTAACTGGAGTCTTTTTGGCTAAAGGACTTGGTCAGGGAATTAATGGAATACAAGGGTCGAGCAGACTAACTAATGAGTGTTCTTACAAAATTGACGACACTCATACTCTAAATAAACGATAACTGAAGAGCATTTGACTAAATACTTGAATTTACTGCATTGTACCCATATTGTTAAATTCATGAGGAACAACTTAAATGTTTATTCATAGTATTTTAACTTATCCTTATTTTCATACTTAAGTGTTTACATTCATATAACGTACAAGATGTGATAAGATTAAAAGGGTTTCTAGAAAAGTGAAGTCAACTTTCATTTGTAAACACAAAGAAATGAGGGGAAGAAAAATCTAGTAATATTTTTCTTTTCCATTCCAAAATACAACATTTAATGAAAAATGCAAATTAATCACATTTTAATCGTTAATCATAGCACCATAAATCTATGATGTTGTTATACCAATGGCTGTACATATGAACACAATTCTAACAATTTGTTTCTGTGTGTTGTAGAAGCAAGACCTGACAAAAATTAAAAATATCAGCGACGTGAATCTTACTTTCATTTCATACTCCATTAAGAGCAAGAGCGGATATTGATCATGTATTTCCATGTTAAAGGTACGTTATGTTAGGTAAAAACTAATAGCCTTGGAGGAAAATGGATTACATAATTCTTGTTGGGCAGTTGAATCCTCATTGTAAGATCCCAATGAGTTTGATTACTATCAACAAAATACATTTGGGGGAAATATAAAGAATATCTAAATATTTTGAATTAATCTAAAATCACATTCCACACGCTTATATACATGTTAATCTGCAAATCTGATATCATGTGTCATTATAAAAAACAACTTAGAATTGATCATGCACATACGCAATAATGCTTTTTGTAGACATAATTATTGCAATTGTTGACATTTTCCAAGAAACATTTTTTATGTTGTGGATACTCTATTTTCGATGTTTTCAATCATTTTCTGGAATTAAGGATATGACACTCATAAAACAGTATACATTATCTCCAAGGCAATGAACGATTATCATATATTACTGTTCAGCTATATCAGATTTTAGCATTAAATAATATTACATGTATTATTGCATCTTCCCGATGTGATGAACAAATATTTTGGCCTATGCAACGATCAAACGACCGAAGCAATGAGGAAATTTGACGTATCATGTATACACGGCACCTGAGCTATTTGAAAGACAGACTACCGACACATAACCGACAGAATTCGACCTCTGGACCAATTTAACACATTCAAAACATTTATTTTTCTACTTACTTCAATATGGCTTGTACAATAAGCTACACACACACACACACACACACACACACACACACACACACACACACACACACACACACACACACATATATATATATATATATATATATATATATATATATATATATATATATATATATATATATATATATATATATATATATCTATGATTTTCCTATTAGATAGTGCATAGAGAAACGCTCAATATGTAGCCAATTGAAGAAACCAGTTTTTATTAGACTAGTGCTTTGTATATATTTTCCATCTTTCTTTTCGTGTCTCTATATTTATGTAAGTGTTTGTATGTGTGTGTCCTGAAGAAGAAGCAGATTGCTTCGAAAATTTGGCAATTTTTTAATTGTTTTAGTATCGTTATCGCTTACCTGTGCTTTTATATTGACCCCTTTTTCTCGAGCGATTTGCATTAACCTTCATTGAGGTTGACCCGATACTTATGCATAGTGAATGTTGTTACAATTTCCTTTTTTGTGCTATTATATATATATATATATATATATATATATATATATATATATATATATATATATATATATATATATATATATATATATATATATATATAATAAGTTTTAAAGTCACTCAGTGTGTTCTTGCGTTTCAAAACATAATCTCTGATGTAATATCTAGCATTATAATATTCAGAACGTATTGAATCTTTATTGGATCATTAATTATACGTAACATTGCAGTACATACTGCGTGCAACCTCAGTCAGTCTCGTTATGGTCTCTGTCTAGATATTGTAAGATCTGGACAGGCATGGCATCGCCAATTGGTCTAATATTTGTGTACATGTGTATGTGAGGGTTTCCCTATGTCTAAGTGAAATTGTACTAAAACAATTAATCCAGAGAGTTATAGTCAAAACGTCCCAAGAAACAACGGTCCACACCAGAACGGCTCATTTTTTACCATACAGGCCGAACTTTGTAATATTTTGACAATGGATATAGACTTTGGTTTCAATATAGATGTTTTCACCTAGTATTTAAATTATACACGATACAGAAAGTAAGATGGCAAATAATTTGACATTTTAATAAACTGCCCTCAGCATAAAATTATTCCTATTTCGGTGTGGGCCGTTTTATTTTTGGGCCGTTTTGACTATACACCAATCAGAAAGAAATATCATAATTCTGCTCTCTATAGCGATAGGAGATGACAGATATATCTTTTATGTTAAAGAGAATTAATTCTGACAAGGGCAGTGTAACTTTTAAAACAGTAATGAATCTATGGTTTTCATCATGATCAAGGGTAGATGCCATGCCTCACGAGATATTTTATCAAAGTTAACCAATGATAAACTTCAATTCACTATCACTTCATAATTCTTCTTCCATAATGAATTGTGTTAATTCTTCTTTCCTTGAATTTGTTATGAACTGTATTTTAACTCCGATTTAATCTTTTGCTACTTGACCAATTACTAAAAGCCCGGCTACCAGTACTGTAAGTACTTTGATTGAGCCATAACATCTAGAAACTTCATACATCTTCATTTGGCATACTATTGATAATACAGTTAATGAAACGTAACAAAGTAACGTAACGATTGCGCGATACTGCATAGTTCTTTTGTTTACTGTTGTGTTGTTAACGTCATGAATTGTTTGTATGTATAATATGTAGTTCAATGATATTACTCTTTGAGAACGGACTGTTATCATTCATTCATATAAGAAAAGCCAATATACAATATTTGATGACCTAGATGAAATTACCACTACGGATCTAGTAAAGTTAAAAGCAACACAAGCAGAGTCATAAAGAAAGTACACGAGTTTGATAGAGAAATGGACGTGACGGAATATACTCAGCGAATAATGAAAGCCGTGACGGAGAAACAAGTGTTGATTGATATAAACGAACGAGGAGGACATCAAAAGAGAAAAAACCGACACGTATATGTACATGTTTGACCTAGAAACCTTTCAAAATTAAACGCTGATGTGCAAACGCTAGCACAACATCAGGACTTAAATCAAATCAGTATTAGTATTTCAGCAACCTACCAACTTTGTTGTCCCACCGGTGTCGTCACATATCGCAAATCAAACACACAGTTTACCAAAACTTAACTTGCCCAAGTGTAGCAGAAATAGTTAAGAATCGCAGTCATTTTGGGATACTTATGAAACAGTAGTGCCCACAAACACAGAACTAAGTGATACTGAAAAGTGTAACTAATTCAAAGCACAACTACGAGATGAAGCACTTCAAAATGACGGGATTCAGTCTGACCAACGGAAACTACATCAAAGTGATCAATCTTCTCACAGAACGTTACGGCCTACCACATAAAATTGTACAAGCATACATGCAGATCCTTAGTTAACATTCAACCGCCTATTAACACTGTCCAACGTTTCAGACCATTACCTCCAAGCGGAGACGTAATAGCTTAGAGAAGCTTAGAATCACTGAAACAACAGGCAGATAGCCACGGAGGAATGTTAGTTCTGGTATTGGTGGGAAAACTTCGGGCGGTATTAAAAAGGAATATTACGACGGGAAACGGGTCGACAGACTGGAACTTAGGAGATTTGCGGAGAGCCATATGAACTGAGCTCAACATAATGGAGGCTGTTGAATCCACATACATCATGATGGAGGAAATGCAAAAATGCTTACAAACACCCTACCGAACACCACGTATAATGCGGTAAGAAGCACCAAGACAGATCAATGCGGGAAAAACAAATACCCCTCCTGCAAAAGAGACCATTACGCTATTCCAACGTCACAGATCCGGGAGAACGCATGAGGATTGTCGAACAGGATCGCCTGTGTTTCAATTGCCTGCAATCACAGAACACCCGACGACTCAATTACATTCTTCTCTGACACAATAATGGATGAACGTGATGCTTAAGACTGCTGTGGCCTCAGTGTATGAAAGAGAGATCACCGCGAGCGCGAACATACTATTTGACGAGGGGCACAACGGATGTTTATTACTGAGGAATTGGCGCGAAAAATCAATGTGACGGTGACTGGAAAGGAATCAGTTCAATTCTATCCGTAGAGGCAGTGAACGGAGACATGATTCCACTTAAGGTCATAGTCGTACCGGATCAGTTCCAATTAAACGTTTGCACTAGAAACAAAGGGGCATGAAGTATTTACAAGGCCTGTAGTTAGAACATTCATTGGTAAAATATGACGTTTTCCACATTGTATTTTTGATAGGAGCCGATCATTACTGGTTTTGGGTTTGATATCGTACTGTGCGCAGAAATTGTCTGAATGTCGTCCATTTAAAGCTAGGATATCTATTGTCTGGACCTTTACCGAGAAAGACCAGCAGCTCTTTCGCGGCGATTTCAATGATGCATGTGATGCTAACACACATGAAGGAAGTATTCGATCTACAGAAATTTTGGAAGTTTCAAAATGTTGGAACGGAAGCGGAAGTAACTCCATTACAGAAAGCGATGGTAAACTATCCGGATTCTAAGAACTACTTTGAAGATATAAGATACATTGCAAGCTTCCCATGGAAGGTTGATCATCTGAAATTACCGACCTACGAAACTATCGCGTGAAAAGTAACGATAAGTGTTATTCAACGTTTGAAACGTGATCAAAAGAAGCTGAAAACCTACAGAGACATTATACACGATAAAGAGAAAAGGGGATTCATTTGAAAAAGTCAACATGTCGGAGGAACACGCTACACACCAGAAAGTACATTATATTCAAAACCATCCTGTGAAAAAGGATTCGTCTGCGACACCCAGAAGGATTGGTTTGGTTTGGTTGATTGGTGTTTTACGTCGCTTTCAACAATATTTCAGTTATCCCAGAAGGATAGAATAGTATTGCAGTTGCCACCAAAACGCATCAAGTCCGAGCCCCAATGACTGCTTCTCATCTTCACTACCAATACTAAACAAGCTGACGGACATTCTAGTGAGATTTCAATCGAGGAAAATTGAAGGATCTTGAAATGCATCAGACGACGGAGTCCAAAATTCTGCAGAGAGATCTATACGTCGACAACTTGCTTTCAGGTGTTGATAACGAGGACGAAGCCAGGAACTACTACCGCTTATCTAGGAAAATGCTGTCAGAAGCAAGATTTCACTTGCGATTAAGAAATCAAACGGGGATGCTCTGTGGCTAAAACGTTCTAGATTTGGATGAGGAGAATAAAACTCTTGGAATACGCTGGAATTCACGTGACGATACAATAAGTTTGAATAAGCCGACTCTGGGAAAACCGGAAATCGACAAAACGTTACATGTAACTGCAAAACGGGAGGCACTACGAGAGATGTCTAAAGTTTTCGACCCATTGTTATTACTTTGACCTATTAGTGTGAGAGCAAAGCTCCTTATGCAGAGGATATGGACAGAGGGTTACACTTTTCGTGGACGCCAGTCAGAAGGCATGTGAATCCTGTGTATATTTATGTAAAGGACATACATCGACTCTTATCAATGGAAAAAATCGCGTTGCACCAGTGAAATGAGTAACTCCTCCAAAGTTGGAAGTGATGACAGCAATTACATGAACAATGTTAACAAAGGATTAAGCGCAGAATGTGAAAATCAATCAGGTGGTCATTTGGAGCGATAGTCAGATAGTATTACATTTGTTATCAATTTCGAAACTGCTGACTACAATCCGCAATCGTGTCCAGGGAATCAAGGATTTCGCACATTCACGTATATGGAAATATGCGCCTACAGATTCGATCCAAAGGACCTTCAAACAAGAGGGATTTCGTTCGCTATGCAAGCATGGACCTGCTTGCATCACAGATGAGGCTTTGTGGCCTATATTGTGTCCAAGCGTCAGTGAGAGTATAACATCGTCTATTATCGAACAGGATATGGAAGAAAAACGACGTCAGGACGTCTCTAGAGGGATATCTCACATCATGGATATTAATATCAGAGACTATTACGAGTTACCTTCCCGTATATATAAAACATATATAGAGCATAAATACTTTTTATTTTGGGCACCAGATACGCATTTCGACAACGTATGTCTCTTCAGTGATGCTCGAGGCCGAATGTTTGGAATTCTCATAGTTATGGTAATGTACTACGAAATACCAATCCTTACCAAACCATAAAAATTAAAGGCTATGAATTCGTATTATTATTATTAGGTTTCACAAGTTTCACTTGTGAAACCTATTGTTTTTCTGATTTTTCTTTTTATTATTATTATTATTATTATTATTATTATTATTATTATTATTATTATTATTATTATTATTATTTTTATTTTTCTTCCGTTTTTGCAGTGGACAGAGGTTTTCTCCAATACGGTTTAAGATAGAACATTCAAATTTTCAAGATCGTCTCTTTACACATTTTCGCCGAGGTATTTTTTTTTTTTTTTATTTTTTCCTACTTTTACTATGTAAGGTCACAGCGCCACCTACAATTTTTTTATTTAGGTACCTGTATCTTCGCTATTTATTGTCCGATTGGAATGAAATTTTCAGCATTCGATTCAGAAAAGGAGATGCAAGATTTTATGTCACTGCGTCAATTTCGTAGCTCTACCCCGAAAAAGTTGACCTTGACCCGATTGTTTTGAGTTCAAGAAAAATATTTCAATCTGAGATTTTATAATGTAGGATGAAAGTTTTCAACGGCCTGGTTTGGAATATGAGAAATTTTTGAAATCGGACCATAAATAAAGTCACAATGAGCGTGGGAAAATTCGCTATGACGTCATCAAAGCTAATTAAATATTCATACGTTAATATCTCTCTTACTAAATGAGATATCGGCATGAAATGTTATATCTAAACATGTTTTCACATTCTTAATCTACCTCTGGAATGAAAATGGCATGCTGCCAATATTTTTGAAATGATTGAAAATTTTCGAATCAAATCTTTGGCAAGGTCTATCGACTCTATTTGCAGTCGGATTTTGATCGGGTTTCTTCCATTCGATAGAGCGTTCAAATACCTACCAGTAATGTGTTCTCAGATTTTCGCTAACTCTTACGGTTTTAGAGTTATTTGCGTTTGAACATGACAACCCCCTTTAAAGTGATGTTTGTGACGTCATCAACACTCATTAATTATTCATGAAATGTTTTCGCCTATAGCTCGCTTATTGAGGAAGATAGAGGTGTGAAATTTGGTAGCATGAGAGAGATTGAGAATATCTACCGACTGACAAGAGAAATTTGGCATGGAGCCAAATTCCTTAAAATGACGTCATACTTTGTAATTGACGTCATATCTCCCTTATTTTTCATCGGATCGAGGCGGGGACGGTCGGAATCGATTCTGCGTGAAAAAGTAAAATAGTAAACACCGGCAACAGAATTTCGATATCTCTTACCGTTTTCGAGATATTTGCGGTCAAAGTTCACGGTTTCACCATTCCTGAAAACACACTTTTCAACTTCAGGAAGCTGACAAAGGGATGTGGTCCCAAGATATTTCTTCCTCTTATTCCCCGAGAAAAATCTTTCATGCTGAATTCTTCATTTTCAATCCAAGAACAACAAAAAGCCAAGACATTTGGTCTTAACTTTTTCATCTGAGTCTTGTGAAACCTTCTTGTTGGCTCGCCAACAAGGTCAGCTCTAGTTATTATTATTATTTCATTCATATAGATAAGTTTTGAAAATTTTTTTCTAAATATTTTGAATTTTAATACTCCCATGATATACCTGTAATTGAAATTCGAAAACATGTGTTTTTCAGTACAGCTCGCATGAAAACACCAGTAAAAGTGATGACTCTTTGTCATGTGCAATCACAGACACATATATACACTCTGTGAATATATGTCTCTGATTCTCTAATATCAAAGTGCAAAATTTTCAATATATCGGGGTAACGTCGTCTAAGGCGTTCACCTGTCCCCAGTGCGGCTACATTATTACGTAATATCACCTTAACCGGCTATTTGACCCAGCAAATATCACCCTTCATTTCATATCTGATCTCCTCTTTCAAGATATTAATTAGCAATTTTAATAAACTGGGTATTCATAGTAATGAAGGACAAGGACTTATCAGGTGTCCTGATCGACATTGTGAAGGATTATCATGAAGGAGACGTAAAGAACAGGAATTAAAATCATCCAATTTTGTAATTATGTAGAGTTTATATTTGAAACAATAACACTTATAATAATTTTTTATGTTTTTGCAATGAAAATAATATATAGTAGAATAATATAAAAAATTAAGCTTGAGATAAACCGGTGAAACTTTGAGAGATTGTTAACCATACAGTATAAAATGTAATTTTTTCTTTGATATATTGTGATACAAATAAATTATTTATAGTTATATAAAATGTGTATGTCATGTCTTTTTTGAGCAACGAGTTTGGGGTTAACTAACGATGTCGTTTAATTATAGCATTCATTGAGAACAGACGTGTTATCATTCATTTACATAAGACATCCACTACACGATGCATATTCCACTAATAAAACCCTTTCAACTACGCCTAGATAATTGACCTCGTGACGTTTGACCTACTTGCCTTATTTGGACTTTGTTTCGTTGACAAAATTCGTTATAGTGTTAATCTATTTCATTTACACTTCTGAATAAGTTATATCTCTGCAAAAGAACGATTTGTTAACACGCATAGATTTCAAACTCATTAAGCACTGAGTATGAATATAGGACCATTGTGAAGAAAGACTTCAAAAATGATTATCTTTACACATTGAAATATTTATTTTATTAGAGGAAAAAATAATTGCTTCGTTCAGATATCTTCTGCCATTAATATAGGTAAGTTTGGTATTCATTCTTTTTTTTACCTAAAAGTCTGAACTCATGGGGAAGAATATTTGTCAGAAAAACCTCAAACATCATTATAATAATACATTTGTGTTTTTCAGTGCTAATTGGTGTATACATTGTATCTACGATTTCATCACCACAGACAGTCAATAGTAAGACTGCAATGAATTCGTCCAGTAGCACCGTTTCACCAACACAGACAGTCAGTAATACAGCTAGGAAGAATTCATCGGGTAGTACCGTGTCACCAACACAGGCAATCAGTAATACAGCTAGGAAGAATTCATCCAGTAGTACCGTGCCACTAACACAGACAGTCAGTAATACAACTAGGAAGAATTCATCGAGTAGTACCGTATCACCAACACAGACAGTCAGTAATACAGCTAGGAAGAATTCATCGAGTAGTACCGTATCACCAACACAGAAAGTCAGTAATACAGCTAGGAAGAATTCATCGAGTAGTACCGTGTCATCCACCCAAACAGTCAGTAATACAGCTAAGAAGAATTCATCGAGTAGTACCGTATCACCAACACAGACAGTCAGTAATACAGCTAGGAAGAATTCATCGAGTAGTACCGTGTCACCAACACAGACAGTCAGTAATACAGCTAGGAAGAATTCATCGAGTAGTACCGTATCACCAACACAGAAAGTCAGTAATACAGCTAGGAAGAATTCATCGAATAGTACCGTATCACCAACACAGACAGTCAGTAATACAGCTAGGAAGAATTCATCGAGTAGTCCCGTATCACCAACACAGAAAGTCAGGAATACAGCTAGGAAGAATTCATCGAGTAGTACCGTGTCACCAACACAGACAGCCGGTAATACAGCAAAGAAGAAATCATCGAGTAGTACCGTGCCAACAACAGAGACAGTCAGTAATGCAGCGAAGAAGAATTCATCCAGTAGTACTGTATCATCAACACAGAAAGTCAGTAATACAGCTAGGAAGAATTCATCGAGTAGTACCGTATCACTAACACAGAAAGTCAGTAATACAGCTAGGACGGATTCATCGAATAGTACCGTGTCACCAACGCAGATAGTCAGTAATACAGCTAGGAAGAATTCATCGAGTAGTACCGTATCACCAACACAGGCAGTCAGTAATACAGCTAGGAAGAATTCATCGGGTAGTACCGTGTCACCAACACAGACAATCAGTAATACAGCTAGGAAGAATTCATCCAGTAGTACCGTATCACCAACACAGACAGTCAGTAATACAGCTAGGAAGAATTCATCGAGAAGTACCATGTCACCAACACCGACAGACAGTAATACAGCTAAGAAAAATTCATCGAGTAATACCGTGTCACCAACACGGACAGTCAGTAATACAGCTAGGAAGAATTCATCGGGTAGTACCGTGTCACAAACACAGACAGTCAGTAATACAGCTAGGAAGAATTCATCCAGTAGTACCTTGTCACCAACACAGACAGTCAGTAATACAGCTAGGAAGGATTCATCGAGTAGTACCGTATCATCCACTATAACAGTCAGTAATACAGCTAGGAAGAATTCATCGGGTAGTACCGTGTCACCAACACAAACAGTCAGTAATACAGCTAGGAAGAATTCATCGAGTACTACCGTATCAACAACGCAGACAGTCAGCAATACAGGTGGGATAAATTCATCGAGTAGTACCGTGTCAGCAACACAGGCAGTCAGTAATACAGCTAACAAGAATGCATCGAGTAGTAAGGTATCACCAACACGGACAGTCAGTAATACAGCTAGGAAGAATTCATCGAGTAGTACCGTGTCACCAACACAGACAGCCAATAATACAGCTAAGAAGAATTCATCGAGTAGTACCGTGTCACCAACACAGACAATCAGTAATACAGCTAGGAAGAATTCATCCAGTAGTAACCTGTCACCAACACAGACAGTCAGTAATACAGATAGGAAGAATTCATCGAGTAGTACCGTGTCACAAACACAGACAGTCAGTAATACAGCTAGGAAGAATTCATCCAGTAGTACCTTGTCACCAACACAGACAGTCAGTAATACAGCTAGGAAGGATTCATCGAGTAGTACCGTATCATCCACTCAAACAGTCAGTAATACAGCTAGGAAGAATTCATCGGGTAGTACCGTGTCACCAACACAGACAGTCAGTAATACAGCTAGGAAGAATTCATCGAGTACTACCGTATCAACAACGCAGACAGTCAGCAATACAGGTGGGAAAAATTCATCGAGTAGAACCGTGTCACCAACACAGGCAGTCAGTAATACAGCTAAGAAGAATTCATCGAGTAGTAAGGTATCACCAACACGGACAGTCAGTAATACAGCTAGGAAGAATGCATCGAGTAGTACCGTGTCACCAACACAGAAAATCAGTAATACAGCTAGGAAGAATTTATCGAGTAGTACCGTGTCACCAACAGAGACAGTCAATAATACAGCTAAGAAGAATTCATCGAGTAGTACCGTGTCACCAACACAGACAATCAGTAATACAGCTAGGAAGAATTCATCCAGTAGTAACCTGTCACCAACACAGACAGTCCGTAATACAGCTAGGAAGAATTCATCGAATAGTACGGTGTCACTAACACAGACAGTCAGTAATACAACTAGGAAGAATTCATCGAGTAGTACCGTATCACCAACACAGAAAGTCAGTAATACAGCTAGGAAGAATTCATCGAGTAGTAACATGTCATCAACACAGAGCGTCAGTAATACACCTAAGAAGAATTCATCGAGTAGTACCGTATCACCAACACAGACAGTCAGTAATATAGCTAGGAAGAATTCATCGAGTAGTACCGTGTCACCAACACAGAAAGTCAGTAATACAGCTAGGAAGAATTCATCGAGTAGTACCGTGTCACCAACACAGACAGTCAGTAATATAGCTAGGAAGAATTCATCGAGTAGTACCGTGTCACCAACACAGAAAGTCAGTAATACAGCTAGGAAGAATTCATCCAGTAGTACCTTGTCACCAACACAGAGCGTCAGCAATACACCAAAGAAGAATTCATCGAGTAGTACGGTATCACCAACACAGACAGTCAGTAATACAGCTAGGAAGAATTCATCCAGTAGTACCGTATCACCAACACAGACAGTCGGTAATACAGCTAGGAAGAATTCATCGAGTAGTACCGTATCACCAACACAGACAGCCGGTAATACAGCTAGGAAAAATTCATCGAGTAGTACCGTATCACCAACACAGACAGCCGGTAATACAGCTAGGAAGAATTCATCGAGTAGTACCGTATCACCAACACAGACAGCCGGTAATACAGCTAGGAAAAATTCATCAAGTAGTACCGTATCACCAACACAGAAAGTCAGTAATACACCTAAGAAGAATTCATCGAGTAGTACCGTATCACCAACACAGACAGTCAGTAATACAGCTAGGAAGAATTCATCGAGTAGTACCGTGTCACCAACACCGACAGTCAGTAATACAGCTAGGAAGAATTCATCGAGTAGTACCGTGCCACTAACACAGACCGTCAGTAATACAGCTAGGAAGAATTCATCGAGTAGTACCGTATCACCAACACAGACAGTCAGTAATACAGCTAGGAAGAATTCACCGAGTAGTACCGTGCCACTAACACAGAAAGTCAGTAATACCGCTAGGAAGAATTCATCGAGTAGTACCGTATCACCAACACAGAAAGTCAATAATACAGCTAGGAAGAATTTATCCAGTAGTAACGTGTCACCAACACAGAGCGTCAGTAATACACCTAAGAAGATTTCATCGAGTAGTACCTTATCACCAGCAAAGACAGTCAGTAATACAGCTAGGAAGAATTCATCGAGTAGTACCGTATCACCAACACAGACAGTCAGTAATACAGCTAGGAAGAATTCATCGAGTAGTACCGTGCCACTAACACAGACAGTCAGTGATACAGCTAGGAAGAATTCATCGAGTAGTACCGTGCCACTAACACAGAAAGTCAGTAATACAGCTAGGATGAATTCATCGAGTAGTACCGTATCACCAACACAGAAAATCAGTAATACAGCTAAGAAGAATTCATCGAGTAGTACCGTGTCACCAACACAGACAGCCGGTAATACAGCTAGGAAGAATTCATCGAGTAGTACCGTGTCACCAACACAGACAGTCAGTAATACAGCTAGGAAGAATTCATCGAGTAGTACCGTATCACCAAGACAGAAAGTCAGTAATACAGCTAGGAAGAATTCATCGAGTAGTAACCTGTCATCAACACAGAGCGTCAGTAATACACCTAAGAAGAATTCATCGAGTAGTACCGTATCACCAACACAGACAGTCAGTAATACAGCTAGGAAGAATTCATCGAGTAGTACCGTGTCACCAACACAGACAGTCAGTAATACAGCTAGGAAGAATTCATCGAGTAGTACCGTGTCACCAACACAGAAAGTCAGTAATACAGCTAGGAAGAATTCATCCAGTAGTACCTTGTCACCAACACAGAGCGTCGGTAATGCACCTAAGAAGAATCCATCGAGTAGTACGGTATCACCAACACAGACAGTCAGTAATACAGCTAGGAAGAATTCATCCAGTAGTACCGTATCACCAACACAGACAGTCAGTAATACAGCTAGGAAGAATTCATCGTGTAGTACCGTATCACCAACACAGAAAGTCAGTAATACAGCTAGGAAGAATTCATGCAGTAGTAACCTGTCCCCAACACAGAGCGTCAGTAATACACCTAAGAAGAATTCATCGAGTAGTACGGTATCACCAACACAGACAGTCAGTAATACAGCTAGGAGGAATTCATCCAGTAGTACCGTATCACCAACACAGACAGCCGGTAATACAGCTAGGAAAAATTCATCGAGTAGTACCGTATCACCAACACAGAAAATCAGTAATACACCTAAGAAGAATTCATCGAGTAGTACCGTATCACCAACACAGACAGCCAGTAATACAGCTAGGAAGAATTCATCGAGTAGTACCGTATCACCAACACAGACAGTCAGTAATACAGCTAGGAAGAATTCATCGAGTAGTACCGTGCCACTAACACAGAAAGTCAGTAATACAGCTAGGAAGAATTCATCGAGTAGTACCGTGCCACTAACACAGACCGTCAGTAATACAGCTAGGAAGAATTCATCGAGTAGTACCGTATCACCAACACAGACAGTCAGTAATACAGCTAGGAAGAATTCATCGAGTAGTACCGTGCCACTAACACAGAAAGTCAGTAATACAGCTAGGAAGAATTCATCGAGTAGTACCGTATCACCAACACAGAAAGTCAATAATACAGCTAGGAAGAATTCATCCAGTAGTAACGTGTCACCAACACAGAGCGTCAGTAATACACCTAAGAAGATTTCATCGAGTAGTACCTTATCACCAGCAAAGACAGTCAGTAATACAGCTAGGAAGAATTCATCGAGTAGTACCGTATCACCAACACACACAGTCAGTGTTACAGCTAGGAAGAATTCATCGAGTAGTACCGTGCCACTAACACAGACAGTCAGTAATACAGCTAGGAAGAATTCATCGAGTAGTACCGTGCCACTAACACAGAAAGTCAGTAATACAGCTAGGATGTATTCATCGAGTAGTACCGTATCACCAACACAGACAGCCGGTAATACAGCTAGGAAGAATTCATCGAGTAGTACCGTATCACCAACACAGACAGTCAGTAATACAGCTAGGAAGAATTCATCGAGTAGTACCATGTCACCAACACAGACAGCCGGTAATACAGCTAGGAAGAATTCATCGAGTAGTACCGTATCACCAACACAGACAGTCAGTAATACAGCTAGGAAGAATTCATCGAATAGTACCGTATCACCAACACAGACAGTCAGTAATACAGCTAGGAAGAATTCATCGAGTAGTACCGTATCACCAACACGGACAGTCAGTAATACAGCTAGGAAGAATTCATCGAGTAGTACCGTATCACCAACACAGACAGTCAGTAATACAGCTAGGAAGAATTCATCGAGTAGTACCGTATCACCAACACAGACAGTCAGTAATACAGCTAGGAAGAATTCATCGAGTAGTACCGTGCCACTAACACAAACAGTCAGTAATACAGCTAGGAAGAATTCATCGAGTAGTACCGTGCCACTAACACAGAAAGTCAGTAATACAGCTAGGAAGAATTCATCGAGTAGTACCGTATCACCAACACAGAAAATCAGTAATACAGCTAAGAAGAATTCATCGAGTAGTACCGTGTCACCAACACAGACAGTTAGTAATGCAGCTAGGAAGAATTCATCGAGTAGTACCGTGTCACCAACACAGACAGCCGGTAATACAGCAAAGAAGAATCCATCGAGTAGTACCGTGTCATCAACAAAGACAGTCAGTAATACAGCGAAGAAGAATTCATCCAGTAGTACTGTGTCACCAACACAGACAGTCAGTAATACAGCTAGGAAGAATTCATCGACTAGTATCGTCTCACCAACACAGAGAGTCAGTAATACAGCTAGGAAGGATTCATCGAGTAGTACCGTGTCATCCACTCAAACAGTCAGTAATACAGCTAAGAAAAATTCATCGAGTAGTACCGTATCACCAACACAGACAGTCAGTAATACAGCTAGGAATAATTCATCGAGTAGTACCGTATCAACAACACAGACAGTCAGTAATACAGCTAGGAAGAATTCATCGAGTAGTACCGTGTCACCAACACAGACAGTCAGTAATACAGCTGGGAAAAACTCATCGAGTTTAACCGTGTCACCAACACCGACAAACAGTAATACAGCTAAGAAGAATTCATCGAGTAGTACCGTGTCACCAACACAGACAGTCAGTAATACAGCAAAGAAAAATTCATCGAGTAGTACGGTGCCGTCAACACAGACAGTCAGTGGTACCACTAGTAGTAGCAGATCATTATCGAAGGCAGTCAGTGGTACAAATTCTAAGAATCCATCAAGTAGTTCCGTGTCGTCAACCATGCTATATAATGGCATAACTAATAAGAATCCATCATCACCACCTAAGCAAGCGTTTGGTAAGAAGGATTGATTGGTTATTTTCTATCCTAAATTAATACTTTTATCTTAAATTTGGTAAATCAGTAAAAGCAATAAAATTTTCGTTTTTAGAAATATTTACACTAAAATTAATCTTTAAGATAATGTTACGGTCTGATATTTTTGTTTGGAATATTTCAGCGAGGAAAGATATCAGCTTCAGTTTTATTTTAGTAATCAATGGTAACTACAGCAGGAAACTTTCGGATAGAACATCAGAACTTTTTATAAATTATTCACGGATATTCACAGATCAGGTATAATAGGTGTTTTGGATATATACTCTTGAATATTCTAACTTACTATAACGTCGTAAATATGTCATGTACGATCGATATTTTGGTATGCAAGAAATTCTTTGAATTTTTATACGATTTAGATATTACTGATAGACACAGTTGGGTGCAGTCCTAAATTTAGATAATAAAGTTCACTTTATGCTTACTTTTTAAGTTTAATTGTCGACAATAGAGCAAACTTGGAATATAGTTAGACATAACTTGTCGAAATTCGCATATGGTGCACAAAATTAAATGGTATATATGTCCTGTATTTATTATAACCATTAGGCCGGTGTCACTGCTGGTGGACTGATAGTTCCCGAGGGCATCATAAGTCTAGTTTTCAGCGCTTTTGTACTGACATTAAATATATTTACTTCAAATTTTCAGTCATCAAATTAAGTAAATCACTCTAAAACTAAGGAGTATCTCCCTCATGCATAGCTCTGTTTTTAGATAGATTCTTTGGATCACTTTTCGGTCAGTTTGGCTGCTCTTCATATTTTCATATATTTTGAGAATTCCAATCATTCGGCCACGAGCATCATTGAAGAGACATAACTTGTCGAAATGCACATATGGTGCACAAAATCAAATGGTATATATGTTCTATATTTATTAGTACTAAACTTGATTCCAGGTATACCGACCTAGATTTCTTTTTTGTTCTTTGGAGGCATGTTTCGATCTCAGTGTAGTTTTTGATTGTGAATAAAAAAAAATTAGCAGGGATTTTATGGTTTGTGGGGAAAAAAAGAAACCACAAATCGTTAAAACAACACAGCAATGTACTTTAACAAACCAAATTACACAACTAAACAACTCAAGGGACTTCATGTTTACTCTTTTTGCATCGATACCCAAAAATAGAAGCCAGTGTAGTTTTCGCTACGGAATGCCACAACAATGTCGACTAAAATGCACCCTCCGAAGGGAAACCACAAAACGCCAAAGTAACCAGAGGTACCGTATAACAATGCAAATAACAGTAATATATTCAGGGACTTTAAAAACGCCTATTCGGTTTTTTTTTTTTTTTTTTTTTTTTGATGTAAAAACATAAATGTTTTGAAAATAAATCGATTTGAATATCTGCTTCATATTGTGTGATTGCGGTAACGTTCATGCTATCGGCGACACAAATCACTCAACCATAACGTAATATTGCTTAAACGTGCGCTTTTCAAAAAATACTCGACCACGTGCTCTACATTCAGTCATTTTCTCACGTAATAACGTATATCGGTACTTACTGCCTTTATCTATCCTGATTTCAAACGTTGCTTCATTAAAACTAACGCGTGAAATGCCGAGACTGTTTGAGCAACAGAGGTATGCTTTTCTTGGCTTAGTAGACGCTGGCATAAATCAAGGTATCATCGTAGGACGCTTCAACGTCCATTTGTCTACAATAGCGAGACTTGTACGAAAGTATCGGACCACAGGAAGTGTTAAGGATCGTCCTCAAAGTGGTCAGCCACGGGTAACGACAAGACGTTTTCATAAGGCAACGTCATCAACGTGACAGGTTTGCAACAGCCGTAAGCACGTCAAGAGATGAGATAGGTCGTCACGGTAGGCAAATCCACCCCAGAGCAGTACGCCGACAATTGAAAGAGATTGTTGTTTTGCGTCACACCACAAATATTTCACGTATATGGTGACGGCATCTGCCTGATGCGGGGCATACACATTTTGACCTTTGCAACGGACCCACCCGAAGCAGTGAGGGATCTTTAACGTGCCATGCATACCACGACACGGGGCCTCGGTTTTTACTGTCTCATCCGAAAGACAGAACACTGGCATGACCAGTGCGGGACTCGAACCCCGATCAGGAGTCCGACGCGATACCACCAGGCCACGCCGGCTTCCTCGCCACCGAAGAAATCGTCTGACCTGGTCCCGGAACATGCTTGCTAATCGACGTAATTGGCATGACGTAGTGTTCAGCGACGAATCAAGATTCAATTTGTCCATAGCTGACGGAGGACAGCGCATTTATAGGAGACGCAACGAACGTTTTGCCGCAAACTGCATAATTGAGTGTGATAAATTTGGCGGTGGTGGCGTCTTGGTTTGGGGAGCCATCAATCAACATTTCAAGGCATCACTGGTTATTTTGAGGCGCTACATCGATGACGTTTTACAGCCTGAGCTCCTTCCATTAATTCAACTTCATCAAACTGTCAACAAATCGTTGACGTTTCAACAAGACAGCGTACGTCTGTACACGGCTAGGGTCACCTTAACCTTTCTAAACATCCAGGGAATTAATGTATTGGATTTCCCAGCACGTTCACCCGACTTCAATCCTACAGAGCACCTGTGGGGTGAGTTAGGGAGACGCTTACGTAAACGTCACCGTCAACCAAGAACTGTGGATGAGTTGTCACGTGCTCTTCAAGAGGAGTGGAATAATGTTCCTATGAGAAAAATTCGAACTTTATGTCAATCCATGCGGTCCAGATTAGGTACATGCGTTAAAGCAAATGGGAGGCATACTCGCTACTAAACAAAACACATGAAATTGTGGACGTGGTATACATAACTGATGAAATCAAATCTTTTTTAAAACGTGTGATAGTATCAATCATATTGTCAAATTTAATTCAAATTTTCGAAATAAATCAAGTTTGATGCAATTAATTACCATAGTTTACCCTAATGATATTGGATAGGCGTTTTTAAAGTCCCTGAGTATACATGTATTTCATAAACAGAAGAAAAAAAAAGATATCCGCCTAGTAGTTTCGAAATTTCCAATCAAATACCGTCGGAACATTCAATGAGGTAAAATTGGTAATTGTTTCTAAATATTTACTAGATTTTTCTATTCAAGCATTTTTCATTCTTTGTTAAATATGCAATTGTACATCATAAAATAAGTATTTCTATCATGTTATTCGAAACTGGATATTTTTAATAACTGAACGTTAAAAGTAAACATGGTGTCACTTGACAGTGAACTTGCAGACGGAATTATTTTAAAGTAAACTTGACATCAAGAGCACTTAACTAAACTTTATGACTGGTTTTCAGGACAAAATTTAAACTTGAAGTGCACTTGACCAGTGCACTGAAATTTTAGGTTAGGATTGCATCCAACTGTAAATCATTTTACTTCGCATAAATCTGTTTGTGTGGGATAACGATCATTGTATTATTCGTCATTCTCATATGGATATTTTCCAATGAAAAGCTTGTTCATGCCATCTTTAATTCCTTCCTTTCATATATGTTATGCGTAAATTTCCGTGAGCATTTTAAAGATCGTTTTGGAATAAATGATAGCAAGTTTGATTAAGTTCTATATTGTATCTTATAACGTGTGTAACTAATGATTAAATTATCTCATAAAGCTAAAACAGTAATAGTATACGTGATGAAAAACGATTTCCCAGTAAAGTTGATGTCAGAAGCATTTCACATATATTATTAATACTTTGCAAAAGGATATTGAAAGTCTTAACTTCTAATAAAGATAAAATAATGATTGAAATTGTATCAAACTTGCAAAAATTGAAAACTTTGTTTTTAGTTAACTGCACAGTACAAAAGTGTTCCTGGATTTCTTCGCATCGACATAAAAGGATTTAGGTAACTATGAATTTACATTCGTAAAGGACACGGCAGTAAGACTCTTTAAAGTTAGAAAATTTATCTTCAAAATATAAGTGCAAAAATAGGTCAATACAAAATACTAAGTTATGTTCGTACTTGCTATGACTAAAGACAATTTAAAGATTGAAGTGTTATCACACCGTCTAGACACTAGTTTTGCTGATTTATATTAGTGATTCAATATTAAAAGTGAATTTAACAGTATTGACAATAACAATGTTCTTAACAGATTTCATAATTAATGCCATTGAAATGTTCATATGCTGTTAAGTCATTCTTCTGTGTTTCCTTGTATGTATATTTTTTCTTTTTTTCTTTTTTTTTTTTTTTAGTTTGCTATAATAATAACAATGTAATTCCTAATTGGGGGTTCAATACGATTTTTCGTTTACGATTTATTGTCGTTTCAATTTCAGTAAAGGCAGTGTGTTTGCAGATTATGTCGTGGTATTAAACGGACAATCATTGATAAACGTGACAACGAATTCATTGACAAAACACCTTTTAAATGTTACCAATTTATTACCATCAACCGTTTCATTGCCACGCTACATTGGGGAAATTGATCGAAATCGTACATCAGACGAAAACGCAGAAAAAATAAAAAAAAGTATGCAATATACATTCTAATTTAAATCAATCACAATAAGTATATAGGGAATGGATAATTACAATCCAAATTTAAAAAAGAATGTAATATACATCGAGAATGGATACTTAGAATCCGAATTACAAAACAGCGGCGAAAAATACAAAAGCAACCATACTTGTCCAATTGTATGGTTGTAAAATTTACTTGTGTGACACGAATAAAACATGCCTCTATCGTAACAGTGTATATAATATTAAGCAATATCTGCATTTATAGTCGACAATGTATAAAAATAATATATATTATAAAGTCCAAGTAACATATTTTGCTTTTATCAGAATTTGAAATTAGATGAGGAAAGGTAAGAGTATTATAAGAAATTCAGACTTAGGTACATTTTTGTCGGGTTGCTAAGCACGATTGTTGACAGCTGCCTAATATTCATGATTTGAAATGTCACAGTCCAACTGAATTCATGTTCCTCTTGGTGAAGTGATATGTACATCTTTTACACAACTTTGTCGCTTTGTGTGGGGTAAAAAACAGGTGCTGCTTCTTGACTCAATATATCGCATCAATGTGAATTGATTATGTAAATATAGAACATATATACCTGTAAATGAGATGTGAACTGAATTGTGTCATTGCATTGTGCCATAAATTCTATTTGTCCGTTTACAAGGTAGGACAAAGAATTTTAATTATTCTGATGCACCTTTAACACTTCTAGAATGTCTTTTCAGTTAGAGCTAGACTAAAAGACCCCTGTCTTGGTTTTTGTGAAGCTGTGGAATACTGTAATAAACAGAAAGTATGCATACCTCATTGCAAATCTAAAACGTGCCTAAATGGTGGGAAATGCGTCTATGATGAGAATTACAGAGAAATATGTTTGTAAGTATATTTTCATCTATATTATTCTACAAAATCAGTTTAACTTTATTCCAATGATATTCTTTATAATTGATAGCACCAGTAACATATTTACATCTATATTTTTTTCAGTCCCTATTATGTTTTAATCATAAAAGAAAATTTAGCATTCTAATAAATCGTTTTCAGTTTCAAATGGTGTAAGGGACCTAATGCCGAACAAACCACACTTTACCGGACTTTTTATAATGAAATCGATCCTTTGATGGTGACGTAACGATAATATAATGAAGATGTGAAAAAAAACTATGTATGTCCGGTATTGCCCCTTACATCATGTAAAATTGGGGGAAAAGTGTATTAAATGTGCAAATACCTCTTACAGGTGTAAACCTCTGTATACGGGGACAAGCTGTGAGACACAAAACTCGGATGTAGTAGCATACAGTGAAAAATTGCTGATTATTAAAATAGCCGGCGGAGCCGGAGGGGGAATGCTTCTTTTCGTGATTGTTATATTAATTAACGTTTGTTACAAACGCAGATCGGTACCTAAGAAGTGAGTATGATAAAATGATATAAATTAGTGTATATAAAGACATAGAACTAGTACGCTGTTGCTGAACGTATCACTTTAATTAAAAGATATTTCCATATGGAGTTTATGCTTAGACTGCCCTTTTCACTTTATTTCCAACGAATATGAAACATTTTTATGATTACAGGGATGTGCCCACAGACAACGAGTTTACATCCAGAGAAGAACATGGTTACATACTGAATGAAAATAGCAATCTTACTTGTGACAACGATTGGCATAGTGACTTCCGAAACTCAGGAGCTAGTTATCAATGGCAAGATTATGGCAGGATAAACACGTACAGTGGACAAAATATGTCATTTGATCCGCATCATGATATGTATAATACAGGCTATGAAATTCAAATGGAACCCGAGAAGAAGATGGTTCAAAGAGAAGACGGACGAATATGCCAAATGGTAGCAGATGGTGGTATAGGACTTAATGTAAGTTTCCTATAAATTCACCTCTACCTATTACATGTCTAAGTTGAGTTAGTTGAGAAATGTTGCTACAATAATTAACATTCAGTGACAATGAAAGAGAAAAGGAAGTAGCAACAGTTTTAATATGGTTTTCAAATTTCTGATCGTGTTTCTGCTTAAGGACTTCGGGGTATGAATTCACAAAATTCATATTGAGTGTTCTTCAGTAAATATGCATTTACGTTAATGACAATGGTTGGGATGTCGATTAACAACAACATGATTTTGGGCTTCGTTTCGATCGAGAGCTAGGGGTTGTAATGTGCCTGTATTTGATGATGGCATTTACGAAAGTAAAACAATAAGATCATGGCAAAAAGGGTTATGCTGACTTTTTCTGTGAGCACTGCACAGTGACTAATAGAGCGGTGGGGACTCTATGACGAGTTTATATATTTTCTACACCTGTTCAGAAAAATATTCTGAACCTCGTCATTTCTGACTACTAGTCGGAACTCAGGGATCTTACCTCGTTTTCAGAAGGGTAATAGTTATGCATTGCTTTGCTTTGCTTTGCTGTGTGTGTGTGTGTGTGTGTGTGTGTGTGTGTGTGTGTGTGTGTGTGTGTGTGTGTGTGTGTGTGTGTGTAAAATTAATGTTTTCTTAATAGTAGTTGACAAGCTTTATGCAGAATTGTATAATTAAAGACATCAGCATGGTGCAACTGTAAGTGGAGGTTAATAGCGTTTACCAATGTAATGCTAACTATATCATAGAATGTTACGATAATGTTTATAGCATTCCTTTTGTAGTCAGACTCAAGTGAACGATGTGACCCATGTGTCTCTTATAAAAAAAGTAGTCTCTATGATTTCGAAACCCTAGATTATTTTCTATCTTTAATTTTCTTTTCTTCGATCTATCAGACGAGATCACGGTAAAAAAAAAGGGGGGGGGGGGAGGTAAGCGGTTACCAAGAGTAAAGAAAAAAAAATGGAGATTTAGAATTATTCAATAATTTCTATATATTATTAAAAATCCACGTCTGATCCACGCCACTTGTAGAGAAAACGTGTTATGGTACTTCTGAGGTTTCTCCATTATTGACGATGGTATTATCGTGTGAATTATATCTTGTATATGTGCGTTTTATGTTAGTAATTATTTTTAAAAAGATAGAAATAAATAAATAATGATAATAATGCATTTGCATTTGAAACAAATAATTACAACTAGTTGCAATACGCATAGAGTTACGGTTTTCTAAACCAAGTCGCTAATTAGAGAAACTTCATATACAAAACTGTGACGTCACAAATCAAAAACTGCAGGGTATCATGACATCATATCAAAAGGTGCAGTGTACCGTGAATACTCTTGCAGTTTTTAAATCGGACAGCCAATGAGCTCGCGTGTTACAAACAAAATGCATTAGAATTGCGGATAACTAATCTCTAGTGAAGTATAAGTGTAATCGTTACAGACGTTCATCTACCAGCCGTCTCACAATCAGCATACAAAAAGTAGAAGACCCCTTAACACAGATCACGATGCATTTCAGTGCCCGCCAACAAACAGCTATTATTCCTCTTATGACGACGGTACCGACAAACAAGTAAGATGATTTTTTTCTTTTCAATGTTAGTAATCATATTAACATATTTTGTGATCGGAACTACCAGTGTATTACAACTTGGATTCATGTGCATCATTTCTATCTAATAACTGTGGAGATTTTGGCACGTAAGTGTCCACTTGCACAATAGTCTTCTCAGCTGGCTATGATACACCTAGTGCGTAACCAATCTTTTATCTAATATAACAAAATAAAATCATCTTTAAACTTTAATTTCGAACTGAAGAAGAAGAGTCCCGAGCTCGATTCCCGCCGGTAGTCCGTATTTTGGAGTATACAAACAGCGCTACGGTATAAGTGAAATTATCATGGCGTAAGATGAAAAAGAAAGCCTAAGTTTGTAATTTTATTGTCGACCTATCGGCTTCTATGTAGAACTTCCGCTTTGATTTAACAGTGGAATCGGCTTGTAACATTCTTCCTTTACAGACCTTTTGAATAATACTCATCATATCTGATTAACATGACCTTTGAATACAATCAAAGCTGTTTGTTAATTGATATACCGCATGTTAATATGTCTTTCTACAGTTGTAACATAAACAACTACAGTTGTAACTATTAGACATACCAATCACGGTCTTTTAAACATATAGATATATAATTCAGTTAAAGAAGAGCCTATGGTTTTCTGTCACTTGAAATAATTTTAGTTCTGATGTAAGTATATCGCAATCTGGATAACTGGATTTATGTCTGTATATTATTTCAGTTTTAAGCATGTGTTAATATTGAGTGTTCCTCTTACAGTTTAAAATTTCGAGACCAAGCTTAATTTCGAAGAGATCATAGTAAGTATTGGAATTTTGAGAAGTAATTCAGATAATAGCAATGCACGAAATGTTCAAGACTTCAAAGGTTATGTATGTAACACCTTATAATAATCTACAACGTAAGTAATCTGAATTATGTGGCACTTGATGGCCAATCTAGAAAGGGAAAGGGAGGAGGGGGTGATAATTGGTATTATTCGAGATAGTGATATTGAACAATCATCATATTATATCTAGCACAAAATGCATGCTGTTAAGGTAATCTTCGATTCTGGTTCAGAAGAATGAGAACACGTCGCATTAATACGTTCCTTTATTTATGACACATTACCGTTTCAAATAGGTGGTTTATCTGCCCTTGGTAAGAACTCTTCTACTGTCTGCATATCACGCTGTGGTATATAAAGGTGACTGCTACTTGACTGACCACATCTCAGCGTGGCCAATTGGCCGTATGAATAAATCTAATTAACAGTCGTTGCACGAATTTTATACTGATCTTTGTCAACGTCTGCTGACTACCTTAATAACAGGGGCATATGACTCACTTTATTGAAATGGTCGATATACGCCTAGTTTGTGGCAATTACATTTTTATCACATGTTTTGCAATGAAATATCGCTACCTCATTAATTGTTTCATGGCATAGGTGACATCACAGCGTGGAAAAGAATTGTGTCAAACCGGTGTTTGATGAAATAAACACATATGAACTGAGTGTAAACATGTGATAAAAGGAGCCATATTGGGATATAAAACAAACAACTCGTTTCATAAATACCGTATGAAATGAAAATTCATTTCAGATCTTATATTTATACAATTGTAACATCCAAATTTCTGAAATAGTGGGGTCCGTAGGCATTCTTTGATTCCTGTGCATAAATATAGAAAGCATTAAATCTATAGAAAATATCGATAAGTTAAATAAATAAATGTCCATTTTTATTTTGTTTCAGCTATAATTAGCCTCTAGCACGTACAAAGGACTTGCTTGCATAATGACCACTCAACATAATATGGCTAATTAACTGTGTGTGTTAATAGTTTTAAACATGATTTATTGGTTCTTTCTGTTGAAAAGGCAAATGGTATGTTATCTGTAAATGTCGCTTTTAATAATTTTTCATTCATTTTGTGACATAGAAATAGAAAAAGACAATCCGTGAATCGAATCCGATCTTCTGGAATACATATCCAGCATTTATCCACAACACTAAACCTGTTCCTCACTAAGAACAAATGTATGCATGGTGTATATGTGCGTATGTGTGTTTTGATGTTAATCTCTAATACTTTAAATAATGCTGCATACAAATTTACACTTTATAAATCATATTTTACATACCATTATTTGATGTATGTTTATGCTGTATGTTACAAGTTTGTCATACCAAAGTTTTAATTATAGTCATTTTATAAAGTTTGCTTTATTCTTAATTTTATTATATACTTTTTAATATGGATTGTGAACATTGTTATGATTTTTACCCTTTTATTCATAAATTCCATAGAGACAACGGATTTTGATCTATGCAACTGTATTTTGTACCTGGACCAATGAAATCATATATCGCAGTTGTGGAGAGCGGTGAGAGGTGTTACATGTATCTCATCTTATGAATTTGAACTTATTTTTCACAGATACGTACATATATGTAGATTGATTTAATGACCACCGACAATGATGATTGCATTAATGGGTCATTAACAATAGGAGCTCAATAGAGACTTTTACTTGAGCGTTGCACTCTGACTACCAGGGCGGTGGGGATTATGACAGGCCTTGTCCAAACTTTTGCAGAGGACACAATGTCCTGAGCCTCGTCCCCTTTGACTGTTATTTCGGATTGCTACAGATCAAGAACCTTTGCTTGCTTGCAGACGGCAGAAAAAGGCTAAGTCATGTTGAAGTCGTCTTACATATTTTTGATACAACATATCATTCTTTAAACGTGTGAAAATATTTTGACTCTACTCTAGTCCTCGAACATCTGTTGATCCTTGTTCTCTAAAAGGAGGATTGTTTGTCAATTTCTTAAATGTGTGTCCCTTAATTGTGCTGCTTTTGTGGTGAGTGGGAAGGTGAGCACCGGTAAATCGGTTAACTGCATCCATTGCGTGACATTTGTTACTTTAATTGACCGTCCTAAGTCGGTATCATAACTGCAGTACAATCGACCTTTTGTAATGCCGTTTTCTGTGAGTATTTTTCTATTATCGTGTTTTATGTTCATGTTTTTGGCGATTCTTTTCATGCAGCTTGGTCATATGATTTCTGCTTTCTCTTTGAGATATGATTCGATATATATGGAATACGATAACGTACAAAAGTAAGACTGAAGATGATGATGTGGGGCAAATAGTAACGTACATATACACATCATACAGAATTGTGAATTAAACAGAAAGCCGATTATCATTTAAAATGCCTTTCCACATTCATATATAACTTTATAGTTTTATAATTTTATATGTTTTATGTTTTTATCTTTGATGTAATTAATATTTCATAAATCATTGAAATAAAAAAATATGTGTGTTTTTGGTTTTTTTCCTGTGATAAAAAAATGGAACAAACCATAGGTATCTAAAGCAAAAGACTTTCAAACAATATCAATGAGTATACAACACCAATAACAAGATAAACATATTGTTAGTGTATATACTTTGATCCAGTTTAGCGGACTGATAGTCCCCGATTGCATTATAATTCTAGTTTTCATTGCTTTTGTACTGGCGTGAAGTATATACTTAAAATTTTCAGTCCTGAAGTTTTGTAAATCGCTCTCAATATATAGAATATCTCCATCCTGCATAGCCCTGTCCTTAGACTGATTGTTTGGCTCACTTTTTCGGTCACATTGGTTTTGACTCTGCTCTTCAAATATTTACATATTATCAGGATTTCAATCATTCAGCCATGAGCTTCACTGAAGAAACATATGTTCTTGAAATGCGCATCTCGTGCACAAAATGATAACGTTAATATGTTCTTATATTTATTATCAGAATCGAAATGAAATATTTTTTCTTCGCCCAGCATGGTGGTAGATAAACATCTATGTTTCTTTTGCATATAAAAACAAATTCACTTTTTTATAATCAGGGTTGTTTGATAGGTGTTATGCGTTGCTTTCAATAATCTTTCGGTTATATGGAGACATGGAACAGGAGGTAAACATCCTCTTTTAAAAACAGAGTGGCGCAATCAATCCGGGACTCGAACCTGTATTGTCGGCACCGCAAATCAAACACTTAACCACTACACCAAACCTGTTCCTATAAATAAGGGACACTGGATAGTAGATAAACCTGGAATTGCTAATTTATCATCAAACCAGTATTACTGTTCAGGCTGGTGTTATAGTGGTGATAAAACCGGACCACCCTGAAAAACAAGAGATTCGAACGTAGACCTGACAGTTGTGAACAGAAGCAGTATTTTCTGACATTCCATTTCATTTTTTTTTTCATACATCTTTAAACCCAATGTAATAAATAAATAATTATGAAACGGTAATATATAGTATCAAATTGTTCTGTTTGGTTTGCTACTCGTTTAAAAACGAACAGTATAACTCTTGCTGTTTCTGTATGGTATCATCATTCTCTACTTGATGTACATGATGCGATATAATGAATTGCATTGTGAGTGGGATGCCATTAATTTTTCTATACATACTATGGACGATTTTTACAGTTTATACAGTTTCTGTTTCATCAGAGCACTTATTTCATTTACCCAGGCAAGATTAATAGGATATAACACCATGTTCCAAGAGGGACATACAAAACTCAACTCGAAGGCCCATGCCTATTGGTTTCAATCGGCATGGGCACTCGGATTGAGATTTCTTTGTCCCTCCCGGAACATGGTGTTTTGACCCTTTTTCGCACATTGCCCCCTTTCACTTTTCGGTAGTCAATACAACTCCAATAATTACAGACAGACTCTGACCAGTACCCTACGCAAGAAAAATAAGTTCCTGTGCAAGTTAATCATTATTTACAATTATAAACAGCATAAAGGAGATTTTCTGTGATAGATTATTAAACAAGAATTCAAAGTGTATATTTTATAATGATGGTAATGGTGCACACACAAAGATTTTAGATTATTACGCCGACTAAGATACACAATGCCCACTTATTTGAACATGTAGATGCACACTGCATGTAAACACTTCTTACACATTCACAGGACATTCTTTTTCATCGCTAATTTGTAATCTTTTACGCTTGTGTTGATTGTGATAATTTATGACGATATTGAAACAGCCTCCGAGAATTGATCTGATTGATTGATTTTTGAATTGATATGATTGGCTGCTATATGTTTAAAGTCACACCACGAACTTTTCACGTATATGGTGACAGCTTCTGATGCGGGGCATATAAATTATGAACTTTGCAACGGACCCACCCGAAGCAGTGTGGGATTTTAACGTGTCATGCATACCACGACACGTGGCTGCGGTTTTCACCGAAAGACAGGACACCGGCATGGCCAGAACGAGACTCGAATCTCGCCCTCCCGACCAGGAGACGAGCGCGAAGCCCACTAGGCCACGCCGGCTTGAATTGATGTGTTATAGATAATATTGTGTATTGTATTTCTATTATTGATGCATCGGGAAAATCATACGTACTGTCCGAGATTGACGACGAGGTCATGAAGCTGACGAGGTAAGAACATTTGAAGAACATTTTGCATTCCATGGCGATGACCTAGATAAAAGAGTGTTGCTGATGATCGCTGAGGGTCCTGTAGTTCATCAACTTCCGGTGTAAGCCATGCCCACAGAGTGAGATAACAAAATCTTTTCCAGGAAAACAATGAAGATTTTCCTGTCCGACATGTGAGAAACTTAAGAGAAAACTTAATAAAACAAATTTACGAAAACAACCGTTTGAAATATGTATTCTGCAATTTTTACAATAGTTCACACGGCACTTTTTATATTTATCAGAAATAATTGTCTGACGTGTCGGCTATTTATTGTATTATAATAATATACTTATTAAATTGTGTTTTATTGAATAATATCACTTTTTTATACTAAATAATGTATTTTCACCATTGTGATGTCATATTCACAACGTCAAGGTTTGAGATTACGCTTCGCTTTACTACAGTCCTTGTAAATTATCGGATTCCAAAAACGGACTGGCGTTATGAAATTTCATTGGAAAGTCGACGACATTGAGGGTCCAGTCAGAAACGAGATAAGTCGCAAATATGTTAAAGAACTTGGCTGCGCCCTGTGTTTGTAATGCATATGACGAATCACGGGTTTAAAACAAACGTCTTTAATTTTGGAAAAAAAAAATCTCATGTGTTTCATTAACTTTGCGAGGTACTATGTGTCATTCCTTGCGGTATTGATGGATATTCTGAATTTGTATGTATGGAATGCTATAACAAATTTAACAACTAACTTAGCGAAAAGGAATTTTGACTTGGTTAATAATATAAACAGGTTAAAAATTTCTTAAAGTTTAAATTATGTAAAGAAGTAGGTATTTGTTTTGCACCTAACCCAAATGTGATTTGAAAGAAGGCTTATCATTGGTCCTTCCTTATAAATATTTTACGTCAAATAGCCCGAATTTTGAATAGCGATATTTGTCAAAGATTGTACTGTAGCGCAGTGTAATCTCAAACCTTGACGTTGAGAAGATGTGAATATCATAATCAATTACTTGTGACTACGAATACTACCAGCTCACAGAATCCTATCACATTACAGCGAGTGTGAAAGGTCAGTAAGGGATTAGTACTCATCCATGATATTTTGCACTTTCATTTTGTCTTCTATAATAGATGTCTCTTGCTTTCTGCTGTTCGGTGTTGTAGCATTTTACACATTCATGCATTGTGCTAAAATTATTTTCACTTTCTAAGAACGTACTGTAACATATTCTAGGGGAAAGTTTTGCCCAAAACATTTATTTATTCTATGTCATATATTTTCATTTTCAAGAGATAAAGAAAATGGAACACATACTTCATAAAGGGTTTTTAAAAGAACAATTAAATAAACATTGAACAGACTGATAATACATATCGTATGATATCGTTTGATATCATTTAACAGACCATTCAAAATTGAGACCATACGATACCATAAATCCGTCGAGAGATTAACAATTATTATTATTATTATTATTATTATTATTATTATTATTATTATTATTATTATTATTATTATTGTTGTTGTTGTTGTTGTTGTTGTTAAGCAATTATTTTTATCTTTATTATTATTATTATTATTATTATTATTATTATTATTGTTGTTGTTGTTGTTGTTGTTGTTGTTGTTAAGCAATTATTTTTATCTTTATTATTATTATTATTATTATTATTATTATTATTATTATCATTATTAGTAGTAGTAGTAGTAGTAGTGTTGTTGTTGTTCTTATTATTATCATTATTATTTTGTGAGTGTTTTACTGCCATTAAAAAGTCATACATGTACATATTACGGTGTAATATTGTAGTAAAACAATACAAAGTGTGTAACAAGAATTACAATCAAATAAATCAACATATCAGACAACAATTTCTAGTAACCGTTTACTTTACGGAATGTAGACTTCATACATAGTTTTCACTCCTTAGCTTGCCTCTGTAAAATAAAAAAAAACCGTGGTCGGAAGAATTACATAAACCAGATAACTTTAATTTGTCATATTATGTAATTTGTTGAAATATTAAATCACTCATACATTGCAATGTCACAGGAACACATTAAATTCCATCATGTAAAATGTTTCATGTTTCTATTATCTACCGTAATCTTTTGTTGTTAACGACGTTTGCCGACAAAGATAATAAACTTTATGGATCAGAAGAGCTCTCTTTTCGTCTGACAACACATCATGTAGGCGATATTGTCTAACCAAGACATTCAATTTAGAGAATATATTGTCGTAGTTCGTAATTTAATACGAAAAAAAAAATCTTATTGCATTTGAACGCAATTTTGACAAAATAAATAATGAAGTTGTCAAAACATCTTACATCAAAGTCTATAAAATGGATTACCATGTGAGGTAGGGATGACACCAGAACAGAATATCTATTCCCGTACTGACATAGGTCAGATTATTATCCATTTTATCTACGTATAAGGTATGAAATTGACTACTATGACGCAAATACAAAGAAGTAACATCACAAACAACGTAACACAAAAACAACGTATCCAGTTTACAACATGTTGTCCACTTGAAATGAAGCATTAACCGACAACTTATTGTACATCACGTTATCCCTTTTGTAGGTAGGTGAACAAACGCCGGGTTCTGTGTTTGACGTTTAAGATGTTGTAAATTAAAACGACGTGCTATTTTCTATTTTTATTACGTCATTATTCGTGTACGTATGAGGTAATTGTCTGTGACTGTCTCTCCAGATCGATCTATGTTTAAAGATATGCGAGGATGTACAAATTAATTCTATATTTCATGTGTAAACTATTTGTTTTATTATTGTCATTCTGTATATATTATACAACTTTTTAAATATAAAGCAAGTATCATAAGAACTTTTATTTAAGGAATAAAGTATTTGATAAATGGAAAACTGAAATTTCTTCTTAATACTACCATATGTGTCGGTGGTATAAAAAGGGGTTTGATATAAACTTTGCATAAGACTATGCAATCATAAATAATTAATATCAAACAGTCACAACGACACAGAATTTTTACATGTGCCACAGTGTGTGTCTTTAACAATAAACAACAAAATGTACCCTTCAGTTTACCGAGTCACTGTAATAACAATCATAGTTGGATAACTGTTCTACATCTATCTGAAATGCGCTTTGCTTGGCCTAACTTGTCAAATTGTAATGAAGCATTGAGCGACAATTTTTTTGTACATCACGTTATCCTTTTCGTAGATAGGTGAACGAACGCCAGAGTCTGTGTTTGACGTTCGAGATGCTGTATAAAGGTATTATTTTCTATTTTCATTTAAGTTATTATTTGTGTAGGTGTGAGGTAATTTTTCTGTGACTGTCTCTCAAGATCTACGTTTTAAAATATGCGAGGATGTACAAATTAATTCCATATTTCATGTGTAAACTATTTCTTTTATTTTTGTCATTTTGTATTTAAAGTATTTAAAATTTGAAGACTAATATATCACATTAATAATGTCACATGTGTTAGTGCTATAATAGTTGAGTTTAATATACATTTTGCACCCAATTAATACAATCATATAATTAATATCAAGAAGTGACAAATACACAGATAATCTACATGTGCCACATTGTGTCTTTAACTATTTAAACAAAATGTACCCTTCAGTTTAACGACAAGTCGGTGCTATAACAATCATAGTTGGATAACTATTCTACATTTATCTGAAATGCGCCTTGCTTGGCCTAACGTGTCACTTGTATTAAGCGAGAACTTTTTGTACATCACGTTATCCCTTTCGTAGATAGGTGAACGAACGCCAGAACCTGTGTTTGACGTTCGAGATGTAGTTAAACGTGTTATTTTCTAGTTTTATTTCAGTTATTATTTTCCAGATTTTAAATTTTGAAAAATTTCAATTCAGTTCAATCATTTGTTGTTAAATTTCACCATTCAGCAATTTCATCCCAGTATTTATACACAGCTCCGCCTGTTATAAATCGGGTACAGTTATTAATATTTTATCAGTTTCTATTTTTTGTTTACAACAAAACTTGATTACCAAATAGGCCTTGCACTTTTTGAATGTTTGTTGTTAATACTACATATAACAATGCGTGAGTTTTGCAACTCTGCAAGTGTCATATTTAAATTCGAACTTCTTGTCTACGAATGGAAAATACAAACATACTTCATTTAGTGAGCTGTTGGGGGACTTCTGCGATGCAATGCAGGCAGACAGGGGACGTTTACTCCTCCAAGCCTTCCAGTCTCTTCTCAATTTAATTGGGGTTCACATATGTTTAAATATGACATTGTACACGATATTATCACTTTAATTCCATGGACTTCGAGATGTGGTTAATGCTTCGTTACGTCATTTAAGCTCAAAATGACTTCATACATTTTAAAATAAAATTTGTATTTGTATACACGACATGGTAAAATTCATTTAGGCTTTGAGCATCACTTAAGAGACATAAATTGTCGAAATGTGCATATGGTGCACTAACTTACTTGACGTATACATGTATATGTTCCAATACTTATTTTATGTCTTTAATGTAGAGAAATGTGACAGTAAATTCTAAACGAAGTAAATAAGGTGAATGTTACTCAAACGGAATGTAACGCAAGCAAACTGCATTGGGTTGATGAAGTGATGAAGGATAGAAATCGCTGCATGATAAGTGGAATGCAAACTTTATACGAATGAAACGTAAAAGGAATGCTAAACATGTAAAAAGAAGAATTTAACATCTGTTTTCGAGAGCATCCCTGTGCATGACATGCTCTTTACCTCCGTCACCTTGACAAGGGCGTCCAATGCTCAGTTATATAGATCACATGTACGCATGTCATGTTAACAAAAAACTATGATTGATTATCATCACCTGTTTTGAAAGCTTTTCATTGCGTAACATAGCATTAATATTTATATTAAACATGATTTATTTATACACTTAATGTACATGTTCATTCCCTATACACATGTAAACGAATATCATGTCCGGTAAATTTCCTCGTTTTCATTTGTTTTTGTTCCATATTTGGGCGGTAATAATAATGATCAACAAGGAGATGTAATTCACACAAATAAAGTCGATGTAAGGAAACAAAATTGAATGGTCATATAATAATGACATAAATAATGTATATCAATAAATACATATTCCAGTAGGTATTGAATGTTTAGGCTTCAGTGATTTTAAGAGGAGTAACCCTGTTCTGTTTCACTAGCAACACCCGTTACGAATACACAACAATGCATACGACTGGAAACTATCTCAATAAACAAAACTGGAAAAAATTAATACCAAATATTGTTTGCAGGTTTGAAAAAAAATGTTATTAATTATGTGTCAATCCTACATAACACATACAAGGGATAAGTGAATCGAGCAATGTATTCGAACAATTTCCCAGGGGTAAACCGGTAGTTTCTCTTCTGGGTGAGTGAAAACCGAAGTCCCGTCTCATGGTAAGCATTGCACGTAAATTATCTCTCACAGCTTCTGGTAGGCGCGTTGTAGATTTATAAATATCTGTGCAGTGCATCAGGCAGATGTCATGACCATATGCGTAAAACAATCGTGAAGTGACGTAAAACAATAATCAGTCAATCAATATTACATATTTTGTAAATCCATATAATAATATAATCATGTTATAATACCTCTGTGTCCATATTAACAACACCATCAATTTTCAGTGTTTTTAAATGATAAAACCTTCAAGTCTTAATTTTAATAACATTATTTTACATAAGGTTAACATTAAATTAACTTCTATGCTTTTCTTTACTTTTAAATGGAAATCTTCTGATGTTATGGTTCTTCATCTAAAATATTTTTGGAATAAGGACAGCATTTGTGACTGAACGCAGTAATGCCTATGTACCTCATCAGTTATCTTTATACAAATGTTTTCGCAATGAATGAGGCATATTTATACATTTTTAAAGGTTACCCTATGCAATGTGGTTTCTCGGAAAACACCTCTTCTCTTTGTAGGATATAAGACCAAATGAAATGTAAAACACGGAAGGAACTGATGCTTTGTCGCTTTGGCACTGATAACGACGCTCCTTGGTCATTCATCCATCCATGGAAAATAGCGAAGGCATCATGTGACACTTAAACGCTTCGTGATTGGAAAGCCATTACGTTTAAGAAACAAGTAATAAAGAGATCAATGCTTTAATCATATTTGTGAAATATCATGAAAGTTTCATATAAAATATAGCATATATCAGATATATTATGAGTAAATGACAGAGTGAGAGAATTAACATTTCATATAAAAACTGTTGACATCATTTGGGAATGATAATATTGAATATAAAGGTTATAGTTTAACATAACAGTTCCAGAGGAAAATTACTCCTATTACAAGAGAACAGTAAATAAATTGATAGAGATACATTTAGTATAATCCTTAATTTGTTATCACGTCATACAATTCCTAACAGACAACGATATACATAGATGTATACAACTCGTAGTTTAGTCTCTAAAACACATAGAAGTAGCATTGAATATTGCAGTCAGTTGACATACTGTAGTTTAGTTAATGATAGTCCAAATAAAATAAATTCAATTGAACTAAAGACTGTTTCCAAATAGTCAACGTATATGTATTTCGAAAACTTTTCGAAAGTTTTCATTCCATAGATCGGGAATGTAATAAATGAAAATATTACATTAATTTGAACGGTATAGTATCACAAATGATCATAAATGTTAAATTCACCGGTCGTGTATTAGGATGGAATTAATGTTAAAATAAATTCAATTTCAGTTGCTGTATATTTCTAAATACGTATACAAAATATTATTCTGTACATCATTTACAAAAAAAATAAACGATCTATAATATCCATTATTCTGTTTAGTATGTTTTCTTCCTTCCATTGTTTTGAAGATATTGCATTTTTGATTTCAGGATTGTGTTTAAGTTAACCATGTTTGTTTTGACTGGACCATTGGCATCAACATAAATTGGTAACATTGGGTGGTTCCCCTCTGAACTTGGGGCATTAGATTGATGTCCAATTATCGGTTGCATGTCACCTCTCATACCAGTCATAATGTTTTGAGACGTTTTCATTCTTGAAGATGATCCCATATCCCTTGACGCCATATCCATTACTGATGCTGCCCTCATTCGCATGAACGCCATATTCATTCCTGATGCAGCGCCCCCTTGCATTGACCCCATATCAATAGTTTGTTGTACACCAGGAACATGTACCATACGGTTAAGAAGCGGACCACCACCTGGTGGTGTCATCCCCGTTCTAGCATTATTTTCGGGAGGATTACCCCGTGGTATAGGCATGGGCATAACTTTCATATGCTGTATCGATGCTGGAACACTACATAATGGAGGCAATGTAGCAGCAATCTGTTGTTCTTTCATATGATTAAGTATTATCTCCCGTTCGCTCAATGGTCTGACCGGCAGTGGGTCGCCACTCCTTGCCTCCCCTTGTTGTTGGCCTTGTCGTGTTGATGGTTCCCCAGCTGGTCCTAAGAATGGAGACATGCCTAGTCGACTAGGGTCTTGGACAGCTTGCATATTTGGATCATTTGGCGCCCCACCTGCTCCAACAGGGCGCACATTTGGAGGAGGTTGTAAATTAGTAGCGCTATTTATACCACCTACACCAATCGATCCGCCAAACTGCATCCTGCTTTGAGTGCATGCTAGTTCTATATATCCAAATAAGAACAGAGCTACAAAAAACGCATTCTCTGTCATCTTACCTGGGAAAATAATGAAAATTTAATTCAGTTATGAAAACAAATTTTATTACCGAGTTAATAATTTTTAAGGAATTTGTCTTTCTTTCATCTTTCCTCGTGACCGTTTTCTCAAGAACAGTTGCTATAAGTATAGCAGCTGTTCTTGAGAAAACGATCACTAAAATTTGTAATTTTTGGTAAAATATACACTAAAATTTGTAATTTTGATTCACATAGTTCTAAATATATCGGACTTATTTTTTTTTATTCAGAGATCAGATATCAATTTAGCAAACATTTGTGATTGATTGATAACAATATAATAGTTTCAAATATACAATATATAGTGCACTAAAACTACGATAGTAACATTACATGTACTAATGAATGTTATGTTGAAAAGTACAACAGAAGGGTGCAAAGTTAGTAAAAGCCAATAACGGATCTTGGGAAGAAAAAAATGTATCAGATATAGTGGGTGAGTATAAAATGACATGTGATGATCAGAAAATACCATATTAATTACATCTCTGAAAATAATTTGTATGGATGAAATAAACTGCAAAAACTTTCACACTATGAAAAACTGTCTCGGTATTCCTTTATGTTGCGTAATATAAGTGAATCAGCAATACGATTTGTATAGTTATGAACAAGAAGAGAATTAACTTATGCATGTATTGATATTATATATAGGTTATTGATATCACCGAAGTGATGCTGGGACACGGAATATGGCAGATTTAGCGTTCCTGTACTGATCAAATTTCTATATACGTCAATCACCTGTGACTAGGTTTCTAAAGTTTTATAAAACTAAAGAGTAAGAGTATCCCTACATACAGTTTTGCTCACATTTTCAGGCCAGTTTTATAATTTGCTTGCTCTACCAATATTTATACATGCACTTTTTGGTTACCAGTATCAGATTTTAGCAACAAAGATAAAAGAGAAGTTGTTAAAATACACTATCATAATGAAATACTCCATCATAATTACTACATTTATTCATAACACTCTTTATCACAATGCGCTTAATTAATTCATTATTTTTTTTTTTTTTTTTTTTTTTTTTTTTTTTGTTTTTTTGTTTTTTCTGTATTTACTTAGAATGACAATGTGTCATCATATAATAAAAATAAAAGATACTCTATTTAAAGGACAATTCTTAATTCACACTTTATAAAGAAGTAAATGTTGTCAGTATATTACTATTTGAATAGAGTTGATCAGTTAATAAACCAATTATTTTGCTTTGTTCTCCCTGTCTCTGTCTTTCGTATTTATTCCTTTTCTTTTAATATGAAAAATAAATATATATAAAAAAAAAAACAGATTATGTGATGGTACATTATGGATTGTATATTTTGCGACGGGTGTTCCATGCAACCAGAGGACGATTACTCCTCCCGGGCAACTGGTCTTACCTCGATTTTATTGGGGTTCGCATTTGTCTGAATATGACACTAACCACGATATTGTCCCCTCTATTCCATGGACTATGAGATATGGTTTACCCTTCGGTACTTCTTTGTTTTTTACCTTCAACCCAAATTTATTTTGTTGCTTTACATTTAAAATGACGATCGCCGATTTAGAATCATACGTTTCTTTAAAATATATTCAATATAACATTCAAGAGGGTTTTTTTTCAATATTTATATTTTACACGATATAAAACCATTTATAGCTAATATTAAATTTCAGATTTTTTTCTTCTTTTTAGGAATATATATCAAACATTATTTACAAGTACCACTGAAATAATTAGCTCACCTTCTTGATCGGGCACCGAGATGTTAATTGTCCAACGGCCAGTGATGCACTGCACAGGATATTCAGGAAACGTTACAATGTTACAGATACAGTGTACGTGCGGACATAGATAGTTGACGTGATCTTTGTAACAGTTCGTTGGATGAAAAGAGGCCTTCATGGGTCTATATAGGAATTGTTTGTATTTCTCGAATTTTCTTTGAAGGGAAAAATACACGAATCTATTTTCAAGAACTTTAAAAGGAAAAATGGTGCACGGATTTTGTTTTTCTTCATGTTCAAATTTGTATACCATCACCGATACTGTGTTGGTATAAACGGATGACAGCATGTTTATTTGAACATAACGTAAATATACCGGTTTTTTTTTTGTTTTTTTTTTTGTTTTTGTTTTTGTTTTTTTTTTTTTTTTTTTTTTTTGTTTTTTTTTTTTTTTTTTTTTTTTTTGTTTGTTTGTTTCTTATTTTTTTTTTTTTTTTTTTTTTTTTTGCGTTTCTGGATGGACAATTATATTCTCGTAAAAGTTTGGGGTTTTTTTATATCTAGACTAACTCTTGTATATTCGATGAATAGTCAATTATACACCTCCTTTTACGACAAAAGTGACGATATCAATTTCCGTATCACACATTTTCCCTTCCTTAGTAGCATTCCAACATATGTCATCGCATGCCTATGGTGTTTAAATATCACGACTAAGCTACAGCATGATCCTTTCATGAGTGTTTTATTCTGAGGGCAAGGGAACCTAGAAGAAACTAAACGCAGATGGGTATGAAATCATCGCCGAAGATGTCTTATTGTTGATACAAAAATATTGTTTGACAGTATGACGTTTCCTTTTGATAATATTATATGATATTCTGAAATACCAGCATGCACAGTGACGACATTTTCGCGATTAAACATATATCCTTATTACTTTATCACTGAACACGATAGTTTTCTATAGAACATTTCACGTAATGAAATTTCATGAGTATATGAACATGGAAATATTCGTCACAAATAAGTTCCACAAGAAACCATGTCCATGTTATTGTCGAATGGTCAAATGAAAGACAGTAAGGGAAGCCATACCTGTGAAATAACGCAAAAATAAAGTTATAGCCAATAAAATGTGTATAAAACTTTTTTCCCATTTATGTAGGTAAAGCCGGTGTGGCCTAGTGGATAAGGTGCTCGGCTCGTGATCGAGAGGTCGCGGGTTCGACTCCCGTCTGGGGCACACCGGTGTTCTGTTTTTCGGCGTGGCACGTAAAAGATCCCTCACTGCTTCGGGTGGGTCCGTCGCAAAGGTCTATATTTGTATGCAATGCATCAGGCAGATGCCGTCACCATATACGTGAAATAATGGAGTGACGTAAAACAATAATCAATCAATCATTTATGTAGGTATTTGACGTCAAACCACAATTTCTATGGAAGCGTCATTATGTGTGTGTGTGTGTGTGTGTGTGTGTGTGTGTGTGTGTGTGTGTGTGTGTGTGTGTGTGTGTGTGTGTTCATTCCCTTTGTTTTATATCGGTTTCTAAGGAACATAACATTTTACATCAGATACCTTATCTAAGGGCAGAAAACTCCTTATTATAAGAGCAAATAATAGTGCTTTATTATTTTTTGTTTACTAATCCTCACCTTTATTTAGTTATGCTCACACAGGATTTGTTGCTTGAAACATATTCTATATTGAAAAATTGTTCTAAAGTTTAATATGGCACTTTGCAATGCACGTTCTTTACAAAACAGAAAAAGAAAGAGGAAATATACAGAAAATAAAAACACAAAATATCTATTTTAAACTCAAGGAGTGAACAAGTAGAATATAAATGTTCGGTATGATGTATGAAAACTAACATTACGATTCAATATACATTACTTCAATAAAAGGTATGACTTAGTCACCGGATGTTAGAGTTGTCATTGTTAAATTTTTATCCTGGATGGTGCCCCTTTTATTAGATGTAACGGATGTTATGTAAGTGCAACATACAGCTGTATGACACAGTAAAATGCCAATTGACATCACGCACTACAATCCAGATTTGGCAAGACATGTGTAGTGGTTTCCTAAGATGACCGTCTTAACATCAAAACTCATTGATGACATTGACATTTAAACAGGTAATTTTTGTTCTTTTTATCCATAGATCTCAGGACTTATGGTCGCAATATACGATAAATATTTATCTAATCTTGTGTTTCGAATAGTAATATATCCGTGCTGAATATTTGATGGTTCTAAGTATTTTTGACAGGCATATAGAATAAATCCCTGAATGTAGGTAGGTATGTAGGTTGGTACCTATGTAGGTCAGATAGATAGGTAGACGGACGGTCGGACAGACGACAGACATATAGATAGATAGCTAGATAGATAGATAGATAGATAGATGACTGAAATTCATCTGAACTTTTTGCCTACACTTTATTTGACATAATAGGTATATATAGACATTTTTCACGTGCATTTCAGACGCCGGAATTTAGTTCAACATCACTTCATACAGTGAATAGGATAATTTGAATTAGTGTTCTTGTTTCCTCTTATGTACATTCCGACACCTGACTTCCTAAAAACACCACGACCAAAACCATCACAATCACTTATGCGTATGTCAATAAAGGCAATCAATAAAAAAAATTTGGACAGTCAAATTCGGAGGAACTGGTTCTATGTTACAGTATCGCGTACGATGTACCACTGTGAATGTACGATGTACAATGGTGAATGTACGATGTAGCACGGTGATCATTCCTGAAAATTGCGAGAGGAGTATACTTGAATCCCTCTAAACATATATTCTACACATAAATATTTTAAAACTCCACGAGAAATAAATGTGAAATATCAAGTTTAGAAATATCGTCATAACGAGGGCATATCGCTCCAATTGACACTTCTTGCAAATTAAACATGCTGAAACTCTCTATAAATTCATATATAAATTAATTCAGGAAGTGCATGTTGTAGTATGGCATCGTCAGATGTGCATGCGAATGCTAGAAATATCTCCGTAGATTAAAAATACAACCAAAAACCAAGAAATAACGCTATACTCTAATGCCAAAAATTTTCGGGCACACGTCCTTTATCAAGTGGATAATAGAAATTATGGAACAATTAAGTAAAATACATGCTGCTGGTATAAGCGCCCATCATAAATAAACAAAGTGCAGCGTAGACGTCACTAAAACAATAACATAATTAAAAGTCCGCTAAAATGACGTTACATGACGCGCTTAAACTGAAATAGTTCTATATATCATGCTGGACGTCTAAAATAATAAGCATGTGAAATGCGAAAGTCCAATCTCTCATGATTCAAAAAAATATAATCATGTTAATTTTTTGGCCACAAAAAACGACAAACAGACAGATAGACCAAAAACTAGATGCCCCCTAACCTTTGATTCTGTGTTCATTAAAACTTAACTTGTGACATAACCAGAGGTGATTTAATGTAAAACAGAAACCGTGTACTTAAATATACGTTAAATATGTTGTGCATAAAAGTAAAACCATACATAATAATTGATGTTACATACCTGTACATCAGCACTCAAATGATAAAATGATGGCGGGCATTGATTATTGATTCTATAGAAGTACAAACAAATTCACATACTTTGGTATTATACTTTAATGACGTTTATATAATGCACATCCCTGACTATAGATTTTGATACCTCCCTTTTATTAATAATATTTACATTATTTTCCACCGGCAGTTTATTACTTTTTTCGACCAATAACAATCACTTGTGGGTTAGTATGCGCTACAAAAGAAATATAATCCTATAATTAATTCCTTAATGTATAGCATATTTGTGAATCATTCTATTACATGTGGCTTTCACACAAAATAGATAGGTGAATAAACTATACATTTATATTGCTGAAGTAATGCATGATTTTACCTATTCAATAAATTGTTATTCCTAGTAAAAGTAAGATATGTATAAAACAACCTACATGATATCATATTAGATTGCGCTCAGGTTATCTTCACTTAGTTTGTTCTTCAACCAATAATAATGCCATTTTCAATAATATCAGCTGTAATGAATATTTCCTTACCTCAATGAGGTCAAAATGCATATAATTTATAATGTATATTTAACACAATATTTATAAATAACAGTCGCTGTATCACTCTGATATCTATATACAAATGTATATAAAATGTTTCATTACGTAAATGAAAATAAGATTTGTGTGGTAAAAGAATTTTCTAACTCTTATGTTCTATTGGATACAGAATACTCATTATAGCTGTCAATTATATCTATCTCTAACTGAATTTAGTGGCTTATTTGTATGTTGCTTAATGATTAAAAAATAATTATACACTGATTTCTAAAATGTTGTCTCAGATTTAAGGAAGATGACCAAGAACATTTTGCCATACAAGATGAATTTTTACTGCCGTCTTTAAAGGGTATTAAACGGATTGTTCTTAAACGTACAGCCATTCTGTTCTGATTTTTGTCCCCCATCCATTGATCAACAGACAATCTACCAGAACCAATAGTTTAAATATCGAATACAAAGTTACACCTTAGTATAGGAAACTCTCATACTTACGAACTGGCGTGGTGGGAATAGTAAGTCTGGCCTTAGTAGACTGAGTGATTTTCCATATTGTTGTCGCCGGTAATGCTGTAGTGATAGTAGGCACTGTAACAGTAGTCGTTGGCAGTGTTGTAGTAGTTGTAGGCAAAGTTGTAGTTGGTAATTTTGTCATTGGTAATGGTGTTGTAGGTAGTGAGTTTGTGCGCACAGGCGTTGTAATGGGCTGCTGCGACCACTTAGATTGCGATGTGGTTTTCTCTACGAACATACTTTATTCTTACAATAATGATTATAATTTAAGCCCTCTGGTTATTTGTTTCATTACATTTTATGAATAAATATAAAGGATATATTTTCACTGTAAGTCATACCAAATCATTCCAAATTATTTATACACCCTTACAGAAGATAAGAAAAAGCTTTATGAATTATGTGCTTGTTCCTGGGTTTAAATTTCAGCCTTTCTTTCTGAGTATCCTGCCTTTTGCACGAGACTGTACATGTCACAGAAGACCTAACATGTATAAAATAAGTCGCTATAAAATATTTCCTTTCGTTGGTATTACGTTGGTATGCCGTCGCGATACGCGAGCAATAATTTGGATTTGGACTAAAACAGAATTTACTCATTTATGATCATTCGAACATTAATCTGTTTTAGTAAATTGGACATACAATACGTATACTTACACTTTTTGTATCTACTGACCAAAACTGCTGTTGCAAATATATTTGCATCGACTTTTTTCGATATGTACATGTTTTTCTTCTTTATAAGATCTTGAGCTTATTTATCAACAAAACCTTACCTTTGCAAAACAAACAGAATTTGGGACATTGCTCTGCAGCCCATGATCTAAAGGAGAAGCACATATCTGGGCCGTATTTTTCACATGATCCTACTTTATCTTCACATTTTGTGTATATATCTGTAGCAAACGATTTGATATTAATAATGCATTAATAATCTACCACAATATCGTATTGTAATAATTTTATTATTGAAATGTATTTGTTTTGCTTCATTATAATCATAAGTATTATCATTTGAAATATAACACATGAGAAAATTTATGTGAGTTCTATGTATATCGGTGTATTTTGACCTATACTCACTCTTCCCGGACACCTGGTCTCACCTCGGAATTTCAGGGATCCGTGAATGTCCACTGTGGTACATCGTTGTTAGTGCCATAGTCATGTGACACCAGTTATTCGTATTTTACAGTAATGCTACATCACCAACAATAGAGAAGTCCAGGTACAGGTCATCAGTATACTCGTACATGTGATGTCATCACAATTTGGGCATTTTGATCACTTGACTCAGACTGGTGACGTGTTATGTACACGTCAACAACTTGAAGCTCCAAATTCACCCATTACACAAAACTGGTACAGTCAAACCGGTCTTAAAGTTACACTCTTGATAACGACATCCTGTTTAATATGATCTTTTTCCCCTCCACAGTGTTTGCCCTATATATTGAACCTCTCAATCACGAAACACTGTGTAACGCGACCAAAGACCGTAATTTTCCCATTTCGTACCGAATTTCTATTCTGCATATACAGACTTTTAGTGTCCGCTAAATTTTGGAGGTACCTTTATTTGTTGTAATGTGTCATGTTACAAGTAAATTTCATGGATGATCGAGCCGAATCGTACATATTGAGCACGCATATACAGTTAGGCCTCTTATTTGCTTTGTTGAAATACGTATACCTGTACCTATGATTTACTTAAGCACTTAATTTAAAAGATTATAAGGCATTAATTACCCAATTATTGAAATATGCATACACAACACACATGAATTTTTACATTCATTTACTTAGGCTTCGCTTATAAATCAATATCGAAAAAGTACCAAACCGTTTATCATTCTCAAAGTCTAAGGACAGATACAAAATCGTGTAAGTTTCAAAAAGGAACTGTTGTGAACCCCGAAATACTGAAAAATTCCGAGGTGAGACCAGGTGCCCGGGGAGAGTAAGCGTCTCCTGTTTGCATGCATCACCCGTCACATAAAATTAACAAACACATAATGTATTTTGATAAGGAATGTAATTATAGGAGTATCTAAATAAGGTTATTGTTAATTGAAATATTTTGATTTATCTATCATTTCAAGTCGAGTCGTACACGCTTACGGATCGTAAAATTTTCTTAAACACGGCAGAACCACCCAAGAAAAAGACACTCATTCAACTTTATTTTTATCATAATTAAAGATGATTGCAATTAACATAAAAATATCCACTGTGGAAATGTAGTTTTGATCTTTTATTTTGTAAGAAAAAAGAGGAGTTACTGGCTCAGTTATATGGTAGAAGTCACCATGGAGCTACACAATACATGAATATCAATAATATACTAGCACATATATCACATTACAAAAATATTTGATTGTAGTGCAATTACGATACCGACTTAGGACGGTCGTTTAATTTGATAAAAGCCAAACAAATGTTGTGGATAACCGGTTTACGGACCCACCTTCCCACTCACTGTAACGGCAGAACAATCAAAGGGAAAAAAAACCCAAACAAACAAAAACAAAGCAGTCGAGTTTATTAAGGCATTCGGAAATAATTCGTGCATGCGCATGTACATGTATATATGTATTGTAGAATACGACACAATTGTTACATAAGACGGGCTTGACTGTATGTATTTTGATGCTGACTTCGTATCTATGCTTATTGACGGTATTGTGCAGTTTAATTAATCGTCTATGTTCTTTAATTAAAATTTTGACGTAAATTATCACCTGTAATCTGAACGTCCATTATCTCACAAAAAAAAACTTGTAACATGCAACACACAAAAAAGAAAAGTAATGCAGTGTGTAAATTCAAATTCATAAAAATCATAAATCTCTGCTTTACACTCTTTATTTTATCAATCGATATCTAAACTGATATTGCCACACAATAGTGAGTAATTAAACGTTTCTATAAATATCTTTTTCCTGATACCATTGGTTATCATAATATATTATAGCAAGAAGGGAAAGAATACGTTTATGAATTTAATACACAGTCAATATATCAATACGCATTATCGCAAATACTCATTCCGTTCATGTTCTGTATTTTAGTCACTTACCAAATCAATTGTTCTAAATTTTGGACAGATTTTTTTTGCCCTACTGGAAGAAAAAGAATATTATATATAAAAGCAAAACTGCCAATCAGTAATCGCGACTTTGCGTATCAATTGAGGGCCTATTTCATCTTGTTTTTCAAACATACGTGTCGAAATAATCTGGGACGTTGTTGTTGGAAGAACTGTAGTTGTTGGAGGAGGTGGCGTGGCAAGTGAAGTCGTTGTATGTGTATCTGCAAGGTTAAGTATTAAAAACTTTAAGAACATAGTACCAACAAGTTACTAATTGTACATGCACACAGTTTGACAAATATTGTCTCTTCTTATGTACTCCATGCCAAAACACAGAATACAGTCCAAAATATTTGCAAATATTTCCCATTTTTTACCAAAGGAACTACTTGCAATTAACATAACTCCATACAATTAACTATATCTCTCATTTAAATATATTTCAATATCCCATATGAGATTTCCAAACATATATTCTGATCAGATCTTACTTCAAAAGTACTTTATGTAGATGAAATAAAAATGTTTTTATCTCTATAAGCATTCAATATATCTGTATGTTTATTACAGATATGTCATTTTAGGGGTTTAAATTCACATGTAAACCTATACATTTTCATATTATGAAAGCCTAAGTGGGTCAAATTCAAAGTAGGAGAAAAAAGTCTTTATTGTTATTACGAGTTAAAAAGTCGTAATTACGAGACAAAAAGTCGTCATTACGAGTTAAGAAAGAAATATTTCCTAAATCAAGTTTGGTTGAGATGACCTACTTTGCCAGATTTATAGTCCTTTCCAGACTGTTTTCTTATATGTTTGCACTTACTTGATTTAAACGTTTTGAATGACTGTAGTTAGAACACCGGGTAGCCAATTAATAACGAGTTATATATTTGAACTACCTTTGAAAGAGTTATGGTTCTTGATTCCTTGCAAGCGGGATCTTCGCAAGGGCTCAAAAGAGCTATTGTTATTCTGCAGTGTCCGACCGAGAGGATTGCTCTTTGATTTGAAATAATTAGATAGTACATATGGTTTACTGAATTGTCAATTGAACTAAATTAAATAAAGGGAAAAACGTTTAGCATTAATTTATACCTTTATCATTGATTATTTTCACGTATTAACTAAGTAGAGTTTATAGTAATTGAACAAAAAGTAATCTACATGCCGTTGTTAAAAATGGTTAAATCATAAGTATATATTTGATATATCAAGACTAAAAAGGATATAGGTGTTATTGATTTTTACTCACCTCTGCAGAAAACACAAAAACGAGGACAGTTCTGAATCGACCATTCCCTGTACAAAACACACACAGATGAGCCGTATGCCACACAGTTGTTTATTTTATCGATGCATTGCCCTTTAATGATAAATATGAAATATTTCAGTCCATTGTTACTGCTGTACTTCTTAATAGAATATCGCGATGGACATCAGTTGACCAGACAATCTGATGCGAAATCTCCGAGAGGGGAGAAAACGTCCTCTGCATGGCGCCCGCTAAGAAAGTATCAAATTTACGAAAACACATAAATATATCAACCACACTTTTATATAATGAAGAATATTTTGTCATAAAACACTTAAAGTTTTTTTTTTTGACACTCTATCGAGTAAGCCATTCATCAAAACTTATGCTGTTATGAGAGAAAGTCATCGAAATACTACAAGCTATATAAATAATTTGTAATTGGCTTTTTCATGCTCTTCAATGAGGTTGACAAACAGTTCATCCTTCGAATACATAGTAATACTTGCCGAAAATATATGTATGATGCATCTACGAAGAAGGAAAAAATTCACCTTTTACAATTACATAAATCTATGTAAGATGTTCGTTTCCATGTTTATCTTATTCTTACCGCTGAATGGTGTTGGCGGAGTTGGCGCTACAAAAATAAACAATTCATAACATTCACAAATGATGATCTAATTATAAAAATATAAAAAGTGTTATACAAAATCCGTGATCGTGAAGTGACATAAAACAATAGCAAATCAAATCCCTGTTTATCAAAATTGAAGGAATATGTTCTAAACCTGCTAACCCCTCCCCCATCCCCGTTTGGTTTAGACTATTTTACAGAAAAATAATATTCAAATGATTTGCAGCACTCGATATATTAACCATTAACATCTAAGGTATATAATCAAATGTAAACAAACCTGGCGGTGTCTTGATTGTTGTTGATGTTTGTGTCGTTGTTGTTGATGTCGGCAATGTTGTCATTGTTAATTTTGTTTTCGGCATTTGTGTAGTCGGCATGGACGTTTTTGTCGGCATTCCAGTTGTAACCGGTATTGCCGTTGTAGCTAGAACATAAACATTTATTTTTACAATTTTAAGGTTTTTGTATTTTTATCATACATATAATTTGAGACTTTCGTATAACTGCAGCCTTACAATATGCTCAACAGATTTTCCGGACGGCTTACTACAAAATATTAACGTATCGAACAGTACAGAGGAATTATAAGAGATCGCTTCTCTTTTAGGTTTAAAGCTTACCGTCCGAAAGTATTATTGCGCAATCGTGAATTGTAAGACCGCAGCTATCGTGAAAAGGTCTATCGAGCAAATATATCATATAACAATTTATATTCCTGTCCAGTGATTGATACCGGAATGGTATAGATTCAAGTGAAGTCTATGATAAATGAATGTCAATTTAAACAAAGACATCTTAGCCTAAAACTCAAATAATTGATTGACTACATTGCATGCTAGACGGATTTCAAACAAAACTAAAAGCAATCCTCGTTTGAATATGCTTAATAAAGTACATGAATAAAACTTTTCTGTAGTGAAAAGAGAGATCTTATCATATAATTATAAAGGTAATAGAAACCTCTTGTAGTAGTCTGTGTGCTGCGTGGCACAGTCCTGGTATTTATAATTGGCTGATGTGTTGTTCCAGTAAACTTTGTGGCAGGAGAAACTGGAGCAGTAACCGCTGTTCGAACAGAGGAGGTACTATACTCTTATAGCGGGATTTATTAGTAATAGATATATACCAAATGGAAGATTTATTGTAACTGGACTTAAGGTTGAACCTGACTTGATTTCTTTATCTGCTAGTCAGTACTTTATAATTATTGTTTGATACAGAATGTGTCGTTTCGTTATGAAGAGTTACCTGCCCTTTCAGAATTTATCTGACATAGAATAATTGTAACATAAGGTGGGTCTGCGAAAACAGATATAGAATTCGGGATACTGAAAGGACAAAGTTGACATTTTAAATAAACTGTATGAAACTAACCAATCGATTGTTTTCGTTTGGAGGTTACAGAACCCGAAGGTGTGCATTTAACTCTAAAGTTTGTATCTTTTTTATTTCATTTTCATATTAATAGCTAATACTACTGTGTCTTTGTTTGTTTTTGTTTTTTATTTTACATCGATCACGCCCACATTGTTTCTCGACTATAGTGACGGCATCTATCTGATGCATTACATAAATACTGGACCTATGCGATGCATGTAATATGGGCAATGAGAGAAAGTATGCGTGTCACACTTTTCCATGTTATCATGACTAAGTATACTATCTAAATTGCCAGAGTCTGGCAGTGGATTTGCCAATGGGACTTGACCATAGACCTTATCGGCCCTTGAGACAAGCGATTTACGTCCAATCAAACCTTACCTATATGTCATTACAAATGCAGCAGCTGTTATATTAATATAGCAATCAAGAAAATAGACATAAAAAGATTCAATTAATATATACCGATAAATGTATTATATTCAAATCAATGCATTGTTGTTTAACGTCATTACACGAAAGTATCATGAATATGTTGACGGCATCTGTCTGGTGCATTGCATAAAAAATATACCGTTGCAACAGACCAAACCATAGCGGTGAGGGATCTTCAAAGCTTTACGCCTACCGTGACATGGGACTTCGGATTTTTATCTCGCAACAGAAAGACAGGACACCGGTGATCCCACGGGAAACTCGAACCCGGGACATTTCGGTTACAAACCCAGCGCCTATTCCACCGAGACACACCGGCATTACGTCAATACATTATGTACGGAGAAATGGTATTATTGTGTAGGAAGTTTTCATAAGAATATGAAATATTATTTCGTTGGAAAATTTATACTGAGTGCATGATGGTTGGTGTTACATATTTACTTACGGTTGCAAAATCTACAGTATAATGGACAATTTTCTTCGGCCCACATTCTGTACGACGAGGACGAGCATGCATATGAGTATTGATGACAGCTAGATATCTTATTCTCACACAGAGTACCAGAAAGAACTAAATTTGTACAAGGAAACTTCAATTATATATGTTAAAGCGATACAAATACAATTTAAAGTTAAGAATAACATTACGAAACAATCTGAATTAAAAATAATGGTTCTTAATACATCAGAGATCTGAAAACCCCGACGAAATAAAAATTAATGTTTTGTTTTAACTTTTATTAACATATAATTGAACTAAGTTAACCTAGACATCTAGAAGCATTCTTTGTTCTTCCGTACTTATCGTAACATCAAAGTTTAAAAAATGTTCTTACCATCACAATACAGAGTTTGAAGAGCTGGTTGAATATTTGCTAACTTATTGTATTCTGGGATGAGAAAAACGTGCTCCTGATCGCCAGCAATGTGTAAAAGTTCATTTTCAGAAACATAGTCCCCAACACCAATCGCGAAGATCGTCACACCTTGTTTTCTTATGGTTTGGGCCGCTAAATAAGTGTCATATGGGTTGTCAGATTTTCCGTCGGTGAATATAATAAGAAAGTTCGGGGCACTCGCTCTATCTCCACGAATCTGCTTGAAGACATACTCTCCAGCAGTTGCAATAGCCTGGTCTGTATATGAACGGCCTCTGTGATATAGCATCTGAAAAAAACCCCAAATAAGTGTTGAATACAATAGCATCATATAGATGTTCTTATTGTTGCGTGTATGTGTAACATTTATATCATGCATCCGCGTTGTTTAGCCCCTAAAACAAACCATTCAGCGTTTTGATCATATGAAGTATTGACCGGTCATTATGTAAAGCCCCAGGCATAATATCATGAGTCAATCGCCTTAATTGTCGTATGTTGAACAAACGTAGTATTGGTGGGTTCAAATGCCATAGAACTGATAAAATCACCAGTCCTCGTTGGGTAACGTCAGCTGAAAACTCCATCCCGTGTTGTTACAATTCATATCCCAATAACAACATGTCGTATATTAACAGAATGGGTGTCCACCAAAACTAGAATACGTTTTGTAGACACATCTTCACACCCAATGTCAACATGTCATCTCTACCTGTACATTTCTAGATAAGTGTCACCCAAACTACTAACACCTGTCACTTAAGTCCAGAAAACATATCCACTAAAGAATACGAAAATGATTAATTAATGTATGGGGCCTGGGTCCGGGGCCATAAACTGAGAAATTATGTCAGTTATTTTATTCTAATTTATTTCATTATCAAACGTTTAAATAAATTGTCATGCAGAATTGTTTAATTATATTCATTGATAGAATACAACTCAATAAAATCTAAATCCCAGTTATTATTTCATTGTTGAACAAAATATGAAATTATGACTTAAATATTTTCTCAGCTTATGGCGCCAGACTCTGGCGGTTGAAGACAGTATTTCGCTGTTAGACATATGAACTTGTATGTCCATTTTTCCACAAATAAATATTCATAGTATAAAAATAGTGCTTTACGGTTTTATCCAATTAAAATCAGATCCTGAGTATTTCCTCACGAAACTAAAGAGAAGACACTTGACCAAGCTGAATGACAAATCATAAATGACATGCACATGGTTAAAACCAAATATACAGAGAATACATTACAAAAATATTCAATTGTATTAACGTTACGATAACGACTTATGACGGTCAGCTGAAGTAATAAACGTCACTCAGTTGATGTGGTCAACCGGTGTTGTAGCATAGAATACAACCCCCCCCCCCCCCCAGACTTTTCCCTTGGATAAACCGACCCAATATAGATCTTCTCCCTCTAAAGGGGATATTCTATCCGTACGGTTTTTCCCTCTGATTATCAGCATAGATTTTTCCCCCTGGGCGGATTAACCGACCTGGGTTCATCATTCCCCCAATTGATTCCGGATTCTCGTCAAATCGCAAACTCAAACCGTGATTTAGACTTGATTTTACGTCCGTTTGAAATTGAAATATCCTGAGAAATATATATATATATATATATATATATATATATATATATATATATATATATATATATATATATATATATATATATATATATATATATATATATATATATATATATATATATATATATATATATATATATATATATATATATATATATACATATATGTGTATATATGTCTCTGAAATACCTATCAGCCTGCCATGGAGGAAAATAAACAACCATGCATACAAAACAAAGTTCCCTTTCCATCATTCTTAATAGTGTACAGTAGACTATATCAAATACACAACAAAAAGTAAAAATAAGATATACATATATGATTAATGAGCAGAATCATAGGGAAAATTTCATTATCATTACGTCAAGATGCCATTTCATATTTTAGATCACATTTATATTAGACTAGAAAAGATTTTTTATTGAGAAAAAGAGGTTTTAATCCCTAAAATGGTTTTCCTTTGGTTGTTTTCATGGTCTTTAAAAAGTATGTCAGATATGTCAAAGTCAGAGTCAAAAGATAAACATTGTTGATATCAGTGGTAAGGTCGTGCTACAAGGAATATACATGATGAACACCCTATCACTTACAAATCAACAGTTATGAGCAAGATGCAAGATTTAAAAAAAAACCAAAAAGACGATGTTCAAAAATACCAAGTGGAAAGGTCTTGGTCAAAGAACAGAATTTTACGAGAGTCGTGATTGGCTGATGTGGTGTAGGGAGAGAAGGACTTCTATTTCAATGTATCAGCTAGGGACTGTGATTGGATGAAATTATTTGATCAATCTATAAATAAAGATGGATTCTGCTGTAAAATCATGAATTTTTTTCTCATTTCACAAATGTAAAAATTTTATTCCTAAAAAGGGGTTGTTGTTTACATTTTTTTGGCAATGTTTACATAATTTACATAATTTTGGCAACTTTTTGGGGGTGACCCCCTCCCAGCATGATTTCATCGAAATTAAGGTAAATTACCTATGGTAAACTGTTAAAATTCTGATAGATAGATTCTAATACATAGCTTAAGTGCAGGATGTTGTGTAAATCTTGCTGGAAGTTTGGTAATTTAACATGCGATCCCACGGGAAATGTAATTACTGTGCTTTAACCTCTTATGACAAGGATTCCTCCTGTGAAAGATGGAAGCTCTATTACATAGCATTTAAAAATTATGTGTAATGTCTAAGTTTTTGAAGACAAACAGATAGAGAAACTAACGGACAGGACAAAAACTACATATCCCAAATCTTCGATTACTAGTGCATAATATCGACGGCTACATGTATGTGAGAGAGGCTTGTATGTTAATGTATATATATATATATATATATGTGTGTGTGTGTGTGTGTGTGTGTGTGTGTGTGTGTATGTATGCGGCATCGTGTGATCCTTATGCAAATACTGAAAAAAAGCTTCCCAAGATAAAAACATCTTCTCGCAAAACTTGTAGGGAGCTCTTGGTTCCTTTCCCCGAAAATTTGTTACGTCCACTCTCTAGATCCAATAATTCTTAAACGAATTGTTGTTTTTGGCACTTCTAAAATGTACTTTGGTCAAAATTATGTTTTTATATCTGCATTTGCTTGTGGGTGATAATGTTTCGTGATGGGGTATCAAGACATAATTTGATTCTCATCTAGGACCAGCTAGAGCAAAGCGATATCTTTAATTTGCAAAATAAACCACATGCCCCTGTACGGGGAAATCGGATTTTTCAAAACTTCAATTTCAAATTGGCAATGTGCCGATATCCGATGAGATTTTGTCAGAAAAACATGGTAACGCATTATGCATATTTAGTTTCATTTACTTATTGTAGTATTCTAACCAACCGGATTTTATTAAAAGGGGGAAAAGTGACTGATCTCAGGGGGAATAAACTATACTGGGTCGTTGTATCCATGGGGGATAATCTATGCTGGGTCATAAAAAACGAGAAGAATTGAAAGCAAATATGTTAAACAATGCACTGGCCCTAACTGCACAAAGAAGAAAGAATAAGAGATACAAAAGAATCCAGTCCCTGTGCTTCATACTGAAAATTGACCAAAAGCATAAATTACTAATTCACTATATAATTGATAAATTTCCATATACATGCACTGGTAGTAATATCCTCTCGTCACCTGCGTATGGTGTCAATATATGTATATGTCAACTGATCCCATATGTAAGAGTTTTTTCAGACTACGGTTCTATCACTCACCAAGGAAAACTGATGGGTGAAAAGTTAATTTAACAAGGTTACAAAAGCCATTTAAAGCCTACATACTGCAAATTTTACCGTTGCTATAAAAACGTTTTTTTGCACATATTAGAAACCATTTTCTAACACGTTGACTTACTTATTTGATTTCAGCCCTAATTAAACCGTTACAGTGACAATACAATATCACAAATTTTTAATAATCATGACTTTTCACCAATTCTGACTACCTGATCCCTGCTCTGCTTCTTCCAGGCTCCATGATTTCCTTTATCTCTATTGTGTTTAGTTTAATGGGTTCCTCATTCAGTACTGCTCATTACTTTAGCACATTAGTGATTAAAGCATCTCACAAAGCAATGATAACAAGTTATTGTTATGTACCATATCCATTACTTTACCTTCGCACTTTTTGAACTGCACAAATTCTAAATGTTTCGATGTGTCCAGAAAAAAGCTCGTATTTTTGTTTAAATTCATGAATTACATAAATTTAGAAATCCCATGGGATATAGTTTATTAATGCTTAAAAATAAATATCTCAATGTTTCGTAAATGAGTCAGTTTTTCGGACCAGAAAGGGGTTTGATTGTGACTTTTTTCTCCTTAACGAAACCCCAGTGACGGAATTGTGCACACGACTTATCTATCTTATGTCAAGAAAAGCAATATTAATTATCTTTCTATTACTTACATTGTGGATGGCATTCTTAACATCATACTTGTTATCATACTCGTGTAGGAAGAAATTGATATAGGTATCAGTCGAATATGTCATCCCAGAAACCTGGACTTTATGTGGCCCAATCTCTAAATTGTCAAGAAAGCTGTAGATGAAGTCTTTCTGCATATGAAAATCGTCTAGGGTCTCGCTTCCACTGGTGTCAAGCAAGAAAACGATGTCAGCGTATGAAGACTTGCAGCTCTGGGGCGCTAAATAGGACGACAGAAATAGTTAGTAAAAGCATACAAGAGTTGAATGTAAACTACATTACACTGTTATATACTAGAAATGACGTGGTTGTAACATCTCAAGGAGATGGTATTTGTGTGACTCAAATCTGCTACTAAAATCAGAGTAGTCCTCGTTCAAATCGTTCCCTTTTTGGACATTTTTCTTATATCTCTGCTGTAGATTTCTTTGTGTAAATAAGATTTAGGCGTAAAAGTATATCATGATTGTAGTAGAAGAAAGAAAGAAATTTATCTCTCATAATTCGACAAGATTTAATCTTCAATGGATATATAAAAAGACAATACAATGAATTCCGGGGTATCCTCCTCACAATATGAAACATGTGTTTAGACCTCAGAGTATTTTAGACAAATTTAACTTTTTTTTTTTTTACTCTAGTATAGATAGGATTAGTGACAAGTTTTACCAACATGACGCTTCTCCTAGAAAGTTATATGCGGTGATTTGGAAAAAGACCACCAGTGTTAGCTGTGTTGCAGACACTTGCAATTGGTGAGAGTTTCTCATCTTACTGTTTATGTTTGTTATCTTCCGTATATTTAATGATGAGGGAAAGGCTGGGATTGAAATAGTAAACGGAGGATCTGCATGTTCAGAGGGAAACGGGGATTCGTTACGAGAAGCCTACACTTTTATATATGCATTTATGGACTACTTGAAATATTATATATAGCATCCGCAATGTTCGAAACATCCGGATAATTATACAGTACAATTTGGGATGACTCCAAATTCATCCATTCGTGTGGAGGAGATCTCTGTGGATATTTTGACATTTGCTATCAATTAGCCTACTGGTTGTAAGGGAGCAACCATTTGATTTTCTATGGAAGGTGTGTGGGTGGGTGGGTGGAAAGGGGGGGAGGGGCAGCAGAAAGACAGAAATACTTTCGTGAGTCAAAATTCTTTACCCTAATATTTTTTACCGGCCTTTCGTGTCGGAAAAATTATTTTTTCAAACAACGAGGGAGGAAACTAGTTTTGCCAAGTCTTCCTGCAACCCCCCCCCCCCCCCCAACCACCACCACCTAAAATAGAAAATCAAACGATTGCTCCCTAATCTTTTTCCAACCATTCTTTTAAATAAATCCCTGCTAAACTGCTAAAAAAGGGAGACACCAATGACTATTCTACCAGTTCCTTAATGAAATTGTTCAGGTCATTCATTGTTAAACATAGTGATGTTATCCCATACTTCACTGGCATACTCATATATAAAAGCGAAAACTGAAGAGATCTGACAAAGCTGTACAGTGGCGGATTTAGAGGGCGGCGCCTCCTCCCCCCCCCCCCTTCCTTTTCGTCACATATTTACTAGTAAAAATCCAGATTTGGCACCAAAAGTGGCTGTGTAGTTTGGCTAATACACATGTGCCCCCCCCCCCCCACCCTTTTTCAGAAATCCTGGATCCGCCACTGCTGTAGACAAAAATCACCAAGGACATGTACACAAAACATGATAATAGTAGAATATACACTGGAAAAACGACAAAGAACGAATGTAAGTAGCAGCATTTAACAGAAACTACCTTAATTATCTGCATTTTAATTAAGACTTGCTAATGATTTAGGATATAATGAATTTCTGCATAATCAAAAAATGGAAGTCCGGGATGCGGTTTGCTTGGTTAAGCCCAAATATCGAGATTTTGGATTTATGTTATTAAATTCCACTAACCAAGTATCTATGCATTCTTTGATTTTGGTCAAGTCATTACTATTTTCATACTCAATTTGCTAAAGGTCATTTGAAATATGAGAATTTAATATATCGTCTGAAAACAGTCTGTGCAGTCCTTGTAGTCTGGCGGGACATTTATAGAATAAGATAGGCGCAAAGACTGAACCCTGGGGCACTCTATCTTTCATTTATTCTGTAAAAGAAATTGACGTAAAGCCTGTGTGGTCCAGCGGATGAGGTGCTCGGCCGAGAGGTTCCGGGTTCGACTTCCGGCGTGGGTACACTCGTTTTCTGTCTTTCGGATGAGAGAGTGAAAACCGAGGTTCCGTGTCGCGGTTGGCGTGGCACGTAAAAGTTCCCTCTCTGCCGCGGCTGGGTCCGTTGCAAACGTATAAAATTCTTCGCGATGCATCAGGCAGATGCCGTCACCATATACGTGAAATAATCGTGGAGTCACGTAATTCAATAATCAATCAAACAAACGATCAATCAAGCATTCAATAAAAGTAATGCAATTTAGTAGTTTCCAAATACAGCAGAGTAAAGGATTAGGTAGAAGGTTACTAGAATTACCAGTTGTCAATTTGTCACGATTCTTGCATACTGCGTGTTTCCGTTGAGTGGGGAATTTACCAAATTGTAAGCAATTTGATTTGACTTTGACCTCATTTAATGTGTAATCATTAACATTCATCCAAGTTATTACCGTAATCTGGTTGAGGTGATTTTTCGATCAGATTTCGTACAGAAACAGACAGAGGGACGGACAATCTAAATGATCTTTCAGACCTAGGAGCATAAAAATAAAAGTAAATGATTGGAAATTAATTTTATACATAGATATTTAGGTATCAACTATAATTTGGACCAAAAACAAAAACTTTTGTATCAACGCGCTACCGTAAGCGTGCAGCATCCTTTCCTATTGTCGATGGAAAACTGCCGCACTGGAGAAAGTATAAGATTCATTTTTAAATAGCTTAGACAAAGGAGGTAAAAACTGGTCCAATGCAAAGAAACGTCCCAACCCAACCCACCCCCTTTTTCTACTTTCAATCAACGGTGTTGGTCTATCTGATCCTAGATCGCGAAATGATAAAGAAATAAAATGATGGAAACTTGCATTTATAGATCTATAAAATCCGCAGATAAATGTATATTATTTATATAGGCTATGAATTCACCTTGTAACATCTTCATATGCTAGCATAGAAAATCTGAGAACTTCAAATAAGTAAAATTTATTCTGTAATTTGTACATACTTCTGTTCAGCATGTGTTATCTAGTTCAGAGAAAGAGATAAATATCTAGATATTGAAAAAAAAAAGTCACCGAGAAATTAATATCAATAAGAAAATATTCGTTAAAAATAAGATTAAAAAGGACTACACGCTTTATTCACACATTTTTGGAATAACGACATTAAAAGGCAGAGTTACCGAATGTTTGTAGAAACAGGGTGTAGCCTTTTTTGTTTATTTACACATCGAATTTCCTGTGGATGTTTTCTAGAGTGGTTTTGTTATATATCTACCACATCATGAACTTAAATTCCCCATTTATCTTTATCTTTACAAATGACCCCTAAATCAGAGATACTTGAATTTAATATGTCAAGTTACGGTCTTTTCTATTTATAAATATCACATGTACTCTAGTCAAATTAGTCGACTTTGTTCAATCGGTAAGGTGCTTTTGTACTAGACCCAAACACCCCGGATTCGATTCCCGCCTACAGCCGGTCAGTGTCATATATTTCGGATGAGACAGTATTTATTTATTTATTTATTCAATTTCAATAAATATTTAAGAAATCGCAATAACACTTCAGTGTTTATCTTGAGGTCAACATCTGTGACAGAGGAAACGCGAAACGATCTTAGTCCAACATTTAAGAAAGAGACGTCTTTTCTTACTAACTAATTATTATTCTTACTTCTTATTGGATTTAAAATAGTAAAGTAAAAATCACATGAAGGCAAGTCATTACTACAGATACTAAGACAAATTTCCACATAATTCCATAAAACTTCACTAAAGAATGTTTTACCATAGGTACAGAGAAAAAGTTGGCATGATTTTGGACTTTAACAAAAAAAAGGGGGGGATATAATTGCTTACTCTTGGCTTGCAAAGATTTTATGATCCGTTTCGAATTTGTACTTCATATCAATATGTTTCGAGGTCGGCAGCCCCACGCTTCCATGTCGTGTAATGCTATTTAAAAGGGACGCCTCCATCCCTACCCCTGACAAATCAATCTGAACAATAGTGGAACAAAAAAAGAAGTGTTTAATTCAGATTCAAAGTTGGGGTTTTTTTTCCTCAACAGCGTGTCTGCATTTTGAACTTATCTCTTTATTCAGTTTATTCATTTATTAAATAATTAGATAAATTGATTTATAATTTATCTACTTCTTTATTTATTAGTATATTTATTTTCATTTGTGTCGCCAAATATATATTTCTTCTCAACAATAAAAACTTAATATAGTTTCTCTCTCTTCCGTTATGCAAGCTGTACTTTTTACGTTTTCGATAATAAGACCTGATTTATTCCTTGAATTTATTTTTGGAGAATTGTACTGACCTGATGTAGTAGAAACGGGGCGAAACAACGAATCAAATATAAATCTTTTCCTGAATCCATGACCTGCCGTAAAAGCGGATACAAAAAGGACGAAGAACAAAGAATAAACAGGCGCCATTTTGAAATGCTTGGTCTTATCAGTGGAAATCTTGACCTACACTTGGCATAGTACATGAATGATAAAAATTTTCTCCGATCCGAAAAGTAAGACTGACTTTGTGCAGTGATTAAGCGTTTGTCTTCCGATGAAAGCGATCCTGGTTCGATCCCACGATTATGCCGCTGTCTTTCAGGGATCTGTTACTTCCTGCTTCCATGACAAGAAATAAAAAGTTGAAAGCCACATACATACATTTTCGACCAGTCAATCCAGATAATGGACAAATCATGCACTACGTCTATACTGCGAACGCTAATATATTGAATATATGCACGGATCTAGAGGGATGGACCGAGGGTCTTGACCCAACCTGAGAACTGGCGAAAATGACTTCCTTCATTAAGCAGAGTTGGCGAAACTTGCCGGTCTGCCGGTAATTACCGGTAAATTTTACAAATGACCGGTAAATATCAGAACCCAGTCAGACATATTGTCCGGTAAATTTCCCCAGCTCCTTCGTTTTAATTATATACATACATGTAATAACTTGGCATACATACGTAGTTTAACTTTTATGTGAACCAATTTGACAAAACAAAACCTTTTGGAAAGGCATGGTGATAATATTTGACTTGCAACTATCTTGATATTCTCGAAAGTTCAGTCTCGGTTCTAACATTACTATTGCCTTTAAATTTCCGGTTAATACTACCTTGAACGACCTCTTAAATACAAAAGTATTAAATCGTGTTCACGATGGAGAAATTGCCAATTAAATGGGGTTCCATTAAATGCAAACGTAATGAAGATACGCCCGGGGAAAAATTAGGTCAGAAAGTTGTCTTGGTGACGATACGGAAATTTCATGAAAAATGGATAAGAGAGAGAAAATGGTTGCGCTATGATGGTGATACTAACTCTATGACCTGCGCTCTTTGTACAACTTTTGTGCAGTCGGGTAAAAACAGAGGTAATTACCCTACTCAGTTTGTAAGGGGTTGCAGTAATTTTAATGATCACGAATCATCAGTTTTGCATCATGATGCCACAGAACATGAAAAGGCCATCTCAAATCCAGAGAAAACAATCGCTCGGAAGAGTCCATTATCATTAATTGAGCATAACAGGAAGAACTTGGAGATTCATTTTCGAAACACCCATGCCTTAGTTAAATATAATCGACCATTATCAGATTACGAATGGTTGTAAAGGATCGACAAAGCTAAAGGACTTGATTGTGGGGAAACGTGCTGCAACAGGAAAGCTTATTGAGTGTTGAATCAGACAAGGTGTCAGAGCTGGTTAAAGGGGCCAAATTTTTTAGTATAACAATGGATGGTAGTACTGATGCTGGTAGCATTGAGTATTTTTATCCACGCTTATCCTGTAAATTTTTCAAATGTCCTGTAGTTTATGACAATCCACAGGACACAGATTTTTGTAAAGTTTCTCCAACTCTGATTAAGTCGTTATTTTTCCATTTAAATTAAGTAAATTTACACACAAAAGTAGATGGATCGCGCCCTCTGAAAATTTATTATATAGGGGTTGTTCCCCTCTCGACAAAATTTCTGGATCCACGCCTGGGATAGAACGACAAAAAGGTCAAACATATATCTGTGCCGTGGTGTTGTAAGTAAAGTGAAATGATTATAATGGCACTTATGATTTTGCACATTAAAATATTAATGTATGCGATCATATTGCTGTTTTGTAAACTACTGCTGAATTATTTCATTTATAAATAAAAGTAACTGAAAATGAATTAATAAGGTCTAAAAACAATTAATCATTTAAGGCATCGATTATTATTGAATATCGCTCACACATGTCAACAAACAACATGAAACCCCTCCTCAATTTTGAAATAAATGGTTTAATCCACACCTAGAATATTTATATAATGCGGCGATCGCATCTGGTAGATACAATGCACAGTAATTTAGACGTACGCAAATGACCTATCCGAGCTAGTTTTGGAATATATTAAATATTGTTTTACGTCACTCCGCGATTATTTCACGTATATGGTGACTGCATCTGCCTGTTGATTTGGATAGAAATTTAGGTATTTGCAACGGACCCACTCTGAGCTGTGAGGGATTTTTTTTTTTTTTTGCGTGCCACGCCAACCGTGACACGGGACCTCTGTTTTACTGTCTCATCCGAAAGACAGAACACCGGTGCGATTCGAGCCCGGGACCTGTCACACCGGCTTACTAGTGATGGATCTTTTGCCTAGTAACGTCTACCTTGACAGGTGAACTCACATTTTACTCTCTCGTAGAGGACAATGACGAAATGGCAGTTGGACTCCAACTTCTCTCATTCAAACACGCTAATTGTTTGTTTGCTGTTTGTTTTACGTCACACCCAGTTGCACTTGTATGGTGACGGCACCCGTTTGATGTAATGCACAGAGGTTAACACCTTGGCTACGAGCCCACCTGAAACGATGAGGGATTTTTTTTACATGCAATGTCTACGGTGACACGCAACCTCCGAGTCGCTTTTAACGGTGTCATCCGAAAATCAAGACGCGGCGAACCACCGGCGGGAGTCGATTTACATCTTAAAGGAAGAAGCTTAAAGGTTGTGTTTATTTATTTATTTATTATTATTATTATTGTTTATTATATATTTATTTACGTATTAATTTATTTATTTGTCTATTTATTTATGTATTTATGGAAATAAAATCTATAAGGATACTGCAGGTTATTGGATTTTCATCTTAAATGAAAAAAAGTTTTTAAAAAGTCGTGTATTTGTTTATATATTTATTTATTTTGTTTCATTTTCTTGTGGAATTAAACTAAAAGCGTACACTGTTAAACATTTTTTTTTTTACATTTCTTGGAATATAAGGTGAAAAATAAATTACAAATATCAAACGAAATTAATTAAATGAAATTTAAAATATTAACGAGAAATAATGATTAAACAAAGGATGGCATAACAAGACTGCCTCAAAAGTAAAAAAATAAATGCACAAAAACAAAAGAATAAAAGTAGTTGATAATTTTAATGTCCTATTATGATAAAATTTGGATTGAAATGAGAGACCCCCTTCTTTCTCCTTCTTACTTCCACTCCCTCTACTTTCTGCTCCCTATATCTTCATTTGTATTTTTGTTACAAGTTTGTAATTTTAATTTGCTTATTTATCAACTTTTCTCCCCGTCCGTTACTATTGAATCAATCATCACAATTCCAAAACAGCTCGTAGTCCATAATTTGGGTTCGAATCCCAGATTGCGCCGCCACTATCTCTTCTATGTAATTTGCCTTTTATTTCCCTGTAAATGAGAATATACGATATATTTAATTTGAAAGGGAAGAAATGCCATAAAAATCACAATTCAAATCAAAAAGCCGTCTTATTTTGTGAACGGAAACGTAGATGAGAGTGTGGGAGGGAAAGGGGAAGGGGGGGGGGGAGTAAAAACGTCCCCCAAACATTTTCTAGTCCTAAATAATTCGTGAAATAAAAAGAACGCTTCCAGAATTCAAGAAAAATCAGTTTCACTATTACATAATTATAAAAATCATAAAGATCATAAAGCACATAATAGTAATAATAATACATATGAATATTACGTTATATATTTCATAAGTACTTATGAAAATCAATGACAATTACATAAGCATATATGTTTTCGCTTGTATCATATGACAATATATAGTTCATAGCTGCTACAATTTTAAAACTTGCGTCCCTCATATGCGCGTAGAAATTCCCCGTAGTCCAGCTCTGTGTCCTTTCCCTTACACCAATTTATAAGTATGGCCGATATCTTGGGAGCTTGGAGATGCAGTTCCTGGTCCCTTTGCAATCCGTCAAGGATTTCTTGTCGACTGAGCGTCCCACTTTTATCCTTGTCTAGTTTCTCAAATAAACTCTTCATGGGTGGGACGGCAGTCCGCTTTACGTACACATCCAGAAATTCCTCATAATCGATCTGAATAAAGAAGTATATTAGAGTTCATCTATCTACAAAAAAAAAATGTATGAATATTGAGAAATTGTGAAATATGATATAATTCTAATCAACGATTTAAGAGATATGAGCTCTGACGAACGGACAGTCCTACTATTTATTTTAAGTTTTCAATGTCATTAGAGAGGATTTTTGTTTAATGAGTGAAAGGAACAGAGGCACTTTATTTATTGAATCAAATAAAACAGTTAAAAAAAAAAAGAAAAAGAAAGAAAGAAAGAAAAAATGATAATAATAGAGGAACTTCAGCAAGTTTTTCATTTTTAAGAAAAATGTATGAAACAGGAGGTGGCCTTGCTGAAGTCCCACGTAATATGCCTCTTTACTCACCTTTTTGTCTGCATCTTTCACAAGATATATAAGAAGTTCCGAGAGTTTTTCTGCAGCGACATCGACACCGGCCTCTGTTGAGGCAGCGTCTAAGATCTCGTCCCGTGTCAAATATCCACTTCCGTCTTTGTCCATTTTATTGAAAGCCCGTCGTAACACAATTTCTCTGAAGAAAGTAGATACATGTAGATATATTTATATTTATCTATCCTTTAAACAGAGCACTTTTAACAGTTATGTAACATATATCGCATTAATTATCATATTTAACTCCCTCGTTCAACCCACCCCATCTCTCCGTATTAATTCTATTGCCAATCCGGGGGAAGGGTGAAAATGGGTCACAACCAATCCTCTTTGGGTGGAAATGAATAAAAAGAAAGTTCATTTCACTATTTATGAAGGTTGACTAACCTTTCGAAATTTTGCTTCTAAAGGGTGGAACACTCCCCTCCCTTAACCATTTCAACAATTCGCTCAGCCTCTGTAAACCTCTTATATGAAATGTTAAAACATTACAACAAAATTTACTCCTCTGTATATATGCATTAAGTACACAGAGGTTATATGATATTATAATTCAACTTACTTGAAGTCAATCTGCGGGACTTTGGACATAGCTTTGAGAAATTCATTTTTGGAGACTTTGCTGTCTTTATTTGTGTCGATTTCCTTGAAAATTTTCTGAAAATATTAATGAAAGGCAACAAATATTATTTTGAGGTTTTTGTATTTTGTTTGTTTGTTTGTTTATTTGTTTGATTGTTTGGTTTGTTTTAAACCTATCAAGATTCTTTTGTTTGCACGAAAAAGGGGGCCAGTATTTAATGCTGGTAGAACCTGAGGGTCTGAAAAACACCCCTGGTCTTTGCCAAGCACTCTGGTACACATGACCACATCGAACACACTCAATCGGTCGGGTGCTTCACGTGTGACCGAGTGGTTCCACTATCTAAACACGCTATCGACTGAGCTACCCCGCTCACATGCTGCTGTAAAATGTAAAATATTTCAGCATTAAAAAGTGCAACCCCCCGCCCTTTCCACCATCACCACCACCTTTTTAGCAACAAATTTACATTGCATACATAGATGATAGGGTTGAAAAAATACTTACTTTTATCCTGCACAAAGGCATATTATTATCGAATTTAATTTAGATTGGAATCAGAAATAATATGTATGAAACTCCAGATTTGGTGCCCAAAAATGCTGGGTAGTTTGGATAAATACGATTTTCACATGTGCGCCCCCTTTTCGGAAATCCTAGATCCGCCACGATTAAATACAACATGACTTTTTATGGATAAGATAAAGTCGTACATAAAGAAGCATACAAATATTTTTTTGCAAAACATACTAAGATTGCCAGATTTATTGATGCAAGCTGAGTTATACGGACAAAAATTACAAAATTATATGTACAAATCAGAAATCTTAATATGCTGACCTAGAGTGGTAGCCCGGGGGCCAGGTGCTCCCCTGGGATCAACGGAGATTAATTGGGGAGGGGGTGGTATATTTTCTTGTAAATTTGATAAATTTACCCTAAAAGATATGGTTACACCCTTCTCAGAAAATTCATTTAAGGTGACCACTCACACATCACAAGTTTTGGATCCACACCTGAAACTTGCTAAAGGAATGTTGTAAATCTTTCTGTAAAAAGTGATAGATTGATACTTTAGTCCTCTTTAAATTGTCGTTATAGTTGCAACCCCCCCCCCCCCTTTCCCCAACCGCCGTATTTCCCAGATATTTATTCATTTTTCACCATTTCCTAAGTTGGCCTCTTCTTTACTGACCTACCTTTGCTTCCTCCTCTGTACCCTTAAAACCCGATTTTAATAGTACGTTATACACTTCCGTGAACTGTAATGCCCCCGATTTGTCCGTATCGGCTGCGGCGAAGTCGCTCTCAACGCGGGAAAGGTGACGTTGTGCCCAAACTGATAAAGCCGCCATCTTGCTTGAAACAAATTTGCAAGTGAAATACAGGTACCAGGAAAACATTGCGAATTCTTGAGTTAAGAGGCAGAGTTTATAGCTAGCACCACGCAGCTGCTGTTTTTGCAGTTAAGAAAAGTGAATCATACACTCATTCATTACTTAGTTACCCTTGATGCAGATTGCTGGTGCGATATTTGTGTGTGTGGATAATAATAGATCTCATTAGCTATATCATCTGTAACATATCAAAGTAAAGACATCATTGCGCATATTGGTTTAATTTATCTACAATACATGAAAGTCATATATTACTATGACAATAGTAGTTGCTGTGCATGTATTTTGTGTTAATTTTTCTCTTATAGATCTCTATTCATTTTTAAATTATTGTTATTTTTACCATTATGGTTTTATTTATTTATTCATTTATTTGTTTTATTTAATTTAATTTTTTAGTTTTATTTATTTAGTATTTAATTATTCATTATTTATTTATTCATTATTCAATTATTTATTTATTTATTTTTTTTTATTTTTTTTTTTTTTATTTTATTATTTTTATTTTTTTATTTTATTTATTTATTTATTTATTTTATTATTATTATTATTATTTTTTTTTTTTTTTTTTTTTTTGCTTTTTGTCTTGTTCTAACTCCTTTATGAAAATGAACACCAGAATTGAATAATTCTATCATGTAAAAGGTCACTGCTCATATTACAAAACTGTCCGTGATGTCCACCTTATGCTTAAATGTCCCACCTATAGTAACTTGAGGAAAACTTTTCTAAACCTTATCATCACAAACGACCCTCTGTCTTTCAACTTGTTCAGTTATTTTGTTCTTCAAACACAACTGAATTAAGCAAAACTGGAAAAAATATGAAGAAAGCTTTTGATTCAAGAAATACTTTATTATGAACATTTTGTGATTAATTTATCATGAGACTTACTGACCTAACCTTGTTAATTTTACTTGTGTTGATTTTATATGCATATCTATATGTTGCATTTGCATTCGATGAATAAACTATACTATACCATCCACATTTACTTATATTTAAAATAGGAACCGATATGAATCAGTCATTAGCGTGCTTTGATTGGGTTAAAAGGATCCTAAGTTTAAACCGTGGTCACTAGTTGGTGTTGTCTTTTGACAAATACATGTAATAAAAACGAAATGTAGGTGAGTGTCATGGTCAAGGTCACGCGGTCAACGATACCGATATGAATCAGTCATTAGCGTGCTTTGATTAGGTCAAAAGGAACCTAGGTTTAAACCTTTGGTCACTCGTTGGTGGTCTGTCTTTTGAAAAATAATAAAAATTAAAATGTAGGTCATGATCATGGTCAAGATCACGAGGTCAGCGACCTTGGTGTAATTTGAAAGGGTTTTATTAGGTGAGTATGCATGGTAAATGCATGGTGAAGGTTACAGCTGACAACAGACAAACAAATAAACAAAGAAACAAACAGGTCAAAAACAATATGCCCTTCATCTATTTGATCCGGTTTCATAATAGTTTCGTATCAGCAACTGTATAACGGTAAAATTACTACAGCACCATACACTTCCTGCAGCGACATGCATTTGAATCGACAGTTCTTCGTGATTTAACAAACAATTTTTACCCTATGTGGAAGTGCGCTTGGTTTGTTTGTTTGATTTTTGTTTTACGTCACACCTGGATTTATGACCCTATACGGTGAAGACATGAGATCAAAACAAACAAATTGTATTACTATTTTTCAAGTATTCTATACTACAAAGTGGTGAACAAGTAAATTCTATTAAGTAGAGGGACATAGTCAAGGACGGATCTAAGTCTTGTGTTTGGGGGTGGGGACTCTGGAGAGGAGTATGGGGACCGCTTAGATCCACCCAATCCCTCTCAATCCGCCACTAATATTAGAGTTAAATAATCTTACTCAATAGATTTCTTACCCCAATGTCACGACATATTTGAAAAACATGAATGCCCCTGGCGGTAACAATGTCCAAATAAGGCAAATTTTGAAATGTATGGAAAAAGGTTACGATATAGGTCACGAGGTCAACCTTGGAGTAATTTGAAATGGATTTATAAGTGGAGTATGTATGCCAGATAAGAAGTCTCTATCTTTCATGGTTCAAAGGTTATGGCGTACAACTAATATACAAACAAACAAAGAGACAAACAGGTCAAATGCAATATGTCCCCGATCTATCCATCCGGGATCATATAAATTATTGCAAATAACATAAGCTTCCAACAATCCAACTAATAATCCTTCGGAAGATTTCGTGAAATCAATAATTACATGTACGGAACAATAAATGTCCGTTACTGATTTCAAATTGTAAATACATCTGTAGCAACGGTCTGAATAATGAAAATGCCCGTCAATTGGGCGACGGGATCATTGTTTGCGATATCATAGTTTAGTTAAAAATACAAGCGGACTGGAATATCTTTATTACGGATGTCGGAGAGTGCTCTGCAATTAGAATCAGAAACTCTTCTTCATACAACTGTAGTGTTTGTAGTGTACAGAACCGGAAACGTGTTAATTGAAACTCTGTTCTATAATGAGTCCGATTCAGCTTCAAATGACGCATGCGTACAACAGGCAGTGAATATCTAATATATTTTTTACACTACGATAGGAACGTACAACCATGTGTGATGAAGTTGACGCACATAGGGACAAACAGAAAGCAACAAATCATGCCGGTATTTATTGGCCTCTCGATTCCCTACCCGCGAGTTAATTCGAGCGAAATTTATGTGATCGCTAACTTTTAATTTGACTATTAAGATATTACATGTAAAAGTCTACCCGCGAAAGTTAATTCTAATCGAGAATAATGAAGAAGAAGAAGGAACCCCCCCCCCCCCCCTCCCAATATTCTGCTCTCTACGTCCTTTTAGTTCATCCCCGATCCATTCCACCTGCATTTCAGACCAACATACACCCAACTTTTTCAAGGCCGGACCATAGCCGATCTGATCAAGTTTACAGAGTGGGTCTTATCGAAGAAAGGTAGGATTTCTTGTGTAGAGAAGGCGTTATGAATACACCATTTTAAATGTATCCCAAACATCGCGAGCTTGTTAACGACCCTGGAAACTATGCCATTCTGCAGATTTACCAAAGAACATTAATCATGCAGTGTTGGCTGGTATTATCAATTTGGTGAAACATCCTTGGTGTCCATAAGTCAATATTAAGTGGACCCCACAATGTCGCAATAATTTTGATACAAAATTATATGAACTTACGAATTTTATATCATATTATATAAGGAACATTTCTGTTATATCAGACCAAGAATTCACCCTTCCACAAAACGCAGTTTTTTTTTTATTGTGATGACGTCATCTGAGGTTCGACAAAACTCCTACAAATACGCATTTCCTAACTACGTCATAAACAGAACGTTTGAGAAGCGTATTAATGTCGCGCTCTTTTACGAACCGAGGAAGAGCAAATTATTTGCCGAAATTTTCATTATGACCTTCAATTTAGGCTTATGACGTCAGAATGGAATGACGCAAATTTGACTGGCAAACACCGTACGGCGGATACTTATTTCCTTTGTCTTCTGAAATATACCCATCAAAATTGCTCACATATTAAAAGTAATGGAGAAATTATATATTGTTTTATCTAGTACAATCATCTGTTGTACCAGTAAGGCAATTACTGTCCGCGCCACTCACCTTGTAAACCGAAAAATCTGGATTTTCACTTATTTATCTTTAAAATAGTTTTACAAAATTAATATCAATAGACAGATCTTGTTTAGTCGTAACTTTTGGTGTATGTTGTATGTTTCTACGAAGAAGCATTCGTATTTGATAAGGAAAAATCATTTAAGATACGGCGTTTTCTATGTTAATTTTGACGTGACGTCGCCGATCTTTAATATTGAGTCTATAGGAAACTTCGCGACGTCACGTCAAAATTTAACATGGAAATCGCCCTATCTAAAATTGATTTTTTCCTATAAAATATGAACGCTTCTTCATACAAACATATAGCATACTCCAAAAGTTACAACTAAACAAGATCTATCGAATGGTTTTGCCTTTTTGAAATTATTTTGAAGATGAATAACTGAAAATCCAGATTTTCCAGTTTCCAGAGTGAGTGGCGCGGACAGTAAATACGTATGTTCTGAAAAAGGAGGTACATATATTGTGAGATTGTAATATGAGAGACAAGCACAAGGCTTACGTTAGAATTTCTCCGATATAGAAAGTGGATGGTAAAATCTTTTTTTTTTCTTCGATTTGCGATTCACTTATCCACATATATTTAGAATATAATGTTTTCATATCAGAAGGGACAGGCTTGGTGTAGTGGTTAAGCGCTTGGCTTGCGGCGCCGACGATCCGGGTTCGATTTCCCGGGTTGCGCCACTATGTTTAAGAGGTTGGTAACCTCCTGCTTCCTTGTCGCGATATAACTGAAAAATTGTTGAAAGCGACGTAAAACACCAATCAACCAACCAACCAACCATCCATATCAGAATGATCGATAAAAAGCCGGTAGATTTTGATATTAAACATTCCACAATTCCTATTTTTAGGTTATGATGGAACCCAGTTTAAGTGAAAAAAAGAGGATGTTTCAAGAATGGATGGCATAACTCATGTCTAGAATTCCTCGACATGGAATCAATAGAGTTAATATGTAAATATGTAAACGTTTCTTATATTATGAAATTTTCAATTTAAGTGAAATTTGAACAATGTTCTTTAAGATTATCTAAATTAAAGCAAAAGGATTACAAGTGAAAAAGTCAAAGGAAAAATACTGATATCCACTTAAAGTGCTATAAGATAAGAATGTTCACAATTTTTATATACAATGTGCGCATGTACATACACAAGTCGCTGACAAAAAAATACACTGCTGCATGATTGACTGATTTTTGTCTTACGTCACACCACGAATATTTCACGTATATGGTGACGGCATCTGCCTGATGCGGGGCATACACATTTTGACCTTTGCAACGGACCCACCCGAAGCAGTGAGGGATCTTTAACGTGCCATGCATACCACGACACGGGGCCTCGGTTTTTACTGTCTCATCCGAAAGACATCACACCGGCAAGACCAGAGCGGGACTCGAACCCCGGCCTCCCGATCAGGAGTCCGACGCGAAACCACTAGGCCACGCCGGCTTTACTGCTGCATGACTCCAATCACAAGATATATACAATAATCCATAAACAACTAGATGTATTTTTTCAGTCGTTACAGGAAGCCTTTTTTTACTCGGGTGTTCCCGTAAAATCGAGCAAATGGATATTTTTAGATATCTCTCAGAGACATGCTGAAGTAGAAGGAGCAGTGATTTTTATGAATTTTCAGTTATTATTTTGAGAAAATGCAAAATACCTCAGCATTCTAATAGCACTTTAATACTGAAAACAAACTTGCACATTGATTTTAGATAATTGAAATTCTATACTTGAAACGTCAATATTTGTACGTAATCACGTGATTTTTATGGTAATATTTGGATTAGACTATTGTGGACTGCTTTTGCTTTATGGTAATGTTTTGTTTAAAAAATTGCATCGGCCGGGAATCGAACCCGGGCCGCCCGCGTGGCAGGCGAGCATTCTACCACTGAACCACCGATGCTAGGTGAGCATTTGTAGATAATGTTAACGGAAAAATGTATGTTAAAAATATCCAGTTGACCAGTAAGTAGATTATGTAGATTTACTACTTTCTGGCGGTCAAACGAGGCTATGTCTTTATGAAAGGTGCATCAAAATATCCCTACAGTATGAAAACATTTTTGCTCGAAAAATTGTTAAAACTGACGATGTCACAGTATTTTACACATCGGTCATACCTTGGACAAACATTGAAAATATATTGTGACGTCACGAAATTCAATGAGTATTCCGCGAAAGGAGAGGAGGGATCATTGGTCACCATCTCATAGAATCAGAGTCTGTCCAAAAATGGCAGGAAATATTTTAGAAACTAAGAACGACGTTTTAAATTTCGATCGACTTTGTCACTAGATTTTGTTTCTCGTCACCTTTCAGTATTATATATCTTAACTCTTCCTTTTCAGCATAAATTATTGTCTTGTAGATTTTATGGTTTGGAAGTTTAAAACACTCGTAAACAATTTCTCTCTTTTCATCACAAAACACATTTGTATGCGAGCACCGCGTCAGTTATGAACGGCATTTTATTTTAATTTTATATCTTGTTTAAAATTGCATCGGCCAGGAATCGAACCCGGGCCGCCTGCTTGTAAACGGGCATTCTTCTTCTGAATCACCGATGCTACATTTATCAGACGGAAATATCTTTAAGGGATTAGGGTTACTTAGTAATGCAGATTAATATTCAGTTATGCTGTATGTAATGTAAATTTATTTGCTCATTGATTGATTGATTGATTATTGTTTTACGCCACTCCTCGGTAATTTCACGTATATGGTAACGACATCTGCCTGATGCATTGCAGAGAAATTTATACCTATGCAACGGACCCACCCGAAGCAGTGAGGGATCTTTTACGTGCCACGCCTACTGTGACACGGGACCTTGGTTTTTACTGTCTCATCCGAAAGACAGAACACCGGAGTGCCCAGAGCAGGAATCGAACCCAGGACCTCTAGGTCACCAGCCGAGCACCTCATCCACTAGGCCACACCGGCTTATTTGCTCTCTGCAACAGGAGGTGCATACTGTAATTCACCTATTAGTCGAAATTCTTTGTCCTCCTCCCACTTTTGATATCGGCGGTTTGTTGGAGAGGGTCAGAGAGATTCATCAAAAGTTGGAATTGTCAGTGATACCAGCCGACATCGACATGTACAAGCCTCTGGCGACAATTAAACATTTTACCAGAGAACTTAAACCTTATAATGCGATATGTAATTTACTCGATCAAGCGATATGATCTATAACTTCTGCTAGCTGCCGTTTTATCTTAAGACATGGCAAGATTCTCCACTTTGCCATTTGTGTATGCAGGATGACGTCGGATCTCGAAGAACGCGGATTTGTATTCGTAACGAATAGGGAAGAAACTGTGTTTGAGGATGCATCGTGCATACACAAATGGCAAAGTGGAGAATCTTTATGATCGAGTGAGTTAAATGTTCATTTATTTAGGTTAAATGTTCCTTTATTTGATTATAGGTTGCGAGTTCGCTGTTCAAACCATACATTAAGACAGCCATTTAGAACATTATGTTGCATTCAGTGTGTCAATTTCCGTAGACGTTCTGGAGTAGAAGTTTGTCAAAGGAGGATACACTCCTCGGCTTATGTCGCCCTTGACGGATGTGGTCTTGAGTACTTCATCTCTAATAAGTTTCGTAAAAACCTTTCTATCACTTCTAATGAGATGTTCATCCAAGCTTGTTAATACATACACAAAGTATATCCCCCCCCCCTTTTTTTTCAATCTTAACATTTTATTTCATAATGGAACCCAAATTACAAAACTTTTTCAATACATTTCTAGATTACTCCGATTTATCGGTTTGTTGATTTATGCAGCCGTCTGGAAGACGGTTTTCAAAGGAGTACACCCTCTTGGGCTTATGCAATCGGGACACCATCGCCATTTTTTTTTTTATATAAAAATAGACTCGGAAGCCCCACGGCGCATCGATATATACCAAATCGCTTCAATTCTTCGGCTTTCCTTGTATAAGCACAATGCGAAATGGGACGAAAAAAAGTTCATAGGATTGATTTTGTAATTAGGAAACGAGAAGTTCAGTATGAAATGTAATACCCGTTTTGTTGAATATTATACCATCGTAACGGCAATTCAGTAATCGTAACGAATTTCACATATTTTTTAAATGCTAGAACATTGGAAACGAATCGGAGGAAACTGAAAGGAACATTTAACCAGTGAGTTCGCTGACGTGCGCAGACTCCGCCATGAAAAAAATCATGTAAGTTCACCCATTCAGAGAAAAACAAATATAGACAAAAGCAGGCAATGAGCATAATTGCCTATTTTCGTGCAAACATGACAGGCCTGCTGATCATGGTCATGTGTGTTTACATAACTGGAAGTAGTCCCAATGGCTGACTACCTAGTACGTACGAGTCTTATTTGCGTACGGAAATGGACAAATTGTTACGATTGGGGCTTATGTTGTCCCAACCTTAATCCTGGGTGTTTTCAAAGGTCTAATTAGATCCGGAGATTCGAGAAATGGAGCCAATATCTACTGAAGGAAAATCAAGAGGGTAGTCACCTTGTGTATGGATTCATATTGAATATGCGTCCATTCACTATTACTGGGATCGGATTTATGACAATTTCGATTGAAAATTACAACCTTGTATTTCATTGCTTATATCAAGCATTTCTTGTCGGACTGATGCATTACAGAGAAACTTAGATTTATATAAGACCTATGCGGTCTATCCAACCCACCCGACTTGAGACGTTCAATTTAAGTGACAACCGTCACTCGAGATGGTTTTCTGAATTACGAGTCCAAATAACCACAAATGCAATCAAAGAAAATGAAATTTTTTATAATAATGCTCCATAGAGGGAATACAACTCAACAGATTACTAAAGTTGAGAGGTCAAAAAATTAATTCTAACACACAAGGATTATCTTGCATGTCCGAAGCGGAACAGCTTTCCTTCTTTTATAATGAACTCGCTTTGATTGTCAGAAAATGTACACATGTATGTTAAAAATATTAACGTGATACATTTAAAAAAGAAATTTATTTATGAAATCCATTTTTTTTTTTTGGTACAAATGTTTTAATATAAGGAAATGGCGATACATGACAATCATAACATTGAATTACACGTACGTTCTCTCGGACTTTATTGTACATAGAGCACTATGCCAAGAGCACTACAACAAATATGCAAAATTACACATGACACTAAGCGATAAATCATGAAATACCGGTCCAAATGCGCATGGCAATATATTTTTCGTCACAAAATGTAATTAATTTCCAACATGAAGATACTTTTTTTCTGCATTTCAATATAAACATAGGGGATTTTTCATTAAGTTTCATAGACTGTAATATAGTTTATATAATACAATATCATTTCTTTAATTTTTAATTTTCAAAGACAGGTACCTTTGAGATGCAAACTTATAACGAATGTATTTATTGTAGTTGTTGCTGCTTGACATTAAAAGCATTAAATTACAACTATTCCGTCATTTTCCGTTGTAAAAATGTAAATAACACGGGTCATCGGCTTCATAAAGTCAAATGAGACGAAAAATATGTAAAAACGTAATTACGAGTAAACGGACCTACCATTGATTTAATAAAGTATATTCAAATGTCTACATATTATCTAATACGGCAATTGTATTATTTTGAAGAAATATGACGAAGTTCAATATCCGTTCATGCTATGTGCATGTGTGATTTTTTTTTTTTTATGTTACTCTGATCTTGTAATCATGATTTTTGCAACGGAAATATTTTGATCTTTTACTCATCTAGACCCAAACTCCCACGATTTGTCGCACGTACTCTAACAACATATACCTATCTATTATCTATTCTACACACATGACTACAAACCATCTTTAAATAGATGAATCCACCGGTTAAAAACTATCTTTCTCGTGACAATTGAAAACTATCAACATATTTGAATTATATACAAAATGAAAAAGTACACAATGCGATACAAAACTTGTAAAAATAAAAATTTTAATTTACATACTATGGTTTCACTTTGTACATATCTCTAGAAGCGCATATTGAATCAAAATATCCAAAGCATGACACGTATTTTAAAGCAGAATGTAGACCCACAAGTAATAATAGCTTTTAAGATAATATAAATTGTATTTTAAAATTACACTAAAACACAAATAGGCATTTTCTTTCCTACTTCGAAATGTTTTATTCTACATAGATCTACTTATAGAAGAATATAACCAATCAAATCAGTAGGATGGGATTTTTAATAGAGTACCCATGCAAGTTGAAAGCATTGAAACGGAAGGATTAAATAAAAGTTAACTAAACAATTCGAGAAGCGAAGTTGCGCATTATTAAGATTATCTATCAATCTACACCCGACCAACTCCACATGTGTTGCTAACGATGTCAGCTTTGACGTCTTTCAGAGTTTCAAAACTTGTGACCTGGAATACATCGCTTGCAGACGAGGCAATTTGATTAAGTTCGTTAGCATCTTTCAACCCGATACCGATTCCAAGGACATGCGCACCAGAAGCCTTGATAGTTTCCGCTGCAGGGACCGTATCATAAGAATTGATGTTAGATTCACCGTCTGTAATTACTACCACTATGTTGTCCGCGCCTCTCCTTGCGCCATATTCACCATTCAACATTTCATATGCTGCTCGGAGTCCACCTGCAGTGTTTGTAGACCCTGGGGTGTATCGAGTGCTAGACACAGCGTTTCCTAGAGATTTAGCGTCCCTGTAGCGACCGAAGCTGAAAATAAGGTTTACGTCGGTGCTGTACGTTATCATGGCGAAGCGGTTGCGATTGTTGCCACTTATGAGTTCCTCTGAAAGCGTGCGCACAAAGGCCAGGACACTCTTGAAGTTCTCCTCCCCTACGCTAGAGGATGAATCTAACACAAATATTATATCTTTTTCTGAAGCACATTCTGAAATTACAAAATAAAAACATTACAGACAAATATAAATGTAATATACTGTCTAACAATACACGGATCCACTTTCGTCGAATGTCAAGCACTTTAGCGCAAAATACGACTATGATGACGTCACGCAAGGTTGGACAAATCGGACATTCGATCTTGACGTCATAAGCATAACAATCAAAAGTCCGCCTAACATCGGTTTCTGTGCTGAAAAGTGGATCAGTGTATTTGCTGACGTAACACGGATTTGTTTGAATAGGAAAAGGTCCATTGGTAGCCTCTATACCCACAGAACCATGCTTTGCGAAGTCATCGGGTATAGTGACATAAGTTTAATCAAATATCTAACAATTTAAGTGTACGTTGAAAACTTTTTAGTTTTGAAAATTATTACATATTATAGAGTAGATAAGTAAAACACGAAGAAGTACAGAAGAGTAAACCATATTTCATAGTCCATGGAATAAAAGGACAAATGCCAATAAAATCGAGGTGAGACCAAGTGCCTAGGAGGAGTAAGTTTATATGATATCTATCAATAACAGATTATCATTCTCAAAGTAAAGTCTCCTCTTAAGAAATGATGTCATTTAAAAATGACCTCATAAATATTATACGTCACCTCTGTACTAATCACTGCACATTACAAAGTAAGCAATTTGCTACATAAAGGTATTGATATGTATTCAAACATAAATAGAACACATATATTGCTCTTCAGTTTTCTCTTTTAGTTTAACAGAGTAAAATAAATATACAATTAAGAATTTCATTTGAAAACATTTTTGTTGTTAGTGATATTAATAAATTTACCATTAGAACAGTATGGTCCATTGTAACCTCGGGCACATTTACAGCTAAAACCATTGATTTGTGGAACACAAGTTCCACCATTTCTGCAAGGTGAGGTATCACATACTGATGGATCTGTAATACATATAAATGACGTCATAAGCAAACCTTTGCATAGCTGCCGTGCCAGTAGAATAAGCCTACTCATGTTGAGCAGACATCCATACATCGAATTACGTAAACTTGTCAAAGTAAATATCGAGCTAGTTGATGTGATCTTAAACGTTGTCAGGAACTGTTAATATATATTCATTTCAGAAGCTTTGAACCTGAATAACCTGTTTTAAACGACCGACTTTCTATTTTCTTTACAGATAATTGTTTATAAGAAATAAACTGTATTAAGAGACCTTCTGTCTTAAGTGACCACTTTTCCACCTTGTGTATGGCAATAACTTAAAACACGTTTGATTCTACCTAGACTGTTCTTTTACCTTTACATGTACTATCGACAATCTTGCTGCTGAGATTGAATAATGCGGCGTAGTCGTGTAAAAGGAACGCATTCTGTGTAGCAGGCTCGCTAGCAATAGCGTTCAGCTCCGTCGGATTGAATCCACCTACTCCAATAGCAATGATGTGAGTACCATCCTGTTTGAGGTAGATTGCTTGAGGGATAGTGTTTTCTGGGTTGATGTTGGACACTCCGTCCGTAACGACGACCACTGAAGCGAAATGAAATCACCAGTGTAGACATGTATAGATGATGGATATATCCAAACTATAAGTCCGAAAATCAGGATCCCAAAGGACAAGCAGAATCAGTGAAAATGAAAACCAAATAGAAAACAACGAAAAATGTCTACTTGAAGAGAATATGTGACAAGCAAAATCAGTGAAAATGAAAACCAAATAGAAAACAACGAAAAATGTCTACTTGAAGAGAATATGTGACAAGCAAAATCAGTGAAAATGAAAACCAAATAGAAAACAACGAAAAATGTCTACTTGAAGAGAATATGTGACAAGCAAAATCAGTGAAAATGAAAACCAAATAGAAAACAACGAAAAATGTCTACTTGAAGAGAATATGTGACAAGCAAAATCAGTGAAAATGAAAACCAAATAGAAAACAACGAAAAATGTCTACTTGAAGAGAATATGTGACAAGCAAAATCAGTGAAAATGAAAACCAAATAGAAAACAACGAAAAATGTCTACTTGAAGAGAATATGTGACAAGCAAAATCAGTGAAAATGAAAACCAAATAGAAAACAACGAAAAATGTCTACTTGAAGAGAATATGTGACAAGCAAAATCAGTGAAAATGAAAACCAAATAGAAAACAACGCAAAATGTCTACTTGAAGAGAATATGTGACAAGCAAAATCAGTGAAAATGAAAACCAAATAGAAAACAACGAAAAATGTCTACTTGAAGAGAATATGTGACAAGCAAAATCAGTGAAAATGAAAACCAAATAGAAAACAACGAAAAATGTCTACTTGAAGAGAATATGTGAACCCCTTTGATCAGGTGCCCGGGGAGAGTGAGCATCTCCTGCTTGCTAGCAATACCCGTCACATATACCCAGTAGAAATAGTCAAATCGTGTAATTTCCGACAATTTATTGAAAAATCTTTTCTCCAAACTCTTCAAAAATGCTATCGATAAGAATGTTCAACATTTGGATGACATCTGTTTCAGTATATTTATTTTTGAAATCAGAATTTCCCCTGAAAAGTAAGTTTTATCATGGCTTATAACTGTATATTTGAACTTGCGGCTTCAGTTACATATTTAATTTAAAGAAGTCATGATAAGGAAAAAGAAGACTGGGGGCTAAAGTACAACAGCAGTTATGTCGAAAATCCAAATTCTTTGGCATAAAGCTAACAAGTGGTCTGTTTGATAAGAATGGTGCTGAAATGTAGATCATTGAATCGCTAATACTCAAAAATAACCACACATCGTTTTTATGGCAATGCATAACTTAGATTTAATGATTGATCTATTATTGTTTTACGTCACCATTCACGATTATTTCACGTTCATGGTGAAATATCTCCCCGATGCCTTGTATGAAAATTCAGACCGCCTGAAGCAGTGAGGGATCTTTTACGCATACAGTGACAATGGACATCGGTCGCTTACTGTTATACGAACATTAAACAATAGCATGTCTATGACTTTAATAGAAAATTCCGTTTAGCGAATATATCAAAGGTCAGATTATTGGGCGCAAAATGTGTGTCTTTCAATATTATTATATCTATTGCGATATTGATACATTAATCATAAAACACAAACATTTCTCTCCAACACAGTAATTCATTACGAATTCGCCTTGAAAACATTGCATAGCAATTAATAGGATTATTTGTTGAAATGCCCATGTAGTGCATAGTGCACAGAATTTTCATTCGTTTTTTGTTACCATGTTGATAAGTGTCCAAACTTTTCATATACATTTGAGAGACATAACACGACAAACCTTACGTTAAGTTGATATAGTGACTCCTGAATGCACCTTGATTCTGTGCAACAAAACTTACAAATATTAGGCACATCTGGTCGATCTCCTCCGCGACGTCCGAGTATGGCTTTTCTCACCATCTTCAGACCACCTGCCGTGTTTGTATTTCCATACACATAATCCATGGCTGAAATTGCATTCTGTATATCCTCCTTATACTTGTATTCATTCAATCGGAATCCCATCCGGGCATTTGAGCTGAAGGTTGCCATGGCAACCCGTGTGGCATCTGGGCCGATATTGAGGTTGTCAATGACGCTGTATACGAACTCCTTCATGTGCCGGAAATGTTTATGTCCTACACTTCCGGATGAGTCAAGCAGGAAGACAAGGTCGGCTTTACTGTTGCAAGCTGTATCGGAAGTTAGTATGAAATATCATTTAATCGTCAGTAAATTGTATGTCAAGAAATGTTGTTTAGGTTTAGCGCGATAAATAATATTACATTTTATTTTTTAGATTTGCCCTTTACAGATTGAAAGAGGAAATTTCCAACTGGTACTCTGTTTCTTTTATTCACAACTGTATTTATTTAATAGTTATGTAGCTTTTGCTAATGAAGTACCATGAAGGTATGACAAACAAAATAATTTCTTCGGGAATTTCATTGAATTTCATTGCACAATCTTCGTATATAATTTATGAAAATATACATTTGCAAACCATCATGTATTGTATTTATATATGGGGTATATATGTATTATGATATGAAAGAGATATCAGATTTCCGTTGATAGATATATAATTTACAGCACTACTTACTTCTCTCGCAGTTTCTGCCGGAAAAGCCTCGTTTGCAGCGGCATTCGTACTTGGCGGTAGGCAAGTTGACACAGACGCCGCCATTTTGACAAGGGTTGGTAGAGCAGATGTCAGCGTCTATAAGATTCAAAGGGAAATAGAAAACAGAAACAGAAAATAATATTTTAATGTATTTACATTCGCAAATATGATATTAATTTGCCTACCCCCCCCCCCCCCCCCCCCCCCCAAAAAAAAAAAACAAAAAACAAAAAAAAAAAACAAAACAAAAAAAAAAAAAAACAAAAACCAAAACAAAATAACGTCTCTTCATTTCTACCACGTTTGGTGAAATTCAAAAGAACGATGTAAGAGGAGATGCGACGACAATCTATTGAGAGGATGTCTAATATAATTCATACGTTTTTACGTTCAAGGTGCATTAACTCCTGCAAACTTTAGAAAGCATAATTCTCTCCCTTCATCCACATTTTCAGGTTCTAATCTTCATTGCTGCCAGGTTTGGTGAAATTCCATTGAACGGTGTAGGGGGAGTTGCGACGACAAACTATTGTCTACAGACAGACGGACAAGGTGATTCCAACATACCCCCTACAACATTGCTGTGAGGGTATAATAAATAAAAAAAGTAAATAGATAAATATATAAAGAGGAGGAGATTATATAATGTCCTTCGTGAAACAAATTTGAATGTCAAAACGGACGAAACTGAATTTGTACTGACCATAATAAGAGAGAAAGACGAAATCCTTTCCCCTTTACTGAAACATTTTAGAGAAAAAAACCCGGATGCTTGAAATATTGACCTCATTGTTGACATGTAATATACTTTTAAAGTAGTATTTGTTAGAAGCATAGAATATCCTCACCATTGCAGAAGAAGGACATTAGAGTGTCGGAGATGGCATCCAACCCGGAGACGTCGGAGGTAAGATGTAAGTATGAAGGTGTGGGACTGGAGACTGCAGAAGCCATAAACTCCTCGTCAGATCTTGACAACTCAATACCTGAAATAGAGACATTACATGATCAAGAATGTGTTCAAGATTTTGATAAAGCCATTTGCAAAATAATTTTCTATGAAGAGCTTACTGAAAAGCGGAATATTTTTGCGAATCCGATACCTTGTGCAAACATGTGAAAAAAGTTTTAATTTGTAATGAAGGGAGATAAACTTCAGACTTGTTTTTTTATACAAACGTAATGAATTGAAAAGTTTGTACAGCCTATATGATCTACCTATGCCGATGACACGTGCTCCGGTCATCTTTAGTTTACTGGCCTCCGCGATGGCAGATTTCTCCTTCCTTAAGCTCTTTGTGATGAGGACAACGTAATTTGCCACCGAGTCTCTGTCACTGTTGGCTCCAAGAATACGAGTTCGGGCTTGCCTAAGACCTACCGCGGGATTAGGATTTCCTTTCAGTTTCCTGTAAAAAGTTACTTCTGTAAGTTTCGTTTTAATAGGAACAATGGCTTCAAGTGTTATAATGTATGCTTCCCTGTATGACCCAGATTCTAACATTCTGGCAAGCAAAGTGTAAGGCATGGATACATGTACCGCTGTCAAATACTGTAGAATATGTTTTCCGGATTCAATGAATTTTACCCTCAGTTAGAATGTTGGTGCTTGAAATATAGGAATTACAAGAAGTAAATGAACACCTCCCCGCATTTCCTTTCCCACAAATACGTTTTAGGTGAGAAAAGTTATTGATATTAATACCTGAGACCATATATAGCGGAATTAGCGGCTCTCTTTCTTGCTCCATTTCCCAATGACAACACCATACGGGGAATCTTTGAAAATTGGACTACACCAACGCGGAAGCCTCCTCGTTTGAAAGTCATTCGTCGGATGATGGAGCGGATGAATCTCTTGATGTACCGCAGTTCTTTCCTTCCTACGTAGCGTGACGTATCCACCACAAATACAACGTCACCTTTTGCCTGGCATCCTGAAAATAAAGAAGAGTGACAAATAAAAATTATGTGTGGACAAACTAATCTTGGCATACCGGTCACCTCTATAAAGAAGTCAATGCTTACGAACGGTCTTAAGAAATGAGTCCTTTATTTTTATTTATTTATTATTATTATTTTTTTTTTTTTGGTTGATTGAGGTATCAACCTAACATTTGGACGGAAAACTGCATCAGTGCGCATTGATGCAAAAGTTTTCTGTCCACATTTTAGGTTGATACCTCAATCAACCAAAAAAAAAACATAGGATTCATTTCTTATCATTTTATTTAGCTTATATATGAAAACAAAAATTAAATAAGTGTCCAAGAAACATAATTTATCATGGCAATACATTACTTTTTTTTATCTCTGATACATGTGACTTGATCACGTAGTAATACAATAACAAGGTAAACAACATTTTGAAGTCAATAATGGCGGCTAACACGAAATTCGAAAATTTGATCCTAGTGTCTATTGAAAAGATTAGAGGTGAAAAAGAATGAACAATTATTAAAAACACGACTTAATGAAACATGCATATGAGGATGATAATCTGTTACCTAAGGTGTTTATATTTTAAATGGTATTAGTATCATTAGAAATGCAATGTGTATTGACTAGTGCACGTGCGTGTCACAAGGTGGAAAGTGTAGGCTCAAGGACTTGGATCGGAGGAAGCACCTGCCCTAGTGCCCGTTCTGTTTGCCCAGTCGGGTATGATACCGTAGAAATTTTAGCTATCAACGTCCATTATCAAACGATCGGCTAGTAGCAGACGAGTACTGTTTTTATTTTGTACTTGACTGCATGCATTTCTAAACAGCACTGTAGTCTGTAGCCTAGTAGATAGACCTAGTTATATTTTACATTTTTATAGAATAAGAGTAAGAAATTATATTTCATATTTAATAGTTTCTGAAGTGAAGTGCGATTTCTTTTGTACTTTGCATTCATAATATATAACGAAATCTATAAACAACACGGGAATCACGGTTCCATAAATAGAACGGGGTTTCGCATTCCAGAGGAAACTAGCGCCGGCAATTGTGACATTTTGTTGATGCAGAAATGAACTAAATTTTTAACCAATCAGATTCGCCGCAAAACCATGAACACAAGAAAATTAAATGATAAAAATTTAAATTTCCATCTATGTTCTCTTGCCAGTAATGATAATGATAATAATAAATTGACAAATAAATGAATGAAATAATAATAAACTTTGGTAGAAAGCTCACCTATGAGTAAAAATCACTTTTAAATATCCACTTTGGCCCATTGTTTCCCAGGTTTGGCGGTACCATGGATACACTTCAGATATATATATATATATATATATATATATATATATGTAGAAAATAGAGCTAAATCGTAGTATCGGACGTTTTGTTTAGTATTAAAATGTGGAAATAAGGTAAAAAAAAAAAGTTTTAAACCCAATCTCCTTTATTACATTTTTTGCGGGGTTCGACTCCCTAGAAAGCGATGTAGTTTTTATGTCGTTGTGCCGATTAGTTAAGGTGCTATATTTGATAAATGTTTTGACAATATTTATTTTCAAATTCTAACGATTTATATACTTGTTTACGTCGAAATAATGTCAAGACTGCAAACGGTAACTCAAGATTTACAATAAAACATTTTGCGGAAATCTAATCCCAAGAAGTCTATATGATTTTCGTAAGGTGCAGCACTCGGGTTAAGGATTTATGATTAACCGCATATATAGAACATCGCCCTAAATCGTAGTGTCTGGTGCATTATTTGCCATTAAAAGTGGAAATAACATCAAGACCAAAGGTTTGAACCCAAATCAGTTTAACTCCCTAGAAAGCTTCATAGTTTTGATGTCGTTGTGTCGAATAGTAAGAGTGCTATATTTATTTAAGTTTTTGATAAAAGATTTTTGCAAATTCAAACGATTTTTGTACTCGGTTTACGTTGATATACCCCTCCGGAATCCGGACACATAAATGGATTCATATATTACTCGGTGACATTGTAAATCGGGACCTCGGTTTAAAAAATGCGATCGCAAGTTATTCATATACGCTAATGATATGATGATGATCAAAAGTGGATAAAAAAATAAAAGAATTTCAAGATACCAGTACAACGTTACTTACGTCTGTTGCAGTTCATGCCTGTGTAACCTGGGACGCAGTCACATGTGTATCCGCCATTTTTCTTCAGACATTTCCCGCCATTTGAGCAAGGAGCGCTTTCGCAATAGTCAACATCTACAGAAAGAAACACAGAGAACCAATCAAAGACACAAAAATTATTGAGTTAAGATTTATCTGAAAGTCGAGTTTGTAAAATTCTGTATACATCTCTGAATTGTAATGCAAAATACAAAAGAATTATTTTGTATAAAGATTTGACGCTAAAAATGTTTAAACTCCGAAATTCTCTTTTTACCGAATATGTTAACACTATAAATGTAAAATGTATCTATTTCCATTTTAAGGCATGTGTATACATGTACATTTTATGTATTCAAATAGGTATGTATGGATCTTTGGACATATTTTATTAAGTACAGAGTACAATGTTATGGAACATTTTTTTCAGTTTTCAGTCTGTATTTAAACGAGTTTTTTGCACACCGTTTTGGAACAAGACTTCAACTAAAAATTCCTGACAACAGTTTGATGTATTTAACAAAATTTGAATTTGAATTGAATTTGTTTACTCAACATTGGGCTTTTATTTTGAGGTGCATTTAATTACATGGAAACCAAAAAGGGATACATATAACATTGTTTTAACCTTTATTACCCAATGATGAAGTTATGTTTGTAAAATAGGCACGCCTTTATTTCCCTTCCAATTTCTAACTAAAAGGAACGCATTTACATATGAACCCCTTTGCAATAATAATAACATAGGTTTGCAAATGTTTCGTATTTTTTAAAAAATAAATCTTAAATTTATGTGAAATTATTTGTCTGTAAGTACGTGATCTAAAGAAAGTTTTTAGGATACAAGTGATCAAGCCGAAAGGAGAACGGAGATGTAAAGTAAATCTATCTAAAATCGAAAAAGAAATCTGCACCTCGCTTTTTAATGATAGGGACTCTACAATTGACATGTCAATGCTTGTGCGTAGTGGTGCGCTATTATTGTTAATATTGAAGAATTTCAAACTTTAATGGAAATCTGGCATATATTATATTGCTTGAATCATTTCGTATGGTCATTTTAATCACCCCCACTCTTAACATTAATATACTTACTGTCGTACACTACGGAAAGCACTTGGTCCCTTAATTCGTGCAGATTCTGTTCATTTTGTATTTCTATTGTGTTGATTCCTTGAGAGAAAGCAATATTATTGACCTCGTCACGCTGCCTTAATTCAATTCCAATAGGAACGATCTGAATATCCGACTGCATAGCCATCTCAGCCTCGTGCAACGTTTTACCCGCATTGATGTCAGCCGATCCATCAGTCAAAAGGTAGGCTATATTTCTTACTCCCGGTCTGTCGTTGGCGCCATTGAACATCCGGGTTCTTAAAGCCGTAAAGGCTGCCGCCATGTTGGCTTGCCCCCTTGTATAGTGAATGCTATCCACGGCATAAACCATAGTTTCTGTGTCTCTGTATGTGCCAATGTCGAACTGAACCATGGCAGAAGAGCTGTATTTCATCACACCCACGCGAATGTCGCATTCTTCTGTATTCATTTCACGGATGAGGTATTCTACATATCTGCGCATGCGTCCGAATGCGTCATTTCCCACTGTTGTTGATGAATCCATGACAAATACAACATCAGCCGGTTCACCACATCCTAGAATTACGTGAAATAATGAATTACAATATTGTTTGATAATTTTACGATATGGCAATTGAGGGATCGCCAGATCCAACTTTAACCACGCCCATAACGTAGTTTCATTGTGACGTCACAGTGAAAGTCGTGTTTGACGGGCCATTTATTTATGACGTCATAATGAAAAAATGTGCCAAAAGTTGTGATGTCGGGCTTTTGACGATCAGTCAATTACAGGACGTATCACGGAGAATCAAATATTTCAGTGTTAGAGGAGAAAGAAAGTTGATTTTTAAACTTATCATAGAATTTTAATATTGCTGTCGATATGAACATAATAGGAGCACAACTAACTGAAGACCTTGTAGGATACAAGCATACATATTAATCAATCCGTGTATTTGACTGAAAGACTGAACCACGCATTGCCAAGTTGAAAAACGTCATTTGCACCATATCTTAAAATCTTGAATATTGATATATTATCAAGTAGTGTTGCACTAAATAACACCAGAAGGTCACAAATGACAATGTAACAAATGACACGTCCTGGTTTGTACAATAACAACCAACTCGAATTAACATAAAACATATTAACGCGCCGGATTCTTTTTATCCAAAACCGTAGATAATTAAACGAATTGAAATTGTCAAAAATTGAATCTTTCCTTAAATATATCGTGAAAGAGTAATGGATGATCAGTTCATTACTCCTGAAATAGATCTATCGACATTTTCAAATACATTTTATCTCATCTCGTAAGGTCCAAACGTAAAATCATTTAGTTTCCAGGTCAAAAATGCAGTAGCGGTTCTTAAATGCTAGACGTTCATTAAAAATAAACTATGGCACTTTGAAAACTTACTAAGTTCGCACGTATCACCATGGTAGCCATTGATGCAGGCACACTGGAAACTGCCTAAGCCATCGATACACACCCCTCCAAATTTACATGGATTGGTTGCACACAGATTAGCATCTGGAATTGGAAGAACAAAATAAGAAGGCATTTAATGTCGAAAGGTATCAGTAAATAAATCTTATGATTAGGAACTGACATAGAAGTTTTCAACAAAAGTTAGTATTTCAAATAAAACAATCTACTATATGAATTTAAAGTCATCCTAACCCCACACCACTCCCATCCCACCACTTTTATTCTTTTTCAGACTTATATTTCCTTTGAAAAAGAAATGTATTATTTAGATTTATAAAGAATCGCAGTCGCAACTTTTGGTATACAACTAAGAATGATGGAATTATTTTTATCACAGCTACCATTTGAAATCATGTATCTCCTTTGGTCTTCTCTGAAATTTGTTTGTCGTATATGACGAAGCATTGTCCATTTCAAATTTCTGTTGTGTTTGCTTTACATATTTAAATGAGTAGATAAATAATCAAATAATAAGTGTTTCTTTATTGCGAAGCGGATTATAAAAAGTGTGCACTGCTTCAAATCATATTATCGCAATAAATTGCAAAAACTGTTAAAGCTAATCCTTATAATTTAAATAAAGATTAGAATAATGTAAATTAACAACATTAGATTCTTTTTTAAACTGCAAATGAAAAAAAATGTAACAACAAAAGCGGAGGATAATATCCGCATAGCTGATTGCTCCTAGCAACCCCCAACGGCGGAAGCAGGCATGCCTAATGAACCAAACCAATTTATGAAGCTATAATATGGTTTCAATGGCCAATCAAATTTCTTGTGTCATAAAAAATTAAATTATTCGTAATGAAACCACACCTTGACATAAGGGTGCTACGAGTTTATTCTTCAAGTTATGTAGTACATCATAGTTTTCTACGCGAACAAGATTGTCATTGATTGGTGGAGATGTTAAACCAATCAGTTCGCTTGTTCTTTCCGAAAATCCTACAGCAACTGTGATGATGGTCACCCCTGCGCTTTTCAGGAGTCTGGCTTCAGGAATTGTCTGCTGATGGTTGATGTTCGATTCACCGTCCGTGATAATGATAACAACATTTGAGACTTCTACAGAAACGAAAAACAAAGACTAGTATATTTAAAAACGACTAAGAATAACACAATGACCTTTAATTTTATTCTTTCTATTATTTGTTGATCTTCAGGACGGAGTTTTACAACGATGCACATGCCTTAAATAAGCTAAGACGGTTGTAAATATATATAAAAATATATGTAGTTCCAATTTCTTTGATATCACTCGGTTTCATCTTATTATAATCAATCAATCAATGTTTGAAGTGAGGGTAAACGGATATACCGAGAAGAATCTTACAGTTACACGTGCAATTCACATGTTACTATAAGAATCAATATAAAACAGAGCAAATTTGCAATTCCATATTTCTTTTTCAACTTGAATTTGCAAGTTGAAAGACATTTAGTATGACAAAGCTCCTATCAAAAACAAAAGATTATACACTTCATACATGTCAATGTTCGTAAGTATTAGGTATAAACAATATTGTCTTTTATATGGACATTATATATCAGTTTACCTGGTCTATCTCCTCCTGCCGGTGTAAACATTTGCTCTCTGGCCATTCGAAGTGCATCGGCAGTGTGAGTTGACCCATACAAATAATTTACATTTCGAAGTGCCTCTTCAACTTCTGCTTTTGTTGAGTAGCTGCAGATAAATACTTTTTTAAGAATGTCTCCAAACATATGTAGTGTGAAATATTTATATATCTATATCGCATTTCAATTTAAGTTTTATTGTTTTATTAGTACCATGCTTGGTTGCATGCTTATTTCATTGACAATTGAATTGTAACAATTTCTTTTATGAATAACAGACTTGTTTTTACGTAGAATATAGACTTTATCTTTATATAGACAAAACAAAGGATCTTTCAATTGTATCTATAGCCAAGAAATCCAGGTGTAAATAAATAATAATTACTATAGCCTGGAATAACTTTACGATCATCATTAATCATGATTACTCTAGCCCGTAAAATGCAGGTGGGCGTTACAAATTTGTAAAGGAAACTTACCTATTGAGATTGAATTCGAGTCTCGCGCTGTCGCTGAAGGAAATAACACCAATTCTAAAGCGGCCAGTATCTATCTCTAAGTCCTCAACCGTCTGGTAAGTGAAGTTCAGTACCTTGTAAAACCCATCTCGGCCCACACTTCCGGATGAATCCAAGATGAACACAACGTCTCCTCGAGATGCGCAGTCTTTTAAAATGAATAAAACAATACCTTTAGAATTGAATCCTTTCGTTTTATAGATTTATTACACATATAAGCGGCTATCTGACGTCAAACTATTATAACGTCAGTCAATTATATGGCAACTGGTATAAAATTACGGAAAGTGATATACAAACATAAAACATTGTATGATGTCACAATATTTTGATGTCAGATACCTTGGTCCAGTTGTTCTAAATTTTAATCACTGGTTAATCTAACCAATGGCTAAATTTGAGACAATTATCTAACTTATAATATTTCCGTATAAGAATCGAAATTGCTTTACAAAGCCTCCCCATATGCTACAAATCAGAACACAGTCATAGATATAGTTAGATAAAATTTAACCCGCGGTTAGCTTAACCGGTGGTTAAAGTTTTGTACAACTGGCACTTGGTCTAAATTAAGGTTAGATTTGTGTTCTGTAATGTAGCTTCTGTAGCTTTATGTATAAATGTAAGAGGGTTATAAAGAACTTAAAAGAACATATCCATCATTAATATGTACATGGCTTACCTCCCGTGTATGGTATCGTGGGCCTTGGTGCTGTAAAAAAAGAAGGTCATCATGACAAAACATAATAAGTTTACAGACAATGAAATAAGAAATCAAGAAATAAGTAAAAATGATAGATGTTCCCCGAACTGCAATAAACCACTGGATGAATCCATTTGAAAAACCTCAAAATTATTTTCCAGTTACATTAAATATTTGATTAGATTTAATCTAAATTAAATCAAACATAACTTAAATAAAACTTAATTGAAATTGAATGAAATTAAAAAAAGGTATTGGAAATGCTTGGACTGGCAAGCAGAAACAACAGCCACTATAAGCTCCGAAATAAAATATAATATGTATTATATAACTTAATATGCAATATGACCAAACGCAAGTGATTATAAACAAATGCAAATGGTTTTTTTTTTTATTCCAGTTGCTGAGTGTCCCTGATTTTAAAGAATGACCTGCGTAACAATTAACATTTGTATGAAGTATGATCACTGCCTGTTGAAAAGTCATCGAAATGTACGCCCGTTTGAAATTTGAGCTTAGAGTGACATTGATCTTCAAATGAAATCTAATTTAGTTTTGCTCCAAAATTCATATTCCGAGTGACAATTGTGTTAATGACAAATAAATTCTGTAAAACGGTTTAGAAGATATGGGTTCAGACGGACAGACAGACACGAACACACGACAGCGACCATATGTTCCCCAAAACGTTTAGGGGAACATTAAATTATAGGCACTCTCCCATTCTTACTGAAACAGGAGCGTCAGGTTGTACTAGATAGCGTTTTATAATTACCATTCGAAATGTTTTGTTAGAGCATTCCCATTATTTAACAGTTAAATGGTTGAAAGTCGCAGAACTTATATGTGCGACTTATGATTGTAAGATGGTATTAACCCATGGCGATAATACTGCATAAAACAAAACACAAAGAGACAGGTAGACGCAGGATAAATTGATCCCTAAAGTATGGCATAGATTTGTTTGTGAATTTCAAATTCTGTATGCACATCTGGTGCACAAATGTATAACGTATAAACGTTGTACGTTGTATTATAATCACTAGGCCGGCGTCACTTCCGGTGGACTAAACTAAGGAGTATCTTTCGCATGCTTAGCCCTGTCCTTAGATTAATTCTAGATTGGCTGACTTTTAGGTCGCTTTGATTATAATTCAGCTTCACATATGCCCTGCTTCACTGAAGAGACATAAGTTGTCCAAATGTGCACCTGGTGCACAAAATTATAATATTTACATGTTCTACTATATAGTTTATAAAAACAACCATAATCAGAATCACTACATCAAAGATACGATTAATGTATTATTTATAGAAAAGGTGTAACGGTATATCGCGATACAGAGGCCATGTTACGATAAGATATCTACCTAGTGATACCTCATATCGCGTCAGAGAGGCCACGCTATGATACGATATGCCTATCATGATCCGATACATCGCGATACAGAGGCCAAACAAACGATGCATGCTAAAAGGTGATAAGGCAAAGATATGTCGACACCTCTCCATATAAAAGATTGTAACAGATTTTATGGTTTGTATATTTCAATTTTAAAAAATCATTCACAAACCCTCTTAATCAATTATACATGTTACAATTAAAAATCAAGCAAAATAAATGTAGATATCTTAATTTGTCAACTTAATCTTTATATTGTTTTATCTTTTTATTAAAAACTTTTTTATTTGAAGTTATTATGTATATTTCTTATTAGTATATTTCTTTTTTCTGCAGCAAAAACCATTTTTGAATATTAAACTGCCGAAAGTAGTTTAAAATCCGATTTCTTGACTAGAATGCGAATCACCAAACATATCGTATCGTTGTTAAATATCATATCGCGAAAAACTAGATGGGTACATCTATAACAAATCCTTACTTGTAGTTGTGGTAGTTGTGGTCGTGGTGGTAGTTGGCGGGGGTGTGGCACGAATTCTTACTTCTTCTGGTATCTTAGGCACTGAAATATAATGACAAAAAGTAATGTAAATTAGCGTATCCATATATGTGTAATAATAATAATAATAATAATAATAATAATAATAATAATAATAATAATAATAATAATAATAATCAAAGGGGGGGGGGGGGTTGAGAAGAAGAAGAAGAAGAAAAAAACAAAGACCAAGCAAAGCTCCTTAATGTCATTCAGATATACACAAGATATATAAAATTGTACATAATTCTGTAGAGTAGTATATATTTGTAAATGCCTCTAATATTTGGTTCGAATATAAATCTTGTATTTAATTCTTAATTTATGTATTTACTCACTGATCTTCTTATTCAACTGTAATTTACTGATTATTGTTTATCTATTTACATTTATTGATAGTAGATATACAAATAAATAAATAAATAAATAAGTAAAAACTAAATAATACTTACTATCGTTAAGTGATAGTTTCATAATTTCAGGAACACCCAGTAATTCGCTTTCTCTTCGTACGAGATATCTGTACGTTCCTAATGGGTGGCTAGACGTCTCGTCAAGTTCTGTAGTGTCCGACAAATCGATTCCAACGGTAAATATTCGGATACCTTCACCTTCCGCTTTTTCAGCTGCAGCATATGCCTGGTATGGGTTTGTACTTCTATCCTGTCCAGTTAACAAAATAATGAAATTTCGCGCAAAATCTCGATCACCAACATTGCGTTTAAACATCCTATCTCTGACGAAGTCTATGGCTTGCGCAGTGTTCGTTCGACCTGGCCTCTGGCGCATGCGTTGAATAGCAGTAATGATTTGGTCCTTCGTGCTATATCTTCTTAAATCCCATTCTTTATACGGGTACGTACTGTACTGTAAAACGCCTACTTTGTATTCTTCGTCATCTATGCTGAAAGACTCCGAAAGGGATCGAACGAAACCTTTCATCCATTGCCAAGTCTCACGGGGCACGGAATTATCAAGTACAACAACTACGTCATATCCGGAATCTCTTGGTGGTTTCGGTGTGGTAGTGGTCGGTCTTGCTAATGATGCAATAAAAAAGTGAATATTCGTTAAAAAAATAAAATCGGATACATCGATCTCACATTCAAGCTGCAGGAAGAAGAAAAGAGGTATTATGTTTTTCTTTATCCTCTCCATAATTGTCCTCCTCCCAAATTAATGTTTCTCTCAATCCCTTCATTATTCGCAACATTAAGAAACCCCTGTGAGAGATGGAGTGAGAGTGAAAGGGGAAGGTAACGGAGGGAGGGAGAAAAGGGACAGATTTGAATAAAACTATTTGTATTATTAAGGAACCAGGAAATCTGTGGTTGAATGCTTGAAATCTGCTTGATGTTAAACCGTATAGATATCAAGAAAGACTCAATGTTCATAAATTTTCGACCACTTCGCCTTTATCAAGTAAAAACGAACGCACTTCGTTTTTGAGGATTTCTTTGGTCTCAATTCTTCAGACAAACTTGCTATATTTATTGCAAATCTTAAATTTGGGATTTAACATTGTTATTGTACTTTAAACGGAAAAAAATATGCATTGTATCGTGTATAATAAGATAATCAGTATTCATAAACAAACATACAAAGCACTAATAAGGAAGGTGTAACTCTTACTATTATTTATTTATTTTTTTTTTTTATTTTATTGTTTTGGGCGGCGCGGGGAGGGGGGGGGGGGCTTAAGAGGTCGTGGTTTCACTTCAATAAGAAGTACATATAAAAAGAACATATAACGTATAAGGAGTTAAAGTAAATCTTACTTTTTGGAATCTTAGTTTCACTTCAGTAAAAGGTAATATAAAAAGAAAGTAGAAAGGTATAATATGTTTGTTTATTGCTTTATGTCAAGTTTTAACATACATAATACCACTTTGTGAAATGATGTAATAGAACTTACGTGTTGTGCGTGGTGCTCTCGTGACAGGCTTGGTAGGACGTGCTACACAAAAAGCAATGACAGTGCATGATAACATGTGCTGACCATTCAAACAGTGTTAAGTGACGTGCTATAACTCAAAACACTATAAAAAGTGCAAATTGAAACAAAACACCAAAGCAGTCGGAAGGAATTCCATCCACAAATATTAATGAATAAACATTGTCTGATAAAATATGTTTTATAATAATAATAATAATAATAATAATAATAATAATAATAATAATAATAATAGTAATAATAATAATAATGATAATAATAATAATGTTAATAAGAATACTAAAACTAATAAACATGAGAAAAAGTATCAGATAACCGATTTACTACAAAGACTTCGCATCTACTAAAAGTCAACAATGTCATTAATTGAATTCATAACCGTGTGTTACACTTGAGCTCCAAACTTGTACCATTCTATGGTTTGCAGTCTAAGGAATTTTTAATGCCAGTCTAACAGCCAGATAAATAGATGAACTTATAGAGTTCTAATTTGTCTAAAACGCAAACTGTATTTACAAAGATTGCAAAATTAAAAAAAAATAAAGAAAGGATGGAAGAAAAATCAAAGAAACAAAACCCAAACAAACAAACAAAAACTCCAGAACTCGAGATGGAAAAAAATTAAACGATTGATGAAAACATTTTAATATCAGTCAGTAATGTAATAAAAGTAGTATAATAAAATATATATAATAAAAGTATAGAAAAACATACTTCGCCTCACTCTTAAAACCACTATTTAGTGCAATATTTGTAATGTGTTTTTGGACTTATTTAGATCTGCCCATTTCATTTACACTTACGTGTGGTTGGTGCCCTTGTAGTTGGAGGACCTACATTGTAAGCAACATAAATAGTGCGTTAAAGCAAATCACAAAATAAGTAAACTACTACGAGGCAAACCGAATTAATATAGTGCATCGGTGAGTTCTGCATTAAGCAAACTGATTAGATATATTGTACGTGTACTTAATGTATCTCAATACATATTTTTGCGGTTTTTGCTGCTGTATTTAATTATTACAACAAAACCTACAAATGTACCTTAACATACATTTATTCGCTAGAACTTTATTTTCGCATTTCGCTACCATTAATTTATTATGGAATATCTTACATGTAGATGAATTTCGCGAATTAACGGATAGTAAGATCATCGCGAAAATAAAGTCCTACGAAACGCAAGTGAATTACAATTCTTGAAAATACGTCATAAGATGCTTTCAACTTAGTCATGTAAAATTTCATGCGCAAAGTTTTCTGCGCTAACTGTGTTTGAGTTTGGAATAAGTACACGTGCAATAAATGATACGTGTGTGCGATCTCAATAAACGTAAGGGTACTTCTTTAGTGCAAAAATTAATTTAAACTAAATAAAGCGCATTGCAGACAATAATCAAGTTCCATGTTTGTAATTTGTTTTACGTGAAAATGAATGTAATAAACACAATGACTTAAATTAATGTAGTAAGAATCAAAGGCTAAATTAAACAACAAAACTACAATAATATAAGCAGAAACACTCATTATCAGTAATCTTCCGCCTGCTGGCATGTATCAAATGATAAAGACGACAAGTGTTCACTTGTGCAAGTTCGGAATTCGTTATTTTGAGTGTTTCTGTTTTATTATAAGCAGTGATTACGTTGGATATCTAAGAGTGCTTTCTACAAAACTACAGATTGTCGAAAAAGAAAAATAACTATTTGGGTTTGTACGAATTTATTGATTCTGGACTAAATTGTTGTGAAATATAAGCGGCTAATTGTTAATTAGGATCAGATAGAGGCCCCTTAACCACATCCATAACCCATAATAATAATAATAATAATAATAATAATAATAATAATAATAATAATAATAATAATAATAATAATAATAATAATGGTAATGGATAATTATTATTTATAAAACAATAATAACTATAATAATAGTTGCAAGTGGTTTTGTTTTACATTATTGTACTTACGTGTCGTGGCAACTGTAAAATAAACAATTAAATAGATTAATAAAAATTTAAAAAAAATTCAATTCATTGAATAATTAATAAATAAATAAATGAATGCGACAGATATAGACAATTAAAATCACACACATTCATGACCTACGTCGATATTGATATGCATAATTCTGCCAAATTACTTTTAAATAGAAGAATAATACACAACAAAATAAGTCCATCTGACTTCATATCATCTTTTTTATAAAATAGATTGCAGTTGGCTGTCTAAAGTTGGCTACTAAACAAATTAATGGAGAATAAAAAGAAAAAATAAAATGAAATAAATAAAGATTTTGTCTGGTATAAACGATATTTTGCAATATTGGTTAAAACCGGTTAACCACACCATTTGTTTGGCTTTTGTCAAATTAAATGACCATCCTAAGTCGGTATCGTAATTGCACTACAATTAAATATTTTTGTAATGTGTTATATGTTCTAGTATATTATTTATATTCATGTATTGTATAGCTCCATGGTGACTTCTGCCACATAACTGAGCCAGTAATTTCTCTTTTTTTTTTTCTTTTACTCTGCTTTTCACTTGAACCCTTACGGACAGTTTATTGTTTGCTTTCACGTGACCTTTCTTACCCATTAGATAGATATTAAGATAAATAAATACATGTAGGTTTTTACATGGTTAATAATTGAAAAATACAAACAAACAAATATGACTAAAATAATATATTATGTCTTCACTATTTAACATGACGGCACTTTGAAGATGTGACTTGAGATGAACATGCTGCTATATATACAAAGAACACGCCGCATGCAATTGACAACACATCTGGCTTTACCTGTTGGTTTCGTGGGCTTCGGTGTTGGTCTTGTTGGCCTTGGAGGAAGAGGGGGCCTAGGACCTAACCAATCACAGACACGATCAACATCACGTGATACATATACATTTACGTCATAAAACAACGCACAATTACTGAACATACATACTTACAGTCAAACTTGTCATAACGACCACATTTATTCAAAACTCTTATGATCTGGTCAGAGTAAATCCCGTATAGGCTGAACAAGAAGACGGATGACCGACCTTTGATTAAAAGGTCAATTTGACCTAATGATAAACGTGAAGTAAACAGTTTTCGTTTTTAGATTTTTCAATGGAATTCTCGATCCCAAAAGTGTTTTGGTGACTTATGAATTATAATAACACTGCCCCTCATACAAGTTTGACTGAACAATGATATGTATGGTTACAGAAAGCTGGAGATGATGAGTTACACTCCCACCAGCACCATGCAGCAATGTAATGTATTTGAATATGACACAGATATGAGAATACAATAGAAATACAAATAAAACATTTCGTTAAAATGAAAGTTACATGTACAGAAAAATAACGATAGACGTCGACTCAACAGTACAGTGCTTGATATTATTGACAAGTATGAACAATTCAAATAATGTGTTAAACAAAAATGAAACTGAAGCTACATGTACGTCACTTTGGATTTAATATAATTTATTTCATGTACAATGTAAATGTTTGTTTGATGTTTTGTTATAGATAGGTTTCATTTGCAGAAATTTATTTCGAGTTACCTGCTATTGTCGGCCTGTTTGTGGTCAAGCTTGATTTTATTTTTGCTTCATATTCATTCCAAGTTTATTGAATTTTATTGTTAGAAAGTTGTTAATATTTACACTTCAGAAACTTTTAAACATTCTCTAATATCTCAAAATGTGCATAAGCATGACAAAAACACCAGAAGTATCCTTAGTTTGGAGAAATTACCTACATAATCAGGTTGATTATGAAGAATTATTCAATTACATACCTCAAAGATGGCGGACAAATTTTCACAAAGGAAGCAACCCCAATAAAATTTCATGAAAATAAAACCTATCCATGGGTTTATATCACACTAACAATATTGCACTTATATGGAGAGGACACCTGTTTGATGCATAAGTAAGTAATTTTTGTCCGAAGAACCGCGCCATTTTGAAGCAATGATGGATATCTGACTTTGGAAACGATCCTAGATTGTAAGATTTGAAACCAAGTACGGTACCACTTGACTAGACCAATTCTCCTTTTCATATGAGTGTAAAACTACAGATTAATGTATTTACCTGGGCAAATTGACTGGAATATTTTCTCATCTAATCCTTTCAATTCGTCAAAACTCTGAACTGCAAAACTGTTTTCTGAAGGTGGATATGACGCAATGGCCTCCAGTTCAGTCCTATCTGATAAACCGATTCCAACAGCATATATCTGTATCCCATCATTTCTGGCGCTTTCAGCTTCCGGTATAGTATTTCTGGCGTTGATGTTGGAGACACCGTCAGTTATGACCATTGCTATATTTTTAACATCAGGTCGATCGCCACGTGATGAGGTGAACAATGACGTGCGCATTTTGTTAAGACCTCCTGCCGTGTTCGTACTGCCATAATTCCATGGAATGGCGTCGATTGCGGCAAAAACTTCGTCTTTAGTTGAGTAGTCGTCAAGTTCAAAATGAACGAACACGTCCGTGCTGTAGCTGAGTACACCAACACGAACTAACCCGGAGTTTATGTCTGAGGAACCCAAAAATTCCTTACAGAACTCCAACATCTTATTGAAGTTGTCCTGTCCAACACTTGTGGAAGAATCCAACACAAAAACTAAGTCGACCTTAGCCAAGCACGCTGCAAAGAAATGAAATGTCTTGTTATATTTGCATTTTGATAAACTAACTGATATTCGTTTTAAATTTAATTGCCTAACAGAACGATAAACCTTCAAACAAACAAACAAATAAAAAAATAATAACAAAACAAAACAAAACAAAAAAAAAAAAAAACCAAACAAATAAACAAAAAACAAAAACAAAAGCGCAGATAACTAGGTGCTTCCTGATGTTTGGTTAATACATGTATGATTGTTATGTGTAACAACAGTGGCCGATTGCTTTGGGTGGGTCCGTTACATGAGTTCAAATTTCTACACAATATATAGACAAATGCTGTCGAGATAAAAATGAAATGGTCTTGATGTGACAAAAAGGAAGAATACATGCAGATACAAAATGATAATAATGAAAATAGTAATATTAAGAATAACAGTTATAAGTAAAATCGAAGAAGTACCGAAGGGTAAACCATATCTCATAGTCCATGGAATAAAGCAGACAATATCGTGTTTAGTGTCATATTCAGACACATGCGAACCCCAACAAAACTGAGGTGATACCAGGTGCCCGGGAGGAGTAATCGTCAAATAATTAAAAAAAAAAAAAAAAAAAAACAAACAAAAACAAAAACAAAAAAAAAAAAAAAAACCCATGAAAATAAATAAATAAAAAAAAAAAAAAACCCCCCAATGCCTTGAAAACTTCTTTCACTTTTGAGGTCACAGATCGTGATATCAGAGATTTGTACACATGGGAACCCTGCATTACAAAAATCTTGAAGACACCACGGAAGCAGGTGTCGATTTACTAAAGAACTTAAGAAAAATTGTAAATGGACTCCTGAATTAGTAGAATTTTTCATTCAGTGCCTTAAAGTAAATGCAGGAGTGGCAAATAACTAGCAAAAATAAACAATTCTAAGGCTGAAAATCAGTCATTTTGCAAATATCTACGTTTAATGTATCTTAAGACCTTTACGATTTTTGGAAGTTGTTACGTAAAGCGAGCACCTGATTGTGTGGTTCGTGTAATTCAGGGGTATTTCCCCTTGAGAACAGGTGTTGTACACATATCTCATCTATCCAATCGGTCGTATGAAATTGCGGAGGGTGAACATACACAAAATCACTTACGATTTACAGTTGTTTTTCTTACTGGAGCTGCAGTTGTCACTGAAAAATCACAGATACTTTTGTTCATACAAATAGCTAATTAATTGATCATAATATCTTGTTTAACAATGCATTATGTTGACTGTGAGTTAAAGTACCTATTTACACCTAATTCGATATATATGCACTAACATTAGACACATACAACACATATACAATAATCTTCACACAGTCGTACTAACATACACAACATACTAACACAAGTTCTCTGATGATATATGCGCACAAACACTGTCACAGGTATGTTTATCAGAATATGGGACACGCGCGCGTCGCTCTTGATAAAGTGTGGATAATTTTGTTTCGAAAAAGTGACTCATATATATATATATATATATATATATATATATATATATATATATATATATATATATACAACTGTAAAGACAAGCATGGGATATTTGAAAGAATATATCATACGTATGTAAAACATCCATTGAGAAAAAAAATACGTTACCATCAATTTCAAGTTTGAATTTATTTGTCTTTGAATGCACGAATTATTAAGTTCCACTGTATTATAACTTAATAATAATAATAATAATAATAATAATAATAATAATAATAATAATAAAGAGATTGCTGTATTTATTGCATAAAAGTTAAAAATTCAACATTTAATTTTGTTTGAATATTTTTTTATGTTGAAATTATATAAAAATCCTCTTGGATATATTGATGTTTGTAAGAAATACCCATTTGGTAAATGAATAGCCAAATTACATAATTACAACTAAGATAAATATTATATTTATTTTGCATATTTAAAGAAATTAACACCGCATGTTCTTATTTTAGAATGCAAACAAACGAAATACATGTTTAATTTAAACAGACACATGCATACAAATAATATTTTGTACACAGAGAAATGGTAACATTGATGGAAGACAGGACATACCTACATGCAAGTATATCTTATTTAGGGATATCACCTGTGTTTATCAATTATCAAAACAAAATCTCACCTGATACACATTAATTGCTGCATTTAAAGATATACAACATGTTTAAAATATAACAATATATAACAAATACAACCAAAGTTTAAAATGGGCAAATTATTTCTTTAAGTGTGTTAGTATCGGCAATGTTATTAATTGTTCGAATACTTAAAACCAAACGTATCTGCGGGGAATACACTATACAAAGTGAACACCAAGTGAAAGCTGTAAGTTTTAGTCCATTTAAAACATGAAACTATATCTAAATAGATTAGCACAAGATTCATTTTTTCATTCATTACGTCCCTTACTTCAATCGTTACCATTTTGGAAGGTATTGAAAAAAGTGCTAACCAAATTTCATTTCGTATTTTTCAAACACTGTAAAAACTTTATGAACACTATTATTTCTTCCTTTTTAAGACAGTTAAACACACATGCAATACACAACATTCTTATGAGATGAAGACCTGCAATGTTACCTATAGACGTGACAATCTCTGGAACCTTGGGTGGTTGCACTCCTATGTAATACAGTACAGACATACACTCATGAGACATAAACATACACATGGAAGAGACAGTAACAATTTACGACATGGAATAATTACGTAGGCTAAATTAGAAATAAACTGCTGACACATTATTACATGTTCATTATAACAAACAAGCGAAAAGGAAAGCCGTGGCCGCCGTAATCTCATTGAATACATACATTGCAATAAGGAAATTAAAATAAAAACCGATTTAGATTTGTAGGTGAATGGACCTAAATGTAAGCAATGTTCTGAATAGTTGTGTATGTTATAATTCAACTATCTAAGTATTCCGTACTTAACTCTTGAATATATACGAATATCTAACTGATAAATGATTTTTATTTGTTTTACCGTGAAACTGCTGTAAAGCATTCCCGTAATACACCCTTCTGTATCAAAGAAATAGATACCAACATTGCGTCCTTGCCAACAAATACAAATTCAGCACAAAACATGCAAGAGCATATAAACCAACACAACATTCAATTCTCGAGTTCGATTCACTACCCACTTGGTCTCGTATGGTCTGTTCCGGTATGGTTGCAATATATTTTTCAATACCTGTGCAAACATTAATTTTTTCTCATGTATATGCGTCTATTTTATAAACCGTTGTTACACAGGGCTATCCCGTAATCTATAAATCCCTAAACTAAATTTGTTATTTTACTTACCACACTTTTGCCCAAATATGGTTTCATCTAATCCTTCTAGTTCGTCAAAAGTTTGTACGAAGAATGCGTTTTCTGCGGCTGGTGTTGACGCAATACCGTTTACCTCGGTTGTGTCCGTTAGACCAATACCTATCGCAAATATGTGAATTCCATCTGCCCGTGCTGCTTCTGCTGCTGGTATTGTGTTTCGAGAGTTTATATTAGAAACACCGTCAGTCACGATAATAGCTATATTTGGTACACCAGGCCTGTCGCCATTTACAGCTGTAAACATTTGTGTGTGCATTGTTTTCAATCCATCTGCAGTATTCGTGCTACCATATCGCCACGGTATGGCATCGATTGCGTTGAAAACATCATTTTTCGTTTTGAAATCTTTCATCTGGAACTCGACTGTCACGGAAGTACTGTAGGATACCACACCCACCCGAACCGAGTCGCCATCGATATTAGCGGCGTGAAGGAATTCCTTACAGAACTGGAGCATTTTCTTGAAATTCTCCTGTCCTACACTTGTCGAGGAATCCAATATAAAGATCAAGTCCACCTCCGCAAAGCAGTCTAAAATAGTAGGAATGATGATGGTGATGATGATGATGATGATGATGATAATGAATAATAACAATCATCACCATCATCATTAGCATGATTTTTGTAATTTTAGTAAGTTTTCGTTGCAACTGAAAATGCAGGTGTATTTGAAAGAGATCCCTTTGAAATGGAAAGACTAAAAACGGTTGAACTATAAAAGTAAGAATTTGCTAATAAAGGTTAGTTATATTTACTCCTCAGGGGTATGTAGTCTCAACTCCTTTGTTAATTTCAGGGGTCAACGAATAGCAACCCTAGGACGTTTCAAGCGTGTCTCAGTAGCAGGGCACTACACACCATCGCATTTTATTTATTCTTCACGATTTATTGATAAAATTAAAATTTGAATCACATCAAATGTCAAAACGCAAGAAAATAATGATAAATGAATAAAAAAAAAGGAAAAGAAAGAAGAACCGATTCTTGCTTTTTCTTGAAGTGAACGCTAGTTTGTTCATTAAAAGGCCTATATAAAAGGAAGCCCTATGTGATATTTCACAACAACTTTAAATCACATCATGAAGATACATTTGACGCTGTACATTGGTTTATCTCATACACATGGATAAATTTAGATTTTATAATGTAGAATGAATCTAGGTATGTATCTAGCTGTTGCATTCATCTATCATCATCGCATCTATCCAACATTCTGTCGAACAATGCGATAAAACAGTACATACATCATATCTACGGCTGTTGCACAGAGATTCAAAATAAATGTCTACTTACCAGGTGGCGGTGTCGTAGCTGAAAAAGTAACCGATAGATATGTTATTTATGTTTGCACTTTGCGATATTTAAAAGAAATTCAGATTCATTTTAAGTGCCTTATGATATCGCTCCCTAAATTCATGCAACCTTACACGTCATATACGCATTATATTGTTCATATGCATGTATACTGTTACATAGGAACCTGTTGATTAGATATTAATTTATTATTCGTTCATTGATTTTAATATCTGCCAAGCAAACGTATAAAGGAGGCATGAACTGCATAAAAATACACTTTGGGAATATGACCTTCTATTTTCCGACTTTGCACTTAGGAGATTCTTATACAATTCGAGTTATGTTCAATTAAAGGAGAAAGGAATTGGGACATTTAAAGAAGTCAGAGCTATTCTGAGATATTCGAGGTAGCGGTGTTCATACAAATATTTGGCAGTGCATCGTTCTTAAATAATATCTATAGATGAACGATTAGTAATTTTTTCAGAGCGTGTTGAAACAATACATTGAGCTTCAATGATATATTAATTAAAGAGAGTATAGTTTTAGAAAGAAAATAATTATCTATGTTTGGGTTCGTGCATCCGACCGTTGACACCAAGGGTGGGGAACTATTTTCATATATCTGAGTTAATAAAAATGTTAACAAAATATGCTATCTACCAATCAATCACGTAAAATGTTACACTTTAATACATTGAAAAGTATATGACTTCTCGATAACAGAACTCTGGTTCTGTTTTCTTTACAAACAATATATCAATATTCAACTTCATTAACGTTAAGATGTCAATCACTTAACGTGGCTCTTGTACAGAAAGTTCTCATATACATTTAAACTGATAAGCCGTAAATCTACTCGGAAATATAATGCCCGTTTGATTGTTGGAAGGTAATCTTTGAAGTTGTGCTATGAAAATTTCATTATAACGATCGTTTAATTCCTTGGCAACAGTTTGGTATTTGAAGATTACTCTACAAAATAGTAGTATTTATATACACACACGCGTACTCTCTCTCTCTCTCTCTCTCTCTCTCTCTCTCTCTCTCTTAGATTAGTGTAATATATGCGCATAAGATAGTACTGCACAAATGATTTCGTCAAAGACTGTTATCTGCAGTTTCGAGAAATGTATGTATACAAACAGATCTTTTCCATGTTACGCTTCGATGATATGAAATTCTTCAACTATAAATGACATATTAGTTTCGAAGCACGTATCAAGTAGTAATTGTATTTGGATAGTGGGAAAATCTATTCAATTGCCTATTTAGAAAAAAATAAAGGTCAGTACGTTTAAAATAACATTTTTGAAATTTTCTATATATGTTAGTATTTCACCCGCGTTTTTATTTCTGAAAAGGTCTGAGTTCATATTGGCTTACGTTTTATCACTAGTATGTTTACCGATAACTCTAGACACAGTATTTTAATATTAAAGTGTATGTTATCTGCGATAGTGTAAAATACGAAAGTAACTGGTGTCACATGACTATGGCGCTATTTACAATGTACCACAATGGACATTCGTGGATCCCTGAAGTTTAGAGGTGAGACCAAATGTCTGGGAGGAGTGAGCGTCTCCCGTTTGGCTAGCAACACTCGCCGTGAATGCCCTTTTATTCTGATGAAACAAATATTATTCAGCCTGTATATACAGTGAGATGCAGTCCTAACATAACATTATGTTAACGTCGCATTTACATGAAATTTGTTTTCCACGTGCGCTCAGAACTGCTGAGCACACGCCTTTGCGTTAACGCAGTTTTACAGGTGAACTTAATTTCGAGGCCGCGTGAACGCGCTTGACTGCCGCGTGAGCGTTTGCTTACAACTTAAAACTTGTATTAATATGTACATATAGAAGGATTTGAAGGAGAATTGTATATTCAAATATAAAAACATAAAAACGTGTAAGTAAAATATTTAGAATTATGTAAAACCTTTACGAGTTAAGGGATGAATTTTAAAAATATTGAACGCAATTTCCTAACAATGATTGAAATGAAATTTATTCTTAATTTAGGAAAATGATAATAACAACAACAATAATAATAATAACAAAAATTGATAAAGATAATAATAATAATGATAATTTTTATATTCATATATCATAAAAATAGATATATTTAAAAAAAAATATGATAATAATAAATACATAAATAGGAAATAATTACATATATAAATTAATTATAAATAAATAAACAAATAAGAAATAAATACATAAATAAACTCATTAAATAAAGATATAGAATTAGAAAGTAATCATGCTAGTTTAAGCTGACGAAGGTTTTTAATGAATATCTTATTGCATGTCTACGAGGTAATTTCCTTTGTTATATTTCATATGAAATCCTTAATGCGGGGTGTCATTTTAACACTACATTTAATACACGTATATATTGCGACATTTGTGGTAATTTAATTAGGTCCATTTTATTTCCTCCATCCGTACTGCATAGATAATTACAAATACAGAAATATAAGCGTGCGTCTGGACCGAGCGCACGCAGTAATAAATCGCGTTAACGTGAATTCCGTCGCGTGTCAACGCGAGGATCGCACATGCGTCCGGTCGCCCCATGCGCTTTTCGCGTTTACGTGTATGTTATGGTAGGAATGCACTCATCTGTATACATGGATGTGAACAAAACACTGTGCAGAAAGTGCCACTGTCACATAAGACCAGGAAAAGGGGCATGATAACACTTAAGTCACATTCCCAGCTGGGAACTTTTTCATGAGCACTGCAAAGGGAGTTAGTGTGACATTAATGTAAAATACGAAAGTAACTGGCGTCACTTTACTATGGCAGTAACAACAATGTAACACAGTGGACATTCACGGACCACTGGAACTAAAAGGTGAGACGAGGTGCCTGCAAGGAGTGAGCGTCTACTGGTTGGCTAGCCAGACCCGCATTTTTAATATATTGAAACACCTTTCCACCTACTTTGTCATCATAGCCTTTCGATATCTTTTTTCATACCTAATTCATTCCTGGATTCTTATACTGGAGATAGTGTCATCGTGAAAAGGGGGATAGTTGGTTGGTTGGTTGGTTGGTGGTATTTTAAGTCGCTTTCATGAATGTTTCAGTTATATGGCGACATGGAAGCAGGAAGTGACCAACGTCTTAAACACAGTGACCCAAATCTGGGAATCCAACTCGAATTGTCGGGACCGCAAGCCGAGCCCTTAACCACTAGTTCAAGCATGCCCCTAGGTGATGTGTTAAGAAACATACATGTATGGGGCATATTGTACTTTCCATATTGTATTTCGGTGATTTAATGAACCTATTTCATCTCATTGCTAAGCTATGTTTTCACGGAGCTTTCATGCCCGTTATCTAAACAGACCGATTGTATATGTAAATTGTTCAGTATTAGATGGTACTGAGCTTGCTATGTATCTGAATATATTAAGCGATTGCAAAAACCTCTTCTCATGTTTTCGTTATTCCTTAGCCTTTAATCGTCTATGCCGTACAGAAAAGTCAGTTCCCTTACCTATATAATTTATATAATTTTTATAGCAATGTTAAATTTCTCACTGCGTACACTGATTACAAAATAATCTATTTTTACGTAGGTATTTTGTTTTTGTTGTTGTATATAATAACAATGAAATAAAAGATCAAATGAATCCACTTAAGCCCCAGCATTAGGTTTCCGTAAACATGTACGCTTGAATTCGTTTATCTCTATTCAGTTGCACTTTATATCAAATACATGTAAATATCACACCATATGTTTTGTATTAAATCTAGACAATCTAGCATTTGGGTGCTGGAAGATGTATATATCTATTCATATCAAAATATCTATATTTGGACAGTTTCGTAACTAAAAATAGAAGTACATTGAACAAACTACTCCACAGCTTTACTCAAAATTAAACCCCCTCATTTCTTTTATACGTGTGAAACAAAACGAGAATCAGATGACACTGGTTGAGAATTCGGTATCTGCCAGATACATTATTAAATCAAAAAGAACAATCTTATTGATGAAACTTTTTTTCTGAAAGCCACGAATGTGTATAATATTACTATACATTATCGACAAATCATACTGCGGATTTGACATCAAATATTCTCCAGAAAACTGCATGCGCAGAATAAGTTGAATGAGAATTTATCATACACAAAAATATTACAACGTCTTTGGTTGATAACTTTCTGATCTGATGATAAATGCATGTGTATGACTACGTTGAAGAATGGCTTATAATGGAGGTCCTCATCAATGTTAATCTAACATTATTAAAATATTTATGACATCTATGCTTGTTTTGGGAATTTATGTTTCTTGCCAAACAGGAGACGCTTAATAGGCAGTAGGATCCATTTGCTTGGTGTTCAGTGGTTAAGCCTACCAGCAAGTATACTCTGTATTACTATGTCATTAAAATGAAATATCTGTCTTTTGTAAAAATACTTTGTAAAATGTGTTACTATTATTTATAAATTTTTAAATGCATGTCCTTTGATTGTGCTGCTTTTGCGGTGAGCGGGAAAGTGGTCGCCCGTAAACCGGTTAACAACACCAATTGAGTGACGTTTATTACTTCAATAGACCGTCCTAAGTCGGTATCCTAACCGCAGCACAATCCAATATTTTTGTAATGTCGTTTCGTGTATATTATGCCTTAGTCATGTTTTGTGTGCAGGTCCTTGGTGATTTATGCCATACAGCTTTGTCAGATGTTTTCTGTAGTATAAAGCTGCTGTAAAGACATTTATGCATTCAATTTGTCATTTTCTTTCAAAACTGAAAAAAATGGTTTCGGTAACCAGAGGTTGATACTTTGATATACATTTTTGTACATTTGGGTTGGTATCATTGTGAACTGCATCATTTACTGTCGGAATTAAACTTACTGTCACATTTTTGTTGGAAAATTATCCACAAAAACACTCAATTAAAATATCAGTATAGCCCTGTTCTGATGTGTGCTTGTAATAAAGTGTTAGACAATATCCTTGTCGCACATGCATTGCTGAATATTTTATATTGTTTGTGTCTTCTATTCATTCATTTGCATATTGTATCGAAGAAATGATTTATTATTTAATAAAATATTACAAATCTATCGTTATCAGCAAAGCAAAATGTCAAGTTCATTCACTATTTTATTAATAAAAAAAATATACAATTTACTTTGAAATTTTTTGATCCAGGGTTACAGATACCAGGAACTCATGTAAACTTTAGAAATTTTCTAGATCTTATTCAGAGCTTCGACCAGAATTCAGAAATATTACTTTTGAAAATTATGTGTCAAACTGAATCTCCCATCCACATTTGTACGGAGAAACGTAGAAGGGTCAAAAGCTCCGTCGACTTCATCGCATCAGGTTTTAAAATAGTCAACCACCTTTGATATCCCTAATATGACTCTAACATTATCGCTAAAACAGTAAGTTTTGCACTGGACCCCTCCACAGCTCTTTCAAGACTGTTTTCTGAAGCGTTGCACTCTAACTACCATGGCGATGGGACTTTCTGACGAAGTTGGTGTAAAACTATTCAGACAAGATAGGTCCTGTAAGTCGGGAATCCAAAGGAATATGGACCATAGCTCACTTTCTGAAGCACAGATCATGGTGGTCAAAAATTGACGTCACATCCATATCCGAGTAGTATTTATTTATCCATTATACAGTTTTTTTTATGTATTTTAAGACCTCTCCAATTCGGTCGCCTGTCTTTGATCTATATGTATAGAGTTAAATATCATGGAATAAAAAAGCTTATGCCATATGCCAAGTGCAGTACATAATAGGTACTTGTATACGATTTTAAGATCGAAGCAGGAATAATATGCTTCATTTCTTATTAGCACTGCTGAAAAGGGATGCACACTCAATATAGGTGAATAGTGCATAATATTGCAATATACCTTATTCAAACGATAAAATGTAAAACCATTGCCAAGGGCACAAATACAATAGATTTGTAGAAGTGTATTCAAATGTTGAAATAAGAAAATATGAGAGATATATCTATGTCAGTTTGTAAAATGTTAATCATACAATACTATTTTCAATATCATTTGAAATATAAATAAGAAAAACACTTACCAGGAACAGTAGTCGTTGGCATTGGAGTGGTTGCTACAAAATAGGATGAAACCCGTATGTAGAGAATTGCTAAGCTTGCATTCATATTGCTGAATTATTTATTTAACAAAATTCTGATACCGTATCCCTCTTCACATAAATAGACGTAACAAACATTGTTCACAAATCATTACAACGCAAATCACATTATTGTTGAAAACAAGACACGTTGAACAAGTCTATATACAATTGACTTTTCTTGTTTATATTTTAGGCAGCATTCAGCAGCATGTTTCATAATGTCCATTCCAAACATCATTAAAATGATTAATATAATATCCTAAATATGAAAAAAAAAACTTCGAAGACTTCCGATGCTAAAAATGCACCCAGTTCATTAGCACTCTTTCAATGGATATATATCAACAGGACATGCAATCGCTTTGATATTATAAAGTTTGTCACACACTTGATGTCACGGAGTCCGTGTTAACGGATTAAAATTAAGTACTGCGCCATAAATATTGCCCAACTTCGTTCGTTACACTTCAACACGGCAGTTACGTAATTCTTAAAGGGTGGGAGGGATGCATGCGCGATAATACTTTATAAAATCCACATATACCTGTCAGAGAAAAGGTAAATACGGAGATAATAAACGTATGAAACCGTTCATGCCCAATATTAATTGTATAAAACAATTTCACTAGAGAAAATACGCTGAAAGAATCAGAATTCATAACTGATGGATTTTCGCGGCTGGCGTCATTGAATTGACAGGAATCCCCTTACCTTGAACTGATCGAAATAACAATCTCTTGGAAAGATAAATATAGCATTAGTCTGTTATTTTCACTCTGTGTTCATGGCATGGCTTTCACCGGTCAAAACAATATAAGGTTTATGAAGTTTATATAAGATATGAAGCCGGTGTGGCTCAGTGGCAGAGGTGGTCGTTTCCTGGCCTAAAGATCACGAGCTCGACTCCTGCCGTGGGCACACCGATGTTCTGCCTCTCGGATGAGACGGAAAAGACTGGAGTCCCGTGTCACGGTTGACATGACACGTAAAGGCTCCCTCACTGCTTCGGGAAGGTCCTTCGCAAACGTATAAATTTCAATGGAATGCATCAGGCAGGTGACGTCACCAATTACTTGAAATAATTGCGTAGTGACGTAAAACAATTAATCAATCAATACAAGATATGCGTTATGACGATTGTGATAACTGGGAGCTTTTTTCACTTCCCCTTCATTATAACTTTATCTATCCATGGGTTAAATAAAAATTTCTCAGCCTTTGATTTGTGTATGTACTTGAAGTGTAATTTAATCTAAAGTCTTGTCATTTTAATATCAGCAGCCTTTATATTGAATGTCAAATTTACAGATGTGGCAATCCATATAGGAGACGTGCCTATGGGTTGACGTTGATTTAAGAGTTTTTATACTTGTCCTGTTGTGTGTGGCTGTGATACGTTTTGTGTAGTATTTGTCCACTACCAATTTGTCTCGCAATATTGAACAATTTTGTATCGTATGAATATCATGGGTGTTAACGGTGCTAAACAGGAGAGGATTTTTTTCTGGAGGGCATATGGTCACGCTTTATATTTTGAGAAATCCATTAAAATCTCCCGTAGTACCCTGTTGTTAGTAATACTTTGACAATTTTACGGTTAATTCTTTTGTTACTTCAACTGACCGTCTCAAGTCGGTATCATAACCGCAGCGCAATCGAATATTTTTGTAAAGTCGTTTTTCCGTGTATATTCTATTATTATCATTGTGTGTGTGTGTGTGTGTGTGTGTGTGTGTGTGTGTGTGTGTGTGTGTGTGTGTGTGTGTTGGTGAGTTTTGTCATACAGCTTTGTCAGATGTCTTTAGCTGAACAGTCTTCAGAAATACTGCTTTTAAAGCAATATTAGGGTTTTCTATATCTTCATTAAGATCTAAAATGTCAGTAAATATAGAGGTATATGTTTTATAATGAGTAAAGCATGTTCTTAAAAGCAAACACTGTTTAGTAAACTTAAAATTAATTGATATTAAATCATACAAGTATCTATCAAGACATAATATCGTTAAAACTAGACAAACACTTTACAAGAACGCAAGACAACAATTAAACATCAACACGCATAACATATACCTTTCTTTGTTACCAAAGGTCCCGGTGTATAATCAACTGCACATTAAAATCATTTTAATGTATCATTTGATATATTTATAAAGTTAAAAATACAAATTTAAAATATATGAGTAAGTTTAAAAAAACCCTGATGTTTATTCTTTTTAACGAGATTAATAAAAAGGAATTTTTCTTTAGCATGTAAAAGACGTATTTAACTATCATTAATAGAGGCTAAATTGTGTTTTTCGAATTTTTTTTTTGGTTAGCATTCATTAAGCGTCTTCCGAATTCCGAATTCCTAAAATTATATAAAACTGTCTTCGTCATTTAAAAGTTACTTCACAACTTTCTAACCACAGTCAGAAAAAAAAAAACTTTATTACCTGCACAAGTAGAAAATATAGTTTCGTCTAGTCCCTCCAACTCATCGAATGTTTGTACCGCAAAAGCATTTTTAGATGCAGGGACCGATGCAATACCCTCGACTTCCGTCATGTCCGTCAGCCCGATACCAATGGCGTAAATCTTGATCCCGTCATTTCGCGCACTCTCTGCTTCGGGAATTGTTCTCCTAGAATTGATATTTGACACGCCGTCAGTCATTATGACGCATACGTTCGGCACATTTTCTCGATCTCCTCTTCCTGGTATGAACATTTCATTATGCATGGTGAGTAATCCGTCAGCCGTATTTGTGCTGCCGTAACGCCATGGAATGGCGTCGATGGCGTCAAATACTTCTTGTTTCGTCGAGTATTCATTCATATGGAATTCTACAGTGACGGTTGTACTGTACGTCACCACTCCGACTCGGACTGCTCCGGAATCTATATCGGCAGCGTGGAGAAATTCTTTACAGAATTTAAGCATTTTGGCAAAGTTGTCCTGTCCTACGCTGGTTGATGAGTCCAGTATGAATACTAAATCTATGTTGTCAAAACAGGCTATAAAAAGATTGATAACGTTTAAATACATATATATCACGAAACGAGTCTGATATATAAATATTTACTAGAAATAAAACTTTTAAGATTTATGGGAATGTTTGAAAGGTTTAAAAACTATTAATGCAAGGTTTGGCTTGAAAAGATCCCTACAATTTAATTCATATCATTTCATCATTTATACTATAAAATGGTATATACTCCGATATAAAATACCAAATAACTAGTGCCATGTTCCTGTATCACTCACATTGATGTTCCGCAATGAACATTCATTGACACTTGAAAATCAGCGGTGAGACTATTTACAGCGATAGAATCAGTGTCGCTTGTGTGATTGGCTACAACCGGCAGCATTATATCATGGTCGACTTAAGTCTATATAAAACATGGACATACCTGCGGGCAGTGGTGGTGGTGTTGCAACAGTTGTGCCTGGAAAATGAAAGATAAATCAATATGTTAATACTTGTAAATTGTATCTCAAATTTCAACATACAGTTTGCTAGACGGTGCATCAAATAAATGAAGAAAGAGGGACTGGAAATGCCGTAGGTGAGAATTTGGGTTGTGATGATGGAGGGTATTAGAAGGAAGAGTTAATCGAATCTCTTTCTTTTCGACGAGTGGAGAGAGATGGAGGAAGGATCCCCTATCCTTTACCTCGTCATTACCTTGATAAAACCTTTATGTGAAATTTACATATTGTGACCTTTGCAGTGTCAACAATGTAAGTGCAAAACATAATGAGCATGCTTTCAGATCAATATGCATGCATTAAAGACACATCACGAAACGTATCTTACCTTCCGTGGGCCTTGGTGGAGGTGTTGTAACAATGACCCCTACACATTAAGCGACAAATATAGACATCAGTACAGAACAAAAATGTACATACATAAACATCAGCTATGGTGACACACCTACTGATCAACTAAAATATACATAACTACTCTGTTGCATAATCATGACAATTTTGAATAAAATGCTTAAGCATATATGTGCTTATTGCTACTCCTCTATTCAAATGAGTTAAATAGCGCTACTAATATGAGCTAATTAGCAACGAAAGTAAAATGGAGGGAAAGAAATCTAATACATGACAAAACATATCTACAGAACATAATAACATAAAGTACGTCACGGAAATACTATGAATTTTAACCATGCACAGTCAAGATATTAGATGGCAGCAGCCCCAACATCACCTACCACGGTTTCGACGGACTTGTAGACGCACACAGATTTGTCGACATTCAGTTGGTGTGATAAACTAGTATACAGCCAATACTTACTTCAAAAGCAGTGTAGTCAGAAACACTAAAAATTCTAGTTTTCATCAACAGATATCCTCAGCCAATGTAAAAGCAGTCACATATGAAATTCTAATAAAACTAAATTGATTGGTATTGAAGTTTTCGGTCACCCATCGCTATAATTAATTTTCATTCTAAATCTGTAAAAACATACCAACCCAAATGATTCATGTTTTACAAAACTGAAAAACGTATTGACTTTGACAGTTTTCGCACAAGACTGATAGTAAACAATTCATCGAGGATACAATTTTGATTTCATTCACTATGATGATAACTAAATCTCAGAGCTTATAATAAGCCTTTTAAATATCATTTTTACCTTACCATATGGAATCAGATATGCATTCTATTAAATATCATACTAATTAGCTAACACTATAAATTATATAGATTTTCATACCTGGGCATATTGAATCAAAAATGTCCTCATCCAATCCCTCTAATTCGTCGAAATTCTGAACAGCGAAAGCATTTTCAGCAGCAGGTTCAGAGGCTATTCCATTTACCTCCCTCATATCTGTCAGACCGATACCAATAGTATAAATATGAATATTGCTGTTTCGTGCAGCAACAGCCTCAGGAATGGTTCTCCTAGAGTTGATGTTTGATACACCGTCAGTTATAACTACGGCTATATTTGGAACGTCAGGTCTGTCGCCATTTTCAGGAGTGAACATCTTATTATGCATGGTTGATAGTCCATCTGCAGTGTTTGTACTTCCATATCTCCAAGGAATGGCGTCAATTGCAGCATACAAGTCACTGCGTGATGAGTAGTCATTCAGTTGAAATTCTATTGTGACTTCAGTACTGTAGGACACAATACCGACTCTAACGTCTCCCGAGTCAATATTTGCAGCATGAAGGAAATCTTTACAAAATTTCAGCATCTTGACAAAGTTGTCTTGGCCGACGCTGGTAGATGAATCAAGGACAAAGATCATGTCAATCTGTGCAAAACATTCTGAAGTAGAAATAAAAGTTGGTTTAGTTCATGTTAAACCGTTTCCAATTTGTATTGCTCCATGGTGACATCTGCCACATAACTGAGCCAGTAACTCCTCTTTTCTCTTGTATACACTCTATATTATCCTCTATGTATCTATTATATACTGTACATTTTAAAATATAAAGAAAAAGTAATCTTTTTATTATGATTCTTTTGGGAGGCCCATCTTTGTTCTGCCTTTTTGATTGGACAGTCAAATCCCTGTTATGGAAGGCGATGGCACGTCAAAAAACCTTTCTACTTCATGTATTCGTTGCCAGCAGACACTGTCCCCACACAATCAAGATAATCTTAATCATTATGTATCACCGTATGTAATCATATATTATATCTGAATATTGTTTTAAACGATGATTCGTTAAATTATAACGTATGTATTTTCTAATGTTTATTAAATGGATATATTTGTATGATTTTACAAGATGTACCTGCTTTGCATGCCTCCAGATTACATGGCTGGATGTCAGCAGATTCGCCAACACAATCGCGACCACCAAATTGTGGTGCCGGATCAGTGCACGTGCGAGTACGAACTTTCGTTGCTGGTCCGCAAGTAGCCGAGCATTGGCCAAAATCGGACCATGTTGACCACTGGCCATCAACTGCAATAAACATGAATAGGCATGCGTCATATAGTTTGAAATATTGATTTATTTCACACACCTACCGCATGAAGAAACATATTTGTATATGTGATAACATTTTATTTGATGTTTCTGCCTGTGTGTCCAACATACAAAAACAGAGTAAAAAGTTATATAGAATACAAATAAGATACTTACATTATCATTTTAAGATATCTATACAGGTAGGTGTAAATATAATGTTTGTTAAATGTCACCATATTGTATAGTATAGAACTGATAAAAAGTTCCGAAAGTATATCATGATCCCCCCCCCCCCCCCAAAAAACCGCCCTCTGTATCAGAATTGCTGGAAATGCACAGTTTAACAATCACTTTTTCTATGGTGTTAACATAGGATGAAGTACATGTAAAAGGTTATTATTCATAATTATTGTTAATTCGTAATGGGAATGCAAATTGAATCTATGTTTTACTCGTTTGATTACCCAGAATAACAAACTGTGAGTATATAGAATGAAAATAATGACCATCAACGTAACTGTTCATTCTAAATTGATGAATTAATCTTACCAGGGCATTCATTTTCTGGCTCACATGACACCGTCTCTGTGTTTGGTCCACGACAAGGTCTTCCTCCATTGGCAGGTGCAGGGTTAGTGCAGTAACGATATCTTGTTTGAGTGCCAGTAACAGGTCCACCAGTCGTAGAACTACATGTGATTGTGCACGGTTCCCAGGAATCCCATTCAGACCAATTACCATTTACTATTAAACGCAATTCTCAGATATTAATAAACATATTTTCTTTGCAATGTATACAATGCTATTATTAACAAATGTGTATTTCATGGCAGAACACATTTTATTCTAGTATAGGATTTGATAAGTGATTTGTCTGTCCCTGAATAGAACTCTCCTAATTTCTGCATATCCGAACTGGGTATAAAAAGCAGGATTATTCCTTGATTGATCATATTTCACCGTAGTTAATTGGCCATACAAATAAGAAAACTGAATTAAATTAGCAGTATTGTACAAATATCATACTATTCCTTTTCTACTAACGAGTACTACCTGATTAATCAAGAGCAGATAACTTATTAAACCATCCTATACGACATGGATAATGCTCTATATATGTACTATATATACAACCACCATGACATGACAACGACATGCCACTATGAACTCGGAAACCAGATGTAAGACCAGGGTCCCAGAAATAATAAATATTTCCTGTTCTGCCCCCGAATGTCTAACACACACATATATCCGACAAATACATTTCAAGCACCTGTAGGTAGTTCAATGTGACAAAACGCTAAAATTCGATTTTTGAAAAAAAAAAAAAACAAAAAAGAAAACTTACCAGGACATAGAACTGTGGGAGTGCATGAACGAGTTTCGGTTGCATTCCCTTGACAAGGTTGCCCACCGTTAGACGGCGCTGGATTTGAGCATGTTCGAGATCTAGTTTGCACACCTCTTGTAAGTCCTCCAGACGTCGAAATGCAAGTAATTGAACATGAGGTCCATTTGTCCCATTCAGACCAATTGCCGTCCACTTTAATGACGAAAATCATTTATTATTACAGTAATAAAGAAATTTACATGTAACAATATTGTAAGATTCTGAGTTCAGTGTAGTATTAGTATACAGTTTAAACTGTCATTTTTGACAAAAATAATGCACAAAATAAGATGAAACACAAAACTTTAATTCCGTATCTAAGCAGTGATTTCAAGTTGCGCAATAAGAGTATATGCAGATTAATGCAGATCACACAAAATTTTTGACGATTTTGTGGATTCACAAACATTTTAATGTATTGTTATGAGAAAATGTGTATTTTTTCACTTTACCAGATTTCAATTATATGATAGCGTCAATATTTAGGGATTAAAGACGTCGAAATTCCTAACTGACATTATGACAAATCATGATTCGAACCAATGTTCAAGGCAGACCACATCTTTAATTTAGTATCTGTACATATGTACAACATATTTTATTTTACATTTTACTTGAAAAGTTGTTGCAGAACTTTTGCAACGGGTGGTGCATGCAACCAGGGGATGCTTACTCCTCACAGGCACCTAGTCTCAACTCGAGTTTATTGGGGTTTGCATTTTTCTGAATATGACACTATACAAGATATTGTCCTTTTATTCCATGGACTATGAGATATTGTTTATCCTTCGGTACTTCTTCGTTTTTTTTTACCTCAACTATGACATATTTTTATATACATCAGTGATACTTTGATAAATAAATTTCAGGTAAAACGACAAAAATTCAACAGTCTTTATTATCAAACTCACCAGGTGGTGCTGGAGTGCCTACAAAATAAAAAAAAAATGTTGTTGTTGTACAAAGGCAAAATTTTTATAAAAACGATATCAGCAGTTAAGAGCTTTTCATTTTTTTAACAGATATAATATATACTAATTCAATTAATGTACATATTTCCCAACCATGGTTATTACTAAAGCAGACACGGTTTATATGATCAAAGATACTGAGCTTTTATCCATGGACTTCGAAATGTAGTTAACCCTTCGGTACCTCTTACCTCTTAAAATTCCATGTTGTGTTTTGCTTTATTTTTTTTTTCTAATCGTATGTGTTGGTAATGACATAAAACGATTAAGAATCTTTCTGTTTTGAAGAAAATTATTTGCGGAAACGCCGATCTAATGTACTCAAGTGATATCTAAAATATTTTCTTCAGGTAATTAACTAATTGATTCCTTACCAGGGCATAGTGCGCTGAAAATCTGTTCATCCAGACCTTCTAGGTCATCAAATGATTGGACAGCAAATGCATTTTCTGATGGTGGTTCAGAAGCTATTTCATTGACTTCTCTCATGTCTGTAAGACCAATACCTATGGCATATACATGGATGTTCTTTTGATGTGTAGCATCAGCTTCCGGTATTGTTCGACGGGAGTTGATGTTTGATACACCGTCTGTCATCACTACAGCAATGTTCTTTACATCCGGTCTGTCGCCATTAGCAGCTGTAAACATCTCATTGTGCATTGTCAATAAGCCATCAGCGGTGTTGGTGCTGCCGTAGCGCCAAGGAATGGCGTCAATAGCATCAAATACTTCCTGTTTTGTAGAGTATTGGTTCATTTGGAATTCAACAGTGACACTTGTACTGTAAGTTACGACACCGACCCTGACGTCTCCGGAATCTATGTTAGCAGCATGGAGGAATTCTTTACAGAATTTAAGCATTTTGGCAAAGTTGTCGTTGCCTACACTGGTTGATGAATCCAATACAAATACCATATCGACCTTTTCTGTGCATGCTGTAAAGATACGCTAAATTTAACAAGGAAAATCAGAACTGAGAAATATGGATAACATATATGCAGAGATTATTTGTTTTATGTAAGATAAGATCAATTACAATAAAAATATAGAGCACATTCATTTCACTCAGTAACGTTTTAAAATGATACAACGCAATATCCCAATTAAGGAAAACAACAACAAATAAATTTGTTTAAATCAGCATAAAATATACCAACAAAATATTAATGAAGGTTTCGTAACACTGTCATTTTGCTTTTAATTTGAAGACACAGAATGAAACTTATCAATCATGTATATTTCATATATATTTTGAAATATACAATTTACAAAAATATAATAGTTGTTATGTTAGTGACCACTCATTATACGATTTTGCATTAAAATTGACTCAAGTCTTATTGGTAGATATTACATTTATGTATATCCTGAAGTTATTAAACTTACAGACTGGTGGTGAAGGGGTGGTAACCACTGGTTCTGCAAAAAAAAGGAGAAAATATAAATATTGTAAAATGGTAATGTTTACAAATTAAATGATTCGAGCAAGAAAAGAATTATCGGTATGATTTTGTTTTAAGTTGCAGATTCTTGTTCATTGTCCCCATGAACAATACGATTGATGCCATTTCCAAACATTGATTATGGTTTTTATTTATAAGTACATGACATATGGGGTTTTTTTTAGAAATGCACATACTTGATATAATATAACGACACAAAACGGAAATTTCAGAATTTTTTCACCATAGATTTCGTACATGTAACATAAAATGGTAATAATACTCTATGTTACTCATTTCCCGCGTTATTTCAATAGGTGATTAGTAGAAATGCCTCGCTTCTATAAGAGGTTACGGTATAAAACAACTGGTTATGTAGTAGGAAGAGGAATACGACAAAAATATTATTAGCTCATTTAGTCTGTATCCAAGTTATTCAACTATTATTTTCAATTACCTTTCACATATTAGTGGTTTTAGTGTGCGTTTCAAATATGTTTCAAATATTAGAAACATCACTGGGTACAAATAAAATACCACTCAGACAATTAATCTTAAATGAAATATATATCTAATATTGAGTCTTTTCGTTATACAGAGTTACTTCCCATTTGAGACGGTATCTGATGTAGAATAATTCCTATGAAAACGTCATAGGTGGGCTATCTTTTCCTTGAGTTTTAGATCAGTTTCCATAAGATTTGATGACGTCATAAGTGTTTTACGTCAGATACCGTCCCAAACGGGAAGTAACTCTGTATAACGAAAAGACCGAATATCCTCTTTAACAGACACAACAAATACAGACGCACATGCAGACAGGAAAATAGAAAAGAGGGCTCACAGTAGCATTGGAAGTAAATGAATAGGGGGAATATGGGAGAAAAAGCAATGAATCTATCTGTATTCAAGGAATAAACCGACAAACCAAAATGTGAATAAATAAGTAATAGGTTGCATATCTATAATTCTTATACATTAAACAATAATTAGGAAGGTGTAGATGTTGTACAGTGCCTATTACATTTACTATAAAATATATTGACAATCTTTTGTACTATTTGACTGTAATTTGTATATTACTTTCCAAAATTGGAGAACGATTTTGCAGTTGAACACCATCATGAAAAACTAGTGGAGTGGTTGGGGAGGGAATGGGTGTTTTTATACGTAAGGCTAGGCAACAATAATCCCGTGAACCAGACCTTGAAGTCCAGGACACTTGATGTCAAGTGACTGACAAGACAAGTTATCTTCTTTTTTTGAGACAGAAAACATCCAGATACAGCACTACTAAACACTTCAGAAATAACACTACTTGCTTTTGGTATATCTGTTGTATAGACCTAATTGCTGCAAAATGCAAATCGCAAATGTTGTCACAATATAAAATGCCATCATCATGGAGATACACAAAACAAGAATCAAAGGAACCTAAGTCTGCAACGAGCTGGGGTACGGTAATTTAAAACCAAAGATGTTAGACTGATGATATCAAAACTGACAAGGAAAATACTCTCGTGTTTTCTACAGTGTCACATATTTTTTTTTTTTTTTTTTTTTCTGAATCTGACGTAATTTTTGGAGAACTTTCTGGGCAGCTTTTACAAAACCATATACCAATATTCGATAATCAGTATTCGAATCTAAATTTAAACGTGTGTCTATCACAGGTTTAACTCGTATCCTATGTTGTTTGATCCATTACAATAGGTTCTCAGTCTATGTAGTAACATGCCATGCAATTTCCTTACATACATAAATAAAAAAAGAATATCACAGTGGAAGTAATGTCCGTACTTGGCGTTGGTGCCTTAGTAGTCATCGTGGGTTTTGGGGTTGGAACAATACCTGGACAAAACAGCAACGTGAAATAGACATACACAGTGATAAAAACAAACGAGTATGCTGATGACAAGTGAAATGTGCTCAAACATGAAATTTACAAACACGTGTAACATAGAAGACACATTATATTACTGGGTTTACGATTAATACTTTTTTATACATTACTAACACTTTTCGAATATTTTAGAGAAAATATGATATTCACATAATAAGTTATCAATTGTTTCCTACCCTTCATATCGCAAATTGCGTGGCGAATTATGAAACTAGAAACATACCTGCACAAAACGAGCTGAATATTTGTTCATCAAGACCCTCAAGATCATCAAAAGACTGGACAGCAAATGCGTTTTCGGATGGTGGTTCAGAAGCTATTTCGTTTACCTCTCTCATGTCTGTAAGACCAATACCAACAGCATATACGTGTATATTTTTCATATGTGTAGCATCTGCTTCCGGTATGGTTCGACGGGAGTTGATATTAGATACACCATCAGTCATCACCACAGCAATGTTATCAACATTCGGTCTGTCGCCATTAGCAGCTGTAAACATCTCATTGTGCATGGTCAATAAGCCATCAGCGGTGTTTGTACTGCCGTAGCGCCAAGGAATAGCGTCAATAGCGTCAAGAACTTCCTGTTTTGTAGAGTATTGGTTTAACTGGAATTCAACAGTGACACTTGTACTGTAAGTGACGACACCAACCCTGACATCTCCGGAATCGATGTTAGCAGCATGTAGGAATTCCTTACAGAACTTCAACATCTTGGCGAAGTTGTCGTTACCCACACTGGTCGACGAGTCCAAAACAAACACTAAGTCAACTCTAGCATTTTTGCAGACTGAAGCATGAAAAAAATGAAACCCATATTAATACTAATATTATCATTATTAGTATTACTATTAGTAGTAGTAGTAGTAGTAGTAGTATTAATTGAAAATATCAATAGCTTATATGGATATTGGTTTCTGACTCTATGCAATCTTGAAAATTGCCCGTAAATAGGCATACTTTTCCATTTTCAGAACTGTTAAAACAAAATGAACCATTCCTTATATCTGTATTTGTTTGTTTGATATTATAAATAAATTTTCAGCAAAATATGAATGGGCAATTATATATAGTATATCAGTTATTCAGAATATATCTCCATTCATTTACCATTACCGAGAAAAATATGGCAAATATTCTTATTTTTATATTTTAAAATCGTCAAATAAATATAACTAATCTAATGAGCTAGAAATGATAGAAAAATATGTTACTAGAAATTATAATACCATACCTATTGGAGGGGCTGTTATTACTGAAACAAATATATATATAATTATATTTCAGTAAAATTGTTCAAACGATAAACAGCTAAATTTGATGTGCACACTTCGAGAACATGTGTATAAATGTTGCAAATAAGGGGAAAAACCCCAAAAATGAATATTAAAAGGAAACAAAGGCAGTAATCCTGACTGACTGATCACAAATGCCATGTACATGTTTTCTATGTTTTTGCTTTCATTTTATTTAATTTTTAATTTTTTTCCTTCTTCTTTTTCGAATTTACTTTTCTGGTCAAAAAAGACTAAAATCCCAAATTTAAAATACACATTTAAACATTGATTATAAAGATACCATACATGCACGTATTGGTATATTTATAGATGCTTAAGCGGCAATTCATTTTCTTATATAAATCGGTACTTTACTTTAATGCAACTTTGCAAGTTTCGGTTATTTTACACGAAAACATTATATCGAAAATGCCATGTAAAAAAATAATAAGTTAGTCATATATTTTTTAAAAAATACATATTAATGTGTAAATGGACTCTTGAGTAAGATATAAACATTTAAAAGTAGACCATAATCTCATTTAAATAGTCAATGTCATTGTGCTAAACAAGGTAACTTTATATTAACTTTATATAAATTTGATATGGTGTGTAAAATAGTGCATACTGATCCAAAAGTTTAAATTTTAAGAAATAAAAACTGATATACATTAACCTGGGCATGTATTTTGAGGTATACAGGAAGTTGTTTCTGAATTGGGTCCGTCACACCCTTGCCCTCCGAACTGTGGAGCTGGGTTTGTGCATGATCTATATCGTGAGTAGGTACCACTGACAGGACCGGTACCGTCGGTGGAAGAACACGTGATTGAACATTCAGAGTATGGTCCCCATGGCTCCCAGTTACCGTCAACTGCAATAAAATATGTTTTAAAAGTTTTCTCAGTTTAAATTATCTGTTATATTGAATTTCTGTAAGTTAAAATTAATACATGAGTATAAGGTGCAAGAAAATAAAACCGGTATATATGTACTACATTCGTGTACTTAATATAACTTTGCAAAATATTTTGAATTACGACTTTATTTTTATAGATTTATAGATTGATATCTTTACCACATCAATTTCATTTATAAGAGACTTGTTTACTCAATATAATGTCATTACAAGGTTGAACTTATCATAAATTTTGTCTACAAATATCTTTTAAGAGTTACTAGTTTGGGAATGTTAAGATTTAACTAACAAACTCTTACACATTAAGAAATATCTTTTTTCCATTTTTCAAACAAATTCATATTGTTTATGTATATAGTATTCATCAGACGAATAATTTTTAAGAAATAATTGTACAACTTTTTGAAGTATTTAACACTTCCGTATTTAACATTGGTTTCTAACTTTCCAGTTCAATATCTGTATACATGTAACTATAAATGCCAAAAATTTCTTAATTTCATGACTCATGTATCGGTGGCACCTACATTCAACATATTCCGTATGCAAATAAAAATGCATTTATCAATGCACTTAACCACACCAACTTATTGACGTTTGTTACTTTAACTGACCGTCATAAGTCGGTAGTGAGCTATTTTGATTTGTGCAATACCTTCGGTCAGATGTCTTCTGTTTTCTCCTTAATAACATACACCACAATATATTAAAGCATACTGCTCACTTGATGATGGTAAATACATTCTGACATATATTCGTATGGTTTACAGGGTTTTAATTAAGTGTTCAGATATATGGATCACATAATTAGTACGTATAAAGCTTAATCACTGGTATCTAGGCCTTCCTACTGAGGATCACAAAAGAAAACCACAAAGGTAGAAAAAGGGGACAGTAATGTTAAGTAACGTATTTACTTGGACATTCGTTCTCTGGAATACAGGAAGCTGTTTCTGAATCAGATCCTTGGCACTCTTCTCCACCAAACTGGGGAGCTGGGTTGTTACACGACCTAGATCGTGAGTGGGTGCCACTGACTGGACCACTACCATCAGTAGATGAACACGTGATGGAGCATTCTGAGTATGGTCCCCACGGCGACCAATTACCGTCAACTGAAATTGAAACAATAAACTTTCACTAGAAAGTATAAATGATAAAAATGTGGGTTGCATATTTATCAGAAATGTTGAACCGCGATAACTTGAATGTTTTACGTTTATCAACTATCAATAGGTACATAATATTTCCATATTAGTGCTTGTATATCCAAGATACTTTAACACCCTACCAAACATTAAAGGAATCTAACATAACATAAAGAGCCTTGGTTCTATCTTAGATCCTTCAAAAGGTGTTTGTGTACTATTTTGAAAATATATTAATTCGATGCGCTCTTCTGACGTTATATTATTTAAAAATCTGCGTGTGTCACATGGAAAAAAATCATAGAGACAAATATATAAGTAAACATTACTTTAAATTCAAAATAGAATTTAATTATATTTTTATTTAATTTTCTGCGGAAATCCAAAGTATAAATTTTGAAAGTATCCGAAAAAATAAATATAATCGATTAAAGCACATTTCTTACTGGAAATGAAAGTTTAAAATATTTGTATTCTTTTTCATTTAGTAATTGTCACTTACACGGTGACTCACTCTGTCTGATGTGTCATTCAAGAACATAGACCTTTGCAACGGTCTACCCCTGACTAATCTTTTACGTGCCAAAGACCTAGTCATTTACTCTCTCGTCCGAAAGACAAACACCAAGTGGAATTCGAAACCTGAAGATTTCGACCAAACCAGGAGACCAGCGCCTTACGAAATGGTCTAAGCATACTGTTTTCAATATTCAAAGCTAAATTCACATACATGTTGCAAATAGCTATAATTGTCATAAAGTGTTGACCATTTACGAAAATGTTTTATAAGTGATCGAACAACTCACCTGGAGGAGGAGGAGTAGCTGTAAAAACAAGGAAGAGCTTTGAATAACAATTTAGTGTAATGTATGTCTCAAAGACGTTTGTAAAAATTACTGTAATCTTATTTAATCTTTCACAATATTACAGAAAAAGCAAAGAAACATTTCAATAGAACAATATACTATACTGTGATGGAAAAAGGATTCGAAACTTTACAGTTTATAATTATTCTGCGCTTTGAGTATCTTTTATTAAAAATGCATTTAAGTTTACAGTCACATTACCTCCCCAAATTCATTTTAATCAGTGATTACCACAGCAAAAGAAAAAACAAAAAAGAAAAACAAAAAAGAAAAGGAAAAAACACCATACCGCAAATAGTACTCGACAAGATTACTTCGCGACACCTTAAATGTAGATATTTACAAAAATGCATGGTTTTCTGCTTGGGGTTTATCTATGTTTTCTTGTCTTTTTGGTAAAATTGTCTTCAGTTCTGAGGAAAAACGGTACCAAACAAAACCAACTATTGAGAAGCGAGATATAATATACCTGGACAAATTGCGCTAAATATCTGTTCGTCGAGACCTTCCAGATCGTCAAAACTTTGGACAGCAAATGCGTTTTCTGATGGAGGCTCTGATGCTATTTCGTTTACCTCCCTCATGTCTGTCAAACCAATACCTATGGCATAAACATGGATATTTTTCATATGTGTAGCATCAGCTTCCGGGATGGTTCGGCGTGAGTTGATGTTTGAAACACCATCAGTCATTACAACAGCAATGTTATCAACATCCGGTCTGTCGCCATTAGCAACTGTAAACATCTCATTGTGCATGGTCAGTAAACCATCAGCGGTGTTTGTGCTGCCGTAGCGCCATGGAATGGCGTCAATAGCGTCAAGAACTTCCTGTTTAGTGGAGTACTGGTTCATCTGGAATTCTACGGTTACACTGGTGCTGTATGTAACAACACCAACCCTGACGTCACCAGAATCGATGTTAGCTGCATGAAGGAATTCTTTGCAAAATTTCAACATCTTTGCAAAATTGTCGTTACCCACACTGGTAGAGGAATCCAATACGAACACTAAATCAACTTTTGCATTGCAGTCTAAAAAACGATAAAGAATATGTATATTATATACAAGGATAAATACCATAATTTTGTACTGTAAATTTTATCTCATGAGTAATCTTCCAATGAACATTTAATTGAAAATAAAATCTGGAATAATCATTTTAATAATATGTTTGTACGTTTGCTTATTTTAGATATTTTATTTAATACCGCATTACGATAATTGATTTCACATTAATAATTGTTGAATCTGAATAAATACAGACAAACCTGGAGTAATAACTAAGAAAATACATATCAGTATTACTTTATGATAATATATATGCAATTAAGTATGCAATGACATATTACTGTAGAACCTACAATAGCATACCAAGATTGATATGTATGGATGCTTAGAGACGCCTTGGTGCATGGAAGAGTAATACTATTAAGCTACTTATATATGTATGTAATGTTTTGTTTCCTGAGGTATTAAGAATTTCGACAAAGCCTTATTTATTTCTATGTACTTACCGGTTGGTGATGGAGGAGGCAGGGTGACAACCGGCTCTGAAAATCAAATAATAAATGTTACGTTATATACAAAGAAATTTTGGGTGCTCATGAATGCTCTATCTAAATTATTTTTCCAGTATTAACTACCTGTAAGATATCAACAAGATCACATACATTTAAAACGCCATGTTACATTCAACATTTAACATTCTATACAATACACATGTACACACTAAATATATTATATTGTTTGGTAAACCGTATATGATGCAGAAAACATGTGGTGAGAAGAAAGCAAATACTTCCATGAAACACTCCGAGGAGTAATGATTACAGAAACCAGCATAAGATTACAAATTCATTGAAAATGATGGCATGAACAATGGTAAAGAGACAACAGACATGAACTACATGACGTTAAAGCTCAGTTAAGATTTAGAGTAAGGCATTTAAAAGAGGTGTTTGTAAGTCGTAACATGTATAATGCGTAGTACAGGTCTAACAATCGAGAAAAGTTTACATTCTATGTCAACTAGAAACGTCCATCGTATTTAACACTGTCAAGGATAAGAGTAACTAAGGGAATTTTATCATAGTCGTCCAATTGTAGTACATTTTATTGACATAATTACACACACCATGCAAACAGTTAATAATTGAAAAAAGAAAATATTAATCTCTGAAAGACTAGAAACAGGTTTTATCAATCATCAAAATCTACTCTTGGTGTTTTCTCCTATAAGAACGAAAAAAAAGTATCAGGAAATCAATGAAGAATAAGCACATTAAATGGCAGATTAAAATATTTGATAGTGCTGTCGTTGCAGTAACAGTTTAGGGCAGTCAATTGGAGTGAAAATCGTTACGTAATTTGTGTAGTTAACCGGACAACACACAAACAGTGCATTCAAGGAAAACCCATGTTAGTTATTTCTTTATAAATAATCTGTTATATAGAGGGGGGAAATGAAACAACTTATTCAAGTTCAGAGACAACAAAATATTAACCGAAAGTATTATGAAAGTAAATTTTCACATTATAAATACATAATTACATCGACAAAAGCCAAAAGTGCACCGTGCGTCTACAACGAGCAAAAATATAACGGTCATAGGGTACAAAATTCAGAACTTTTGGCAGTTTCCTTTTATTTTTAAAAAAATTGTTTTCGCAAGATATTCAGTATAAGCTTAGTAATGTTAAGGGGGTAGTTTGGTGAGCTAGTAAGAAAAATTAAAATCCACAACTGGCTATTTCATGCATATCATATAAGAACAGGTAACACTGTGTCATGCTTATTTCGATAAACCGATATATAATTTTAGAGCAGTTTATGATTTTTTTTCACAAATATGACACAGAAAAGTTGGGTTTTTGTTATTTTGGTAGATAAACTTATGAATTTATACTAACTGATTGAAAAACAACAAAAATTAGGTAAAGCTCTGACAATTAATGAAGCCTTTCATGGTGACTATAGTAATTAAACAAACCTACTAAAATGATGACAATTTCAAAAGAAATACATTTATTTGATAATTTCTGAAATCTACATCATTGTGATATTACACTGTAATGTGCAATGGTCTGTAATAAGTCAAAACAACATAAAATTATAATAGGTAAATGGGCATTTTACAAAGAAATTTGATAGATATTACACCTTCCCCCATTTTGCTGTAGCCTCATTTATTTTTTGTGTAATATATATTGAATGAATTATTTCCTTTTGATGATCATGAAAGGAATTGATTTGTATAAACACATTAATGCCCCCCCCCCCCTCTCCGCTTTAGGAACATAGAGGCTATTTGGAAAACAAGTACATATATTTCCTTGAAAAATCTGCCTTTGTGGTACATATATAACTACTTCAATGAATATGTCAGTTACAATATCTTAGTATCATTTAAAAGTTAAAAACGTCCATCTCCTTTTTAATGATGTATAAATCATGCTTCTACTGTGAACGAATCCTGAGATATAACGATTCAAAGATACCATACTTTTCCCCAGAGCGTATACAGCAGGTGCGACGAAGTCACATAACGACGTAACGTCTCAATGACGTCATCCTCTGCTGCATGACGTATATCTACAGTCCTCTTAAAAAACAATGACACTCTTAGATTTAAAAATAAAAACCTCTCTTGTTCATTAAATTTAGTTTTCATTGTTTCAAGATAATTATATAGATCGGCTTTCGCTTTTAGTTGCCTATCTTGTGCTTTTATGGTTTTATAATACGCCCTCGCATTTTACTTACCATTTCGTATGTGCGGGCATATAGATCAATGTCAGCGTCGTCGATTGCTAGAGCAACGGAAACCGGTTTGTCGTAAAACAAGTTTTGGTAAGTAGAATAACTCTAAAAACGGTTTTAATATTACTTGATAATTTACAAACACATGCTTAATAAGCAAATTATTGAATTTTCTATCACGACTAAAAACGTCACATCATCGAGACATTACGTATCACCTCCTATTAGGCAGATTGCCTTTCGACTTATATCGCTCACCAGACTATGTCATTAAGGGATATTCTAATTAATTACTAACGGTAACAATTTCAAAGGATGGACAGTAGGGAAACATGCAATGCATTTTTTAGGTTTATTTCTATAGTTTCATTCAAATCAATGAATCATTCGTACTTGGCGTTGGTGCTGGAGTTCTCGGAGCAGGTGGAGATGGGGAAACGAAATCTGGACAAAACAATAATATTTTACATAGACAATTGAAACAATACAACAAATATAAACAAAACATATTTACATGAACACGAAATTCACAAACATTACACATAAACGTGAATTATACTCTACAAACATAAGTACTGAATTCAAGGTCGAAATTTCAATTTACAGTGCTTATAAGCGTAATAAGGAAAGAACATATAGATATACCTGCGCAAAACGAGCTGAAAATTTGTTCATCAAGACCCTCTAGATCGTCGAAAGTTTTGACGGCAAATGCATTTTCAGACGGAGGTTCAGAAGCTATTTCGTTTACCTCCCTCATGTCTGTCAGACCAATACCAACAGCATATACGTGTATATTTTTCATATGTGTAGCGTCTGCTTCGGGTATGGTTCGACGGGAGTTGATATTTGATACACCGTCTGTCATCACCACGGCAATGTTATCAACACCCGGCCTGTCGCCATTAGTAGCTGTAAACATTTCATTGTGCATGGTCAATAATCCATCAGCGGTGTTGGTACTGCCGTAGCGCCAAGGGATGGCGTCAATAGCGTCAAGAACTTCCTGTTTTGTAGTGTATTGGTTCATATGGAATTCGACAGTGACACTGGTACTGTAGGTAACAACACCAACCCTGACATCTCCGGAATCGATGTTAGCAGCATGGAGGAATTCCTTACAGAACTTCAGCATCTTGGCGAAGTTGTCATTACCCACACTGGTCGATGAGTCCAATACAAACACTAAATCAACTCTTGCATTTTTGCAAACTGTGATAGAAAGAAAAATTAGATTGAAACTGGACTATAATTTAGTAAAATATCGACAGAAGTTTCGTTTTTTATTTAGTTGCTATAAATAATACGTATGTATTATGTTAATCATATAAATATTCAAGGTCAATAATACTATTATTTATTTAGGTGACATTATTATTAATCAACCGTCATTATCTGTTTCTTATCACAACAAAAGGAACACTGTCATTTGCGTTAAAAAGTAGAACGTATTTCATTTTCCAAATTAACTTGTAGTTTTGATAATTTCCTATTATTGGAAAATATTGTAGATTGCAAAAATCAAGGTACGAAGATAAAGTGAATGCATTTATGTATTTATGAGAATAAAGCCTTAAATGTATGTCATTATTGAAACAATTGAAATACCTGGTTTTGGAGGAAGTGTGATGACTGAAAGAGACAAGTGTATACAGTTATTAATGTTGAATGATCGAAATTTGAAAGATAAAATTACTAGCTTCACTTTTTCTAAAAGGGGTAATATTTTTTTTCAAATTTGCATATTTCGAAAATCATACTTCTAAAATGATACAATCTAAATTACAACATTTCAACAAATCTCCAAATGTTTATGTATCAACTATATTTAATATAGTAGCTTAATATGAACTTCAGGAGTTACTACATTACACATATAAACTTGAAAGTCAATTTCTTTCTGAATAATACGTTGTACTATAATAGCAGCAGAGAGTTAAGTTCATCGAAGCGCATTTATACTTATGTTTACCAACCATCACTATCAGTATTTCATTTGAAACGTGATAAATAATTTGTTTATACCCATGGAAACTCCCTCTACATTCGAAGAATGCATCAAACTTTGTACACTTTTAAAGCTTCGAATTGGATAATTCGTTTACTAATGAGTTTTACATACAACGAAAGATACACCATTTCTTTAAGAAGATCATGCGGTCGAAAATTAAAAAACAAAAAGGTTATATATTACTGTTTAATATCACTTTCATCAGAATGATTATCTTAAACTTCCACTGATTCTATGTCTAAACCCCGATGCAGCAAATTACCTGATTTTGTGACATTCAAACATACTTATCGTATACTAGTTCAATTATTGTGTTAAATATTGTGTGAAACGTTGCACATTTGCTCTATATAGTACACCACTTAGCTAAAAAATGGCACCTAACTTTCGTATGAAAGCATAACAATGTAACTGTCAAATAAGGAAAACATGTATTTACTTGCACATGCGTTGTCTGGTGTGCATTCAGTTGTTTCTGAATCTGATCCAATACATTCTTCGCCGCCAAATTGTGGAGCTGGATCCGAACAAGACCTGGATCGTGAGTAAGTACCGCTCACCGGACCACTACCGTCGGTTGATGAACACGTGATTGAACATTCAGAGTATGGTCCCCATGGCGCCCAGTTACCGTCAACTGAAATTTACATTAATATATTTACAATATCTCGTATTTCTATTGTTCCTATTAGTTCTGTTTTATAAAACGTCAATAAATATTATCCTTAAATGTTTTTAATAATACTTATTTATATTAACAGATAATTTACTTGGGCATTCATTGTCTGGAGTACATGAAGCGGTTTCTGAATCCGGTCCGTCACACTCCTCTCCTCCAAATTGCGGAGCTGGGTTTGAACACGATCTGGAGCGAGAGTAAATGCCGCTTACTGGACCGCTGCCGTCGGTGGATGAGCATGTAATGGAACAATCAGAGTATGGTCCCCAAGGTGACCAATTACCGTCAACTGAAATGAAGTTAATCGTGCATTTATTTAATACGACATGCTCCTGTATGAGCAGTATTCTATATGTGGTATTTAAGCCCTTGCTTGTGATTCGCAATTAGTGAGAAATATATATGAGGTTAGGGGCTTTTTTCTTGCATGTTGCAATATCACTGTTCAAAATTTGTTTAAAGCGACATGCATGAAAGAAAGACTGAAAAAATGATTAATTCCAGACCTTGAACTATATGTGTATTCAGAATTTTGAAACAAAATATAAAAAGAATTTAAACTGATGAAAACTTTTCAAGTTTCCATTTTGTTTTATCTAAATTGAAATCGTTACAATCAAACTGAGATGTGAGTGATCATAAAATCATATAAATGTGTGCTAGCAATACAGAAATATGACAATAGCAAGACAGCCGTGAAAATAAGAATGCCTGTAAGAAGTATAAATATTCCTACTTGGACATTTGACATCGGGTGTACATTGGGACGTTTCATAATCTGATCCAATGCATTCTTCTCCACCAAACTGAGGAGCCGGGTTGGTACATGACCTGGAGCGCGAGTAAGTGCCGGTTACTGGACCGCTACCGTCGGTAGATGAACACGTGATGGAACACTCAGAATATGGGCCCCATGGTGACCAATTGCCATCAACTGAAATATAGGGCGTATATAATGTGACTATCAATATTTCTGAATTTAAGAAGTTTGAAAAATTTAAATGAGCTGTAAAATGTAAGATGTTTCGTATATCCATTTTTGCAATGTTGTAGAGCATACAGTCGATAAGACAATATGTTTTAAAATACGAAAGTAACTGGTGTCACATAACTATGACACCAACAACAATGTACCACAGTGGACATTCACGGACCCCTGAAATTCAGAGGTGAGACCAGGTGCTCGGGAAGAGTAATAGTCTCCTGTTTGACTAGCCACACCCGCCGTGAATACCCTGACATACAGACGAAACAATATAATACAGCACTGTATATATACATGAATGTGAACAAACACTGTGTAGAAAGTGTCACAACCATATAACATCAGGAAAAAGGGTATAAGAACACTTAAGTCAAACGCTCCGCGGGGAAGTTTTTTACGAGCTTCATACTGCAAAGGGAATAAGTGTGAATAAGAACAAAAATGAGAAAAAGAGGCCAAATATCCATTCACTCCTGTCTGCATAAGGGCAGTGACATACAAAATGTCTATTTATTCCATAAGGACCGCGCCTTTTACTTTTGTACAAATATGTAATTGTAAAATAAGAAAATCTTACCTGGTGGCGGCGGTGTTGCTGAAATGATAAAATCATTCATATATAACTTCGTCGTAATAATAAGCGAAAAGTATACAACTCTATCACACAGTTACATGGACGTAGTGTTATAAGAAGTGACTATCATATTGTGATTTATAATATCAATCATTTTACAGTTGACCGTCCTAAGTCGGTATCGTAACCGCAGCACAATCGAATATTTTTCAAATGTTTTTGTTTTTTTCGTGTATATTGTACGATTATCATGTTTTGTGTGGGTGTGGTTCGTGATTTGTGTCATACAGCTTTGTCAGATGTCTTCTGTTTTCTCTTTTTACTAGACAAGAAAGAAAGGTAGTGGGGTAGTTTGGTAACCGAGTCTTAGCAAAGCAAAAGGGTCCACATTAACAAATACACTGTAAATATATTGTAAATATTAAGAATCGTTCTATTTTACATTATGAAATGATGATTTAAACGCAAGTCATCTTAAATCTACAAAAATCCTTAAAGTCTTAGTGGATGATTTTTACGTTAAGTACAATTCTTTAACTGAGTATCAGTTACTTATTAGTAAATATTATATATGTATTGAATATCACAACAGATAAATGCTATATGATTTGATAACTTACACTAACGGGTTAATGCGATTAGTTTTAATATAATCAATATTATTTTCTGAACTTTTACTTAATTTAATTTTCTTTATTTAACAGCATGCAGATATTTCACCACATGAATAATCAGTTTTCGTTGTGTTACATACCTGGGCAAATTGCACTAAATATCTGTTCATCTAGCCCTTCCAAGTCGTCAAAACTTTTAACAGCAAATGCATTTTCTGATGGGGGTTCAGAAGCGATTTCGTTTACCTCCCTCATGTCTGTCAAACCAATACCAACTGCGTACACATGGATGTTCTTCATATGTGCAGCATCGGCCTCCGGGATGGTTCGACGAGAATTGATATTTGACACACCATCTGTCATTACTACAGCAATATTATCAACATCCGGTCTGTCGCCATTAGCAGCTGTAAACATTTTATTATGCATGGTCAGTAAACCATCAGCAGTGTTGGTGCTGCCATAGCGCCATGGAATAGCGTCAATAGCGTCAAGAACTTCCTGTTTGGTGGTGTATTGGTTCATCTGGAATTCGACGGTAACACTGGTGCTGTATGTAACAACACCAACTCTGACGTCACCGGAATCTATGTTAGCCGCATGGAGGAATTCCTTACAGAACTTCAACATCTTTGCAAAGTTGTCATTGCCAACACTGGTTGACGAATCCAATACAAATATTAAGTCGACTTTTGCGTTACAGTCTAGAAATTGAAATAAAAACATATTATCACCCGATATCATTTCATAAATATTCACAAGTATCTTGAGCAAATATAAGTAAGGACGTATCATAATTTTACAATTCAGTTAAATTCCACTAGCATACCATTTCCTTGAGTGAATCGTTTTTATGTATAAAGATTATTTTCTTATTCAAAAGACTATAACCATCTGAATCTACCTTGACTTGCCCTGGATATACTACTGACGAAACTTTCCAAAAATAAGTAAACAATTAGAAGACATCTTGAGTTATTTATTTTTATTCATGCAAGGATTCGTCGAAATCTTCAGTCAGATGTTAGTTGTCCATGATTCACAATAACAGAAAAGTAAATGGCTGAATGCATACAAATGTAAGGCCCAAATGATTTTAAAAATCAATGATCGTCATAAAAGTAAATCTGCACAGAATAGGTCAGCTTATAATATATGAGAGATCATAATCAAAATGAATATTTGCTCACACAAGGGCTGAAGCACAATTAAGTCACATTGAAAAAATTTCTTGAAAAAAACCCTAATAATATCGAAGGCTACGATAAATTTAACTATACGCTTCTGTGAATGTTTGTAGACATACAACTAAAGAAAAGTGACGGAAATCAAAAATATGATTTTAACAACATTGACCTTGAATATCAGTCCCTGCACTCCAAAAATCAACAGACTTCCTCCTATCTACGAGATAAACTTTCTGTGAAAGTTGTGCACATTTGTTAGCCGACATCCAAAATGATAGACAATATGCATGAAGACGACAGCGATCAGCTCGCAATCTTCGAAATGTAAATTAAAGTCGCCTTTAAATCTAACGCACGTTTGTGCAAGTTTATTTGCCATAGACTAAAGGACAAGGAGAACCACAATCGAAGCTTCAGTACAATTATTTTGATTTTCAGTATTTGACGCCCAGCTCGATAAGCCTCTCTCTTCTAAACGTTTTGGTACCAATAGAATGCATGGCCGTAAAGAAAAAAGAGATCGATTGCAAAATGTAGTTTAAATAAGTGACATTGACACTTTTTGAACTTATACTGAGTATGTTTCTTTCTCCTTACATGTCTCACCGCTGTTCAGGTTTGTTCAGGGCAACAATTTTGGCATGAGAAAAAGTGATGGGAACGATGTTGCTGACGGGCGGACAATGACATAATAGTGATATTTAAAAACAAACGTGTTAGTATGAAAGAAGGCATTCATCTACACTTACCTGAAATCGGTGGTGGCAAAGTGACGATAGGTTCTGAAAAAATTTTAATGGTATATTAGGGATGAAAATATACATGTAGTAACTATAATACATTCGTATCAATAGATATATCATTACATATATTTTACAGTCTTACATATATTGTTAATAGTTATAGTTTTACATTTGTGCTGAACGAAAAATAAAAGATAGTTTGGATGAATATAAGAATAAACATCATAATATAATATTTAACTTCTGACAGCACAACATGTTTTACACATACCAAAAACGAAAAAAAAAATAGTTTATGTCAACCATAAGGTATTACACTATATACAACACACACACATATCAAAGGAGTCGTGCAAAGACAATCAATACGTATATACATCAAACATTGTATATTGTGTACAAACCTAAAGAGATGTATCGTGACAATACAGTTCAATAAGGAATTTTCATGGTCCTAGTACCAGGGATTGAGGTAGTTTTCTTTATTGTTTAATCGTGAAAATAAATTTTAATGTTAGCCCTAGCGACAATAAATAAATGAATAATAAAGAAACATTCCCTTTATATATGTTAATTCTACTTATGATTTCTTTAATAAATATTCATAAGCCGGAGTGGCTCAGTGGATGCAGTGCTCGTCTCATGACCGAGAGATCCCTGGTTCCATTCCTGTCGTGAGCACACAGATTTTTCTCTGTAGGATGAGACCGATGAGACAGTGTCCCGTATAACTGTAGTTACGGCGAGTATAAGACTCCTCACTGATTCCGATGGGTTCATTGCAAAAAATATTAATGTCTCTGCAGGGTATATAGTTTTATTGTTTTGAATCACTTGTTTATAAGCACGTTGCCTTTTTAAATGCGGTGAATGAATATTTCATCAATAAACCACGTAGATATGAAAATCAAACTTTCTACTTACTACCGAATATACAAACAGCAACAAATCTGTGTTCATTTCAGCTATACTTTTGTATAAATAAGATAGGTACCATTTATTAGATATAAGAGCTAAAAGGTGAAAACTCCGAGAAGTCTTAACAGTTTAAGAAACATGTATATAAAACTGTAGAAAGACGAACAACAAATAGAAAAAAAGATGTAGGAAAACAACATACAAACAAACAAACGCAAAATTAAAACGATCAAACAACGACCAAAATGAAATTATATTTCTTCACGCGCACATCGTTGTATCAAATGGTTTTATTTCGTATGTATTTAAGGGATTCACGGCACTAAGCAAAGGAGAGAGGCTCACTCCTCCTGGGCACCTGGTCTCACTTCTGAATTTCAGGAGTCTGTGAATTTTCACTCTGGTACATTGCTGCTAGTGCCACAGTCATAAAACACCAGTTACCTTCGTATTTTACATTAACATTAACATAACATTAAGTTCAAAACTATGATAATACATCCTATAGAAACCTATCATCTGTCGCGTCTTGGTTATTTGAAAATGAAACTAGCTGAATCTACTTCTTAGTAAGCTATTTATTCAGATTAAATTGAGCTTTTATTTGACGAGCAAAATGTTTCAATGTTTGCACACAATTGCTATAAATCGTTACAATGATGAGCCACATACAAATTATTTTATAACAAAACACTATTATTCAAATTCATTATTTTAATGCAATCAAACTACAACGTCCTGTAAATCAATCACTTTTGTAACAAGCAATTGTTAAGGGATTCCAATAAATTACTCTTGCTTGGTTAATTAGGAGGGAAATGATGATATATGTTCTATGAGTATACAAAATATGATTGGTCAATGGACCAGTTACTTTAAAGGTTAATAAAAAAAATCGTCTGTGTTAATTTTTAAACCTAGAAGGAGATTGGACAAGAGGAATTCGACATGCCATGCATTTGTTATTCAATTAAAGAAAGGATTAAAATCATTGAGACGTGATGTTTCCATACTTGGCGTAGGTGCTGGTGTTTTCGGTGCTGGTGTAGTGGGAGACACAAAATCTGGACAAAACAACAATTCGGAGTGCAACTGAGACATGTGACACATTAGATAACAGTAACAGACAGACATCATAACGTGGACATAACAATTACAAATCGATAACATGTAAAAAGTAAACCACAAAACAATTCCTAAACCGTATCGAACGATTTCACACTGAAACTCTTTATAATACTTCGATATAAAAATTTAATATTATATTTAAATTTATTACAAAACTTACCTGCGCAGAAGGAACTGAAAATTTGTTCATCAAGACCTTCCAGATCGTCGAATGTTTTGACTGCGAACGCATTTTCTGATGGAGGTTCAGAAGCTATTTCGTTTACCTCTCTCATGTCTGTCAAACCGATACCAACTGCGTACACATGGATGTTCTTTTGATGCGTGGCATCCGCTTCCGGTATGGTTCGACGGGAGTTGATGTTGGATACACCATCAGTCATCACCACGGCAATGTTATCAACATCCGGTCTGTCGCCATTAGCAGCTGTAAACATCTCATTGTGCATGGTCCGTAAACCATCAGCAGTGTTTGTGCTGCCATAGCGCCAAGGAATGGCGTCTATAGCGTCCAGTACTTCCTGTTTAGTGGAGTACTGGTTCATATGAAATTCGACCGTGACACTTGTACTGTAAGTGACAACACCAACCCTGACGTCGCCAGAATCGATGTTAGCTACATGGAGGAATTCCTTACAGAACTTCAACATCTTGGCGAAGTTGTTGTTGCCCACACTGGTCGATGAGTCCAATACAAACACTAAGTCAACTCTAGCATTTTTGCAAACTGTGATAAAATGATAGAGAGATATATTAGAGGTTGAAATTGAAAAAAAACGACAATATATATTTAGAAAACCAGAATAATGTGGCCATTGTCTATTATGTTTTTCACAACAAATAACGAATGTATACCTTGTGTATCTAATATACAGATGAAATACTATTTGACTATTATGTCTTATTATCTATACATGTACATATTCATTTAAACTGTATCCTTGTGTACATTTTTGTACAAAGAATTAAAATGGTTCTGGCATGTTTTATAGTTGGTCACAACGAATTTAAAATTAAAACACAGGAGCAATTTTGGAGATATATAAAACTGTTGCAAAATGAGCAGATAACTTAATTCAAACAATTTAAGTACCTGGTTTCGGAGGAAGTGTGATAACTGAAAAAGAAAATGTATGCAAAAGTTAATGAAATTTTGTTCCTGTAGAAAACAACACCTTACTTTTAAAATCAATGCATATTCATCGATGAAATAGAAAATAGAAACCTCTTTTTAAAGTAAAATTTTATACAATATATAAATGAGCAAAATATATGCTGAACGTCATGACTTAAGTAAATGTATACATTTATGTTAACACTTCTGCATAAAACATAGTACTGTTACAGTGGAAAGAACATATCATCATAGATAATATATGCCATATATAAACTTTCCCTACATTACAGATAAAGGACATATGGGTGGAAAAGCGTTACAAACAAATCGTTTGTACATAATAAATGGCCCAAATTCGCCTGTATCTCACATTCTAATTTTTTCAAATAGGTACCCATTATGTCCCTATCATGGATGAGATCTTTTTGTACTTATACTAAGTAGAAACCCTAAACTTCCCGTTCCAATTCACAGAAATAAATTGACCACGTTTTGTCCATAAATGAAACAAACTTTCACAAATACCTCAGTCAGATGTATGCCGTTGAAGATAATATCAGGAACACAATAAAAATCCAAAAATCATCTATATATCCTAATGTTTTCTTGTCTATTAGTATGAATGATCATACACATACTTCTCCTTCTGACCAGCCTCAATGTTTCAACTGCATTATTACTGATTTTCCCATCCTGATAAGCAACATTCCGTCATCGTCTGTCTATGGCGTTCTCATTCTACTCCTTACTTGAGAATTGTGAATGAAAACGCCAGGCAGAACACGACTGTAAGTTACTACTAAGGAAACACAAGTAAATTATCTTAAAATTAAAATCCTCACGTTTGTAGTTAAGAGGCCCCATACGCAATGAAGTTTTGATTTTAATATAATTAATAGATTAATTAATTATTTTTCAAAACACTGTCCTAAAACACCTAAATAATAGGTAATAAAAATCATGTCACAAGAATGTATCAATATGCGTATGATATCGTTGTTGAAGAATCCAGAAACATTTTTTATCATGTGAAGTTTTATCATTGCTTTCTGCTTTAAACAATACAGAAAGTAGCTAAAACCGGCATTCAAAACTAAAGGAAGCTCAATATTATAGTTTTCAAGAAAGGCACAATAGTGCATTTTTTTTTTACTTGGACATGCGTTGCCTGGAGTGCATTTAGTTGTTTCTGAATCTGATCCAATACATTCTTCGCCGCCAAATTGTGGAGCTGGATCTGAACAAGACCTGGAGCGTGAGTAAGTACCGTTGACTGGACCACTACCGTCGGTTGATGAACACGTGATTGAACATTCAGAGTATGGTCCCCATGGTGCCCAGTTTCCGTCAACTGAAATTTTAAATCAATTTGCAATATTTCATTTGTAATTCAGTTTACAAAATGTAGTTAATCAATGAACTGGCAACATGTTACATTGTAATCTAGGTAGTAATCATTTCATTTTAAAAATGATTTTACTTGGACATTCGTTGTCTGGAGTGCAAGAAACTGTTTCTGAATCCGGTCCTTCGCACTCTTCTCCCCCAAATTGTGGAGCTGGATTTGAACATGACCTGTAGCGCGAATAAGTGCCGCTTACTGGACCGCTGCCGTCGGTAGATGAACACGTGATGGAACAATCAGAGTATGGTCCCCATGGTGACCAATTACCATCAACTGTTTTAACAGATTCAATAAAATATAATTAGATATGGAGAAAGATAAAGATATGAAATGAATAAGTAATGTAAATTATCCAAATCTTGAATTTTATGCGGTTTTTGAATTTGTGGTTCATACGTTCAATTTTCTCATTTATTATACTATTACCACTTTGTTATGAAATCTGTACTCCTTTCATTATAAATAGCAATAGGTGTACAAGCTAAGTGCCCAATGTACCGTTCGAAATTGAAGCCGCTGTCCTCTGTAAATTTCAATTTAAGAAATATCTTTGAAATATAAAAATATGAAATTTAAACATATGACAATCTAGCTTTCCCTTTCAAGATTCCGATTTGTCTTTGTGAATGATAGCATCGTAAGTAACTGCGATGTAAATAGTCATGCCATTTTGCAAAACAGTTAGCAATGGCAGGGATATAAAGATAGCTATTCCAACATGAGAATAAAATTTGGAAAACAGTAGCTACATGTATGTTCGTACTTGGGCATTTGACAAGGGGTGTACATGCTGAAGTTTCAGAGTCTGATCCAATGCATTCTTGTCCACCAAATTGAGGAGCCGGGTTTGTACATGACCTGGTGCGTGAGTAAGTGCCGCTTACTGGACCGCTACCGTCGGTAGATGAACATGTGATAGAACATTGGGTGTACGGTCCCCATGGTGACCAGTTACCGTCAACTGAAATGAAAGGTCATAATACTAAAATTTTCGAAATGACACATATATAATTTACAGAATATCTGACTCCGAATTTTAATGCTAAAGGCATACAATCGATTGTATGTTCTCGGAAAAGTAAACAGTAGCGTCCCGAATAAAATATCCACTTGTGCTTGACATAAAACGGTGGCATGTTAAGAATAGAATTATTGTGAACGCGATCTCACCTGATGGTGGAGGCGTAGCTGTAAAAAGAAAAAAAAAATCATATACTAACAATAAATAAAAGAACACAGGAACGTTTTTCGGTCTTTGCTTGTCAGCTACCAAATTTTCAAAATTGTACCTGAATGCGTTCCTTTAATTTACGGCTCTCAAACACTTATTCAATTTAAGATTCAACCAATAAGCATCAGCTTTTCGATATTTCAATAAAAACAACAAAAAATATAACTTAATAATTTTATCGTGATCTAACATTCCGCAAACAACAATTTTATTACCTACCTGGACAAATTGCACTGAAAATCTGTTCATCTAGCCCTTCCAAGGCGTCGAAAGTTTTTACAGCGAATGCATTTTCCGATGGTGGTTCAGAAGCGATTTCGTTTACCTCCCTCATGTCTGTTAAACCAATACCAACGGCATACACGTGGATGTTTTTCATATGTGCAGCATCGGCTTCTGGGATGGTTCGGCGGGAATTGATATTTGAAACACCATCCGTCATTACTAGAGCGATATTATCAACATCCGGTCTGTCGCCATTAGCAGCTGTAAACATCTCATTGTGCATGGTCAATAAGCCATCAGCAGTGTTGGTACTGCCATAGCGCCAAGGAATAGCGTCTATAGCATCTAGGACCTCTTGTTTTGTAGAGTATTGGTTCATTTGGAATTCTACTGTAACACTGGTGCTGTAAGTGACAACGCCAACTCTGACGTCACCTGAATCAATATTGGCAGCATGAAGGAATTCCTTGCAAAATTTCAGCATCTTGGCAAAGTTGTCATTGCCCACACTGGTTGAAGAGTCCAGTACAAATATTAAGTCAACTTTTGCGTTACAATCTATAAAAAGAAAGAAAAAAAATTGTATCTCAATAAATATTGAAAAATATTTCCTAACCAAAAAGGATACTCAGATCGGTCTATAGAGCCTATATTACTCATCAGAGGACCGTGGTAACAAAAGAAGGTATTAAAATTTGTGCAATGAAGGTTCATAAATAATATATAAAGATAAGAACTGGCAGAACTTTTTTCACATATTTTGTTTGAATGAGGAATTTAACTTGCTCTACAATTAAACTTGTCAAACGTTGATATTACAATATGAAACTTTCTTAACTTAATCATCAATGCAAAATACGACAGTAACTGGCACTGACAACAGTGTACCACAGCGGACATTCACGGACCCCTGAAATTCAAAGATGAGATAAGGTGTTTGTTAGGAGTAAGCGTCTCCTGAGTGGCTAGCCGCACCCGCCGTGAATGACCTTACACACAGAAGAAACAAATGTAACTCAGTACTGTATACACATAAGTGAATGTGAACAAACACTGTTTACAAAATATCATTACCACTTGACATCAAGAAAAAAGTATAACACTTGAAATGAAAATATACGTCCAAAACTATTTTGACATATATAGCAGTTTGGTTGGTGTAGTAGTACCAATAGTGAATTTCATATATAGCGACTCGGATTCGTTTCAAACGGTCAGTGGGGATTATCTATCTGTCCTTTCGATGAGACAACATAAATGGAGACCTCGTGTAATGAAGAACATTGGCATATTTAAAAATATCCCCTTTCACATTTGTAATGCAGAGAGAAACCGACATTAAAATATAACAATACGAGATTCAGTGTATTTTTGTGATGAATAACTGCATCAAGAACAGAACGGGGTAATAGTTAAATAGACATTTCAGTAAAATGTGTATACGTGTGCATGTGAATATATACACTTACCTGAGATCGGTGGTGGCAAAGTGACAATAGGTTCTGAAAACATACAATGCGATATTAGGGCTACATCCATCAATGTGTTTCGCAAAGTATACTTAATTAAAACATCTGTATTAAAATGTATTTTAAGGCATATAGATTGAAGTCTTAAATTGATCATATTTATGAAATGAACAGACATTTTTACATGAACATGAAAATGAACATAAACACGACTATAAATAATGTCATTAGGTACAACACATGCGTCATTGGGAAGACGTGCAAAATATTATTATCACTTGTATTACCATCAAACATATAAAAGAATTTGCGTATTAAAAGTAACAAGCCAGCGTGGTTACTTGCTTGAGAAGGGAGACTTATTTTTTCGACAATATCTTATAATCAGTTTTTCACCCCTCTTTCCAACTCTTATGAGATTGGAATTCTCCCCCTCCCCATTTGAATTCGCTACATTACCTACAACTCCTATAATAACTATTTAAAATGCTATGCATTACTAAAAACATAAAGGTTTACGAATTAAGAGATTTATCAGGTGGCGCATCGGTGTCTTGTCTCTGGAATGCGGCAGTGAAACCCAGATTTGATGTTATGAGCCAGCAGTGCTTAAGTTGACGTTTTCGTTTCCAGGTTAGAATAAGGATTGTTACAGCGAAATCCCAAACTCAATGAAACGATAGTTGTGTTTGGGTTTAATGAAAGATCACCCATCTTTTCAGGTAGATCCAAAGCAAAGATAAAAATATCTGATATATAGACGTCTTTGCCATCTAAGTGAAATAATTTTAATAAAATGAAAAAAAGTACAACATTGTTCGAATAAACGGAACTAGGCATATTAGCTTGCTTTCAAATAATTAGAGCACGTTAGTTACAAATTGACGTCACTTCTATATCTTAAATAGTATTTGTTATCCATTATAGATTCCTTTTTGTGTATGATTAAGACGTCTTTAGTTGAAAACCTTGTTAGACTTTGTTTGATATATATATATATATGGAGTGTAACTTATATCTTCAATGTATATCCTTTAATATTTATGCCGTTGTGGTGAGTGGGAAGGTGGGTCCGTAAACCGGTTGACCATACATATTGAGTAGCGTTTTGGGGGGCTTTTTTATGGGGGGTTGTTTTTTGTTTTTGGTTTTTTTTTTTTTTTTTTTTTTTTTTTTTTTTTTTTTTTTTTTTTCTTTCTTTTCTTTTCTTTTTTTTTTATTTCTTTTTTCTTTTTCTTTTTTTTTTTTTTTATGTGATGACTACTGTCATACGGGCAAATCAGATGTCTTTATGCTTTCTTTAATATTACGGCCTCTTTTTGTATTAGAATAAACAAACATTAAATAAATCCTAACCGTAAAAACAAACAAATAAACGACATGCAAATATACAGACATACATGTACTAACAAACAATTATATAATCATGTTCATTTTTTATAATTTCTACTTTAATATCACAACTGAAAATACTGCGAAATGAGTATCGCTTATGATATACAAAAGCAAATTTATTCACATTTCTAGTATTGTATAAAAGAATCATAATATTTAATTTAAACAAAATACCGTTAGACATTCCATAACATATTTTAAGCTGATAATTTCAATTATCTTTAATGTAATTAGAAAACAAAGGAGAAATAACAAAATTTAACCAATCTCGATGTTCATGAAATAAAAGGATAATGGCGTATACAATATCAATATTCAGACCAATACGTAGCCCAATTTAACTCCCGTGAGACCAGATGCCGGGGATGAGTAAACGTCTCCTGAATGAATGTAAAACCTGTCGCAAAATACTTGCAAATCAAATCTATTCAGGCAATTGTCTTTATTTTATATTACAAAACTGAGTCATTCCAATTATTTTCCCTGCAAGTCAATTCACTTTTACAATTTTACGCCTTTCAAGTCCCTTGAAATTAATCGTCCTATTTATATAAAGATTCGTAAGTTATTTGCATTGTTTTGTATCAATCAATTTATCAATATAACTGTTGGGTACAGATCCAAGATATTGTTCCGAAATCCACAACTCGAAGTCGAAGAAACACGACAATACATATGCAAATATATTATAAACAATCACGAACCTCTGTCAAAACAGAGGTGGGATCAGGTGCCATGGAGGAGTAAGCATCCCCTGCCGACCGGTCACACCCGTCGTGATGCCATAAGTATAAGCGAAATAGTATTGTTCGCTGTTACAGAATAAGGAAACGGCACAGCCGTAGTCAAAATAGGTATATGTCATAAGCAGTTAGAATACTGTCGTATAGTATAGGTAATACAGATGGTTTAGTTACTGTGAAATAAGGAAGTCAACAGATAATATATAATGAGACTATTTGAAGTCCAATGAGAAGGCACTACAACAATCAAGGTAACATGCCATGCATGCAAAACGAGGATTTAAGTCACTGAGACATGAAATTTCCGTACTTGGCTTCGGTGGAGTTGTTGGTGCTGGATGAGTAGGAGACACAAAATCTGGACAAAACAACAATACAAAGTGCTACTGAGACATATGAAACAACAGATAACAAGTACAGACGTTGATAAGTACAAAATCCAATACATGTAATCTTGTAACATAAAAAAGAACGTTAAAGCAACGGAAAAGTTTTATCTTTAGGTATAGAACATCACTATGCGTATACCTCTTAATACTCGTGTTTCAAATCAAGCGTCATTTGATATATGGTACATAAATCGTGCAGTGCGTGTTTTCATTTTTCCGCATCCGGTTGTATACAGAATCTCAACGGTACATATGCTTATCATGACCGTAGATTAAATTTTCCTTCATTGAGTCATGTACCATGCACACAAAATCTGGACAAACAACATTTTGGAAGTGCAACGGAGACATGAGAAACGACACAAACAAATATAGCCGTGGATAAATGCAATATCATGTAATCCTGTAACTTTCAAAACGTACTGATATATAGGTACAGCTATGGACGTATAACATTACTATATACCCGTATATCTCTCAAAACTCATGTATCAAACCAAGGATCATTTTAATAACTTTACGGGCATACATATGATGCAAGACATTTATACACCTACACACATTCTTGTGCGTTTTGTCTTGTCTTTTCTATTATTTTCTACCTTAAAATCGGAGAAATAAAAAAAAAACTGAGAAAAACCAACTACACAGTTGACCAACTGATCAAAAAGTAAGTGCCAAAACACTCATTATGCAAAATTGTCATATAATAATAGACCTTTTTATATAAATTTCATTTGCCCGACATATGATGTTTTGCTGTGACGTAACAATCCAAGCACCAACGTCATAGTGAAAATTCCGGCAAAAAGTAGTTTGTTGGGCATGAGTCCGCATATATAATGTAAAATATCAAATTCGTATATTGGAAATATGTATTATAGGTCAGTTAAAAGTTCTTTAAACCGGGCTATTGATGCACTAGGTGCCTGGCATTTAACTACCGACGGAATCGACCAAGTGGTTACATTATTCTTAGAGAACATACATACATGTATTTGTATAAATATAATACAATTCTATATCACGTAAATATTTAAACGATAAAACAGTCCCAATTGATTTTGAAAGAGTTTGAAACGCATATCTATATACTTCTAAATCTCACAATAAATTGTATCATTACTACAAGGGAAATAATGAAACGTACCTGCGCAGAAGGAACTAAAAATTTGTTCATCCAGACCTTCCAGATCGTCGAATGTTTTGACGGCGAACGCATTTTCTGAAGGGGGTTCTGAAGCTATTTCGTTTACCTCCCTCATGTCTGTCAAACCAATACCAACTGCGTACACATGGATGTTCTTTTGATGGGTAGCATCGGCTTCCGGTATGGTTCGACGGGAGTTGATATTTGAAACACCGTCTGTCATCACCACGGCAATATTATCAACACCCGGTCTGTCGCCATTAGCAGCTGTAAACATTTCACTGTGCATGGTCCGTAAACCATCTGCCGTATTAGTACTTCCGTAGCGCCATGGGATGGCATCAATAGCGTCAAGAACTTCTTGTTTGGTAGAGTATTGGTTCATTTGGAATTCGACGGTAACACTGGTGCTGTATGTAACAACACCAACCCTGACGTCACCAGAATCTATGTTAGCTGCATGAAGGAACTCTTTGCAAAATTTCAACATCTTTGCAAAGTTGTCGTTACCCACACTGGTTGATGAGTCCAACACAAACACTAAATCAACCTTTGCGTTGCTGCAAACTGTAAAATTGGAAAATTCTGATTGTGAAAAAAAACCGTGAACATACATATAACCCTGTATACAAGGAAATTTGTGAACATATATCTTATGAGAAAAACACGCAGCTTACATGATTGTCTACATGTATTTTGTCATTCCATTTTCTGGATGTATTGATTATGTTTTAAATACATTTGTACAATATAGAAATTAATCCATTCATAACAAAAGGTTTATGCAGAAATAAGCAATTCACAATCTTGAAAGAATGTCCTTGAAGAGACAAAATTCTCTTCAATGTAAATCGCCAAATAGTATTTTTAATATGCTTTACATGTATCTTACATTTAACAAATACGTATTCATGGTCGATAAATTTACTATGATAATAACAGATCAGAATCGGGTATAATTAATGACTTTTGTTAAATGAACCTTACCAGAAACTACTTCTAAACCAGATGAAATAAAACTATTTTACCTGTAGCTGGGGGTAATGTGACAACTGAAATATAAACATCCCATTGTTAACGCATGAACGATAATTATCAAATACAGGTGTCGTAAAAACGCTATATTTTCAATACAAGCACCAATGCCCCTAACAATTATATAGTATTATGTAATTACCACTACCTCTGTATGCGTTTAAACATGCAAGCGTATTTCAAATTTTAAAAAATCAGCTACAGATGTCATATGAATCATTTTAACAAAACAGAGGAAAAATCTAAATATAAACAGTCTTTCACTTTTATCATTGTTTCAAATCTTATTTTGCTTTTATCTCATAAATATCAATACTAAAAAAAAAAAACAACAACAACTTGACTATACAACCTGGTCTTGTTTATGTAAGTGTGTATGACTGTATGTCAATACTTTAAAATCATAATTCAGTTTCAAGACATTTACATGTTTTATACGACAATAGCCACTAAATATTGAGAGTATTATAGTTCTGGAAGTGTGAGAAATATAGATATAACTGTATATTTCAAAGGATGGGTTAATGATTTGAGCATAATTAAAGGTATTGTTATTTAATTAATACGATGTCATATGAAATCAAAGAAAACAAAAATACATAATAAAGTAAATGAAGGTTCATGTATGTATTTACTTCGACACTCATTGTCATTGTGATGGAACATTCAGAGTTTGGTCTCCATGGTGACCAGTAAACGTTGACTGAATTTGGAAATTGATCAAGTTTTCTCCTGTTTTAGATTTCCATATCTTTTAATTATTATATCAATGAGGTCATTTATAGTTCATAACTAAATATGATATTATATTTGTTTCTATGGTTACGATTATCTTTTCTACTAATGCATCAATTGTAAGAGCAATACCATTGATATTTCCAAGTTTTTTTTATAATTCAAATTTATTGGCATCATGTCAGGTAAATACTAAATCTAAATGTCTCTAGAGACGATATTCAAACAATTCACAAGGCAATTAATCATGCAACAGAAATGAGATATATAATCTAAACTAAAAACCAAACTAAAACTACTGACTAGGGCATTCATTTTCCGGAACACATGATGACGATTCTGAATCGGATCCTTCACACGATTTCCCACCAAATTCAGGAGGCGGGTTGTCACATGACCTCGTCCTAGTGTAGGTACCGCTGACTGGACCGCCAGTTGTAGATACACAGCTTATTGAGCATTCTGAGTATGGACCCCATGCTCCCCAATTTCCATCCACTGAACGCATACGAATGAAGAAAATTAGTAAAATTAATATATTAGTGTGAAGTCTATAATGCTTATACTAATATGGTTAGGCACTCCATAGCGTCATCGTCTACCGAAAACCTCATCCCTAAGATATCACTTACGCAAAAACGGGTTTTATTCAGGAAAATATTTGTTTTCCAGTCTAAAAGATTAAAATGCGTGCACTTAAATATTATCCCGGTACAGTTTGTCGACACGTGATTGATATAAATTGCACATACTAATATTAACAACAAAAGTGAAGTGGAAGGACACTTCGCCAAATATAACAATCAAATGTTGTTATAAATAATTAATTTCTCTCAAAAATATAAACTGCTGCACCCAGGTAATAAAAGTCGTAATTGTGCACAAAAATGATGTTGAAATTTTAATATATATACAATGAAATTTTACAACTGGTTTCAACTTTTCAAAATCTGACGCTTAATCCCAACAAAATCCACTTCAATTACGTCTGGGACGTCTTCTGTCAAATTAGAAAACAAATGCTTTTGAGGAAATGGCTATACTGCAACATTTTTTCTAAGATTCATTCTGCTCTTCTGCAGCGGCATCCGCTTTGAATAATGCAACAAACAATAACACAATGACGCCAAGTTATTCTTGCACAGGTTTTCCGCAAGGTCATAAAGCTATGAAGTGTCGTAACATAGCGGTGAAAAGCGCTTCTGACTGTATGATGTACTTATTACAAATATAAATACAAATTTATTTTATTTCTTACATCCTTTCACATTAAATGTGGTTTAATTTATTTACTACAAAAGTATTGACATACAAATATGCAAGTCATGAGGAAATATATGATAATATCTTACCAACTACTGGAATCTAGAAATTCTATTTGCCATTTGTAACAACGTGAAAACCGTGTGTATCCTATATGAAGAAGGTGTGTATCACTGTCGGTATAGTAATGGATTCTACAACCATTTGGAAGTTTAATGTCTTGAGCTGTAGGTTTCACTATTATTATTATTACCAAGTCACCTAGCTAATAACTACGTAACCAATTTACCCTACCGATGATCATATTCTTCGATCATCAATTCAATACTCGAAATGTACATGTAACATTTACTAATGACATACAGTGTCTAACCGATTCCCGACGATATACGAACTCTCTACAAAAACTTCGCAGGGGAGATTTGATGTCCCCGACAGTGTACAAGATTTGTAATTAGAGCTAGAAGACGTGTATAACATATACGCGGTCGGCATGTGACAATTCTAAGCCAATCACAGTCCGTAATTTCATATTATATTTATTTTATATCTTATATGCAAGATATATTCACCACACAGTGTGTAGTTTACCTAATAAAGAATGAACTAGGTTAGTAAATTTCATATAAGAATTCTCTTCCCATATGAAAATTATTAACCCATTATATACTATATTAGATAAACAAACTACACACTGTGTAACTAATAGTAGTCAGATGCGCTTTTCACAAACAGGAACATGCATGATAAAACGAAATATCAATGTTATCGATGTTATGACGAAGTATAGAATTTTTAACTACAAATGATATATAATATAAATATATTTCAGATACATTAAAACGAAAAACTATACAAATTCTAAATTCGTACACTTATTGACGTACATAAAAATCTAACGCCTACATTACCACCCTCTACTAAGCAAAGTAAATCTACAATCAATCATAAAGTCATCACCTGGACATTTTACAGGTGTGCAAATTCTGGTCTCTAGCCCTGCTCCTCTACAAGGTGCTCCGCCATTAGAAGGTGCTGGATTAGAGCACGTTCTTGAACGAGACTGTGTACCAATAGTTTCACCACCAGTTGTAGACGAACATGTGATGGAGCACGACGTCCAGTCACCCCATTCTGCCCAATTACCATCAACTATAGTCAACAGAATTCAAAGTTATAATAGAAATTATTCCAAGATCAAGACACATAGCACAAATATACAAAACTGATATTAAACAGTTTAAAGGCAATACTCGGTATATAAATTCATATTTCATATATTCTTCTTCATATTCCACAACAAAACAATGTCGATAACTGTTTCAAATATGTTATCGCTTTTACGGAATTTCCAGAAAATACATGACTAAGGAAATTGACTTTTTTCACAATTCACATATTAGGCGTATATGTATACACTCAGGATAAAATCTACAATGAAGAAAATTGTCCCGTAGTTCAATTATCCTATATGCATTATATTTATTCCAAATACATCTTGAAATTGTTGATAACCAATAGATGAGTGCTTTTGGGGTTTTTTTCAAACTCTTCACAGTAAAATGCAAAATGGAAGGAATTCGTCCTAGCATTGATGGTCACATAGGTGTTATAGAACGCTGTACACATCTCTGCCGCCGTCCAATGATCAGACGCATTGGAATACAAATTATGGTATACAGAAGATTGAAACGACTTAGAATATGTATGTAAAGGATAGAGACGCACATCTGGAACTAAATATACAACGTTATAGTAAAGTCCATTCTTGAATCCATTATTTTCGTAGAAAGAAAATAATGGAGTTACTGGCTCAGTTATGTGGCAGAAGTCACCATGGAGCTATACAATACATGAATATAAATAATACACTAGAACATATAACACATTACAAAAATATTTGATTGTAGTGCAATTACGATACCGACTTGGGACGGTCATTTGATTTGACAAAACCCAAACAAATGGTGTGATTAACCGGTTTAAGGGCCCACATTCCCACTCACCGTAACAGCAGAACAATCAAAGGACGTACATTTAAAAATTTATAAATAATCCTCCATGTAAAGAACAAGGGTCAACAGGTGTCGCATATAGAAGAATACTTGAGACAAATTCAAATAAAATTTTTCATGAAATCTTACATCTTGTCTAAACGGCAATTGTTATATTATGTGTTTTTCGCTACGTATTATTCACGTACATACGAGAACTTTCTCCATATATCCATCGTTTTTAATTTTTCAATACCACAGCATAGAAAGACCTGCGCAAGTTCGTCCGGTCCAGTAGTCCTTGTAACCACTTTTTACGGTAACGTGGACGTTAAGTCAAGATTTCACTCCTTTTATGAACAAAATGTAACGACTTGTGTACAAAAGTGAAAAATTCGACAACGTAAATTATGTTTGTACCATAGAATTGTTCGTTCATCATTACAGTAATTTTAAAAAGGCCACTAATATATACTATGCACTTACATTTGGGAATATGGAATTAAGTGTCATAAACAATTCTTACCTGCAGGTGGCGGTGTCGCTAAAATGATAAAAAAATCTTTCCAATATTCAGAATAAAACTTAATTAGTACCGTAATCAACAAATATATATACAATTATATAGGATTTTAAAAAGTTTCATAGAATATATGTAATCATTATTGAATCAATATTCAAAGATCAGTATATCTAGTAGACCATATTTACCTGGGCAAATTGAGTTAAAGATTTGTTCGTCAAGTCCTTCAAGGTCATCAAAAGTTTTAACAGCAAATGCATTTTCTGAAGGTGGTTCTGAAGCTATTTCGTTCACCTCCCTCATATCTGTCAGACCAATACCAATGGCATATACGTGGATGTTCTTCTGATGTGCGGTATCTGCTTCCGGTATGGTTCGACGGGAGTTGATATTTGATACACCATCAGTCATCACCACGGCGATATTATCAACATCCGGTCTGTCGCCATTAGCAACTGTAAACATCTCATTGTGCATGGTCTTTAACCCATCAGCAGTGTTAGTGCTGCCGTAACGCCAAGGAATGGCGTCTATAGCATCCAGTACACCCTGTTTTGTAGAGTATCGGTTCATTTGGAATTCGACTGTGACGCTTGTGCTGTAAGTAACAACACCTACCCTGACATCTCCGGAATCAATATTGGCTGCATGGAGGAATTCCTTACAAAATTTCAACATCTTGGCAAAATTGTCGTTTCCTACACTGGTCGATGAATCCAACACAAAGATTAAATCAACCTTCGCGTTGCAAGCTAAAACGATAAAATATTTTTCGATAACAGATAAAAGACATGAGACAGAAAGAGAAAAGAAAAAAGGAAAGAATTGTTACAAAAAAGCATTTTTTTCCCGAATTTGACTGACAAGTATTTCCCAAGACAAAATACCGATATATGAATATCGTAATATGTTTTGGTTCATGACAGATATCTGGAAACAAAATAACGTACCTGTTACGGGTGGTAGAGTCACAACTGTAAGGGAAAACAGAGAGAGAGAGCAGTAAATTTGTGAATAGATGACAAGATGATAAAATATTGCATTAATAAATCTGTCTCATCTCCTTCATTATATATAAACAAATGACACTTTTAATCATAACAATTTACCGTTGATAGAAAAGGCATACGATATTTTACGCAAGTTTACCTGTAACTATAGATTTATACAACAATTCTCCACAATTACTTCTCCCTTCTTCAATATCGTGAGATAACACGAAAGTGATCTTAAACTTGCCATTATAAAGTCAAATAAATATAGAACATATATACCCAAATTTCCTATTTCATAAAACATTATCAAAAGCAAGATAGATGAAAAATGGAAGTGTATTTCGGAGAAGCCGAGTCGTTTCAGTTAAAAGAAAGTTTCCTTTATTTAAATATGATCATGTGCTTGGATGCCGAGCTGTAGTCGATTACAAGCGATTACTATCAATGAAAGAAAAAAGAGGAGTTACTGTCTCAGTAATGTGGCAGAAGTCACCATGGAGCTATATACTACGTGAATATCAATAATATACTAGCAATATAACACATTACAAAAATATTTGATTGTAGTGCAATTATGATACCGACTTAGGACGGGCATTTAATTAGACAAAAGCCAAACAAATGGTGTGGATAGCCGGTTTACGGGTCCACCTTCCCACTCACTGTAACAGCAGAGCAACAACATTCATTAAATTAGAAAAAAAATATTACACAATTTTGAAATATAGGCTATCATGGACCTTTGAAAGGATCAGAGATAAGACCGGGTGCCATGGAGGACTCAGCATCCCCTGCTGACATGCGAGACCCACTGTGATGCCAAAATATAATTTGAGCTAATATAACTCGTAGCCATGGGTAACGGTATCATCGTATTACAATTGATTTATTTCATAATCGTAAATACTATAAAAAGTTTGTTAACTTAAAGCTTGTGTTTCTGGTCTCTATGATATGAATCTATTCTTACTCACCAGGTGGAGGTGGGGTGGCTGAAAGCAATTAGAATATTAATGTTCTAACATTTTATCGCAAAACATTAAAATATTTGAAGAGCAGAGTTAAAACCAAAGTAGCCGAAAAAGTGAGCTAAGGAATCAATTTAAGGACAGAACTATGCCAGAGGGAGATACTCTTTAGTTTTAGAGCAAAATGAGCATCATAACAATTCTAGTTCCAATACCGGGTAAACCAATAGTTCATCAGAATAAATATAACCATATAAATTGTTCTCAAACAATCTACTGGAGATCACTTAGTTAAAATTTTCAGAAAAGGGAGGTAACTCTGTTCTTCTGAGCAGGCTTTATTAATAGCCTACCAAAGATGCTAATAAAAATGCACATTTTTCATATAATGATAAATAACCCTTGTGTCTATTTAATGCAGCAAATGTCCAGTGTCGTGCGTAGCTTGTAATTAATTACTTAGTGTTTGAAGCTCCTCATCTGCCCATTTAAAATTTTATTATATCTAATCATTTTATCTAATGATAAGAAATCAAAGAAAATGAAATGGTGAGTAAATCGACACAATCAGCTATTTTTGACAGGTCAACTGCCTATCTGTAGATTTCTTAAATGCAATGTATATACAGCTTGCATATAAATGGGGATAAAATACTTTTGTTTTGAAATTCCTGGCATATAAGCAGCGAGTTTTAGTTTGCAATCTGAGTCTTTTGACTCCGCTTCAGCGAAAACAAGCATGGTGCCCCCACTTAAAATGAACTGGCATCAAGGTTATGTTATTTACCAAATATACCCACCGACTTGAGGATATATTAAACCGAAGACCGAAATCATGGTACATGTAACGCAGAAGATTAACAAATGCCTCGTTTGGATCTATTGCTAAAGCCTTTATAATGTGCATTACATAAGTCTTATACCAGTGCATTAATCTTAACGTAATGTGAAACAGGAATACAACAAAAATATAATACAAGATGATGATAGTTACCTGGGCACAATGCGCTAAATATTTTTTCATCCAATCCCTCTAGATCATCAAAAGATTTCACAGCAAATGCATTTTTCGATGGAGGTTCGGAGGCTATCTCGTTTACCTCCCTCATGTCTGTCAGACCAATACCAATGGCATATACATGGATGTTCTTCTGATGTGTAGCATCAGCTTCTGGTATGGTTCGACGGGAGTTGATGTTTGATACACCGTCTGTCATCACTATAGCGATATTATCAACATCCGGTCTGTCGCCGTTAGCAGCTTTAAACATCTCATTGTGCATGGTCAGTAAGCCATCAGCGGTGTTTGTGCTGCCATAACGCCAAGGGATTGCGTCAATTGCGTCAAGGACGTCCTGTTTTGTAGAATATTGATTCATTTGGAATTCGACAGTGACACTTGTACTATATGTTACCACACCCACCCTGACGTCTCCGGAATCAATATTTGCTGAATGGAGAAACTCTTTACAAAATGTTAACATCTTATTGAAATTATCTTGTCCAACGCTTGTGGAAGAATCAAGGACAAATACCAAATCCACTTTCGCAAAACATCCTGAAAGAAACAGTGAAAAAATATAATGATTACAGAATACACTTTCTTTCTACTTAATTATAAAAATTAGCTCCCATATATTACAAAGCCGGTGTGGCCTAGTGGATAAGGTGCTCTGCCCGAGGACGAGGGTGCCCGGGGTCAAATCGTGCCCTGGACACACCGGTGTTCTGTCTTTTGGATGAGAGTAAAAACCGAGGTCCCGTGTCACATTAGGCGTGGCACGTGAAAGATCGCTCACTACTTCGGGTGGGTCTGTCGCAAAGGTCTTAATTTATATGCAATGCATCAGGCAGATGCCACCACCATATACGTGAAATAATCGAGGAGTTACGTAAAACAATCAATCAATCAACCCAAATATTTCTTAATATAATAGATAGAGTTGTTGTTTATTTGTTTTTAGTTATTTATAATAAATTTTGGAGCCGATTGATGTTTTATTGTATCTTACCGGTCGATTTTGGTGGAAGTGTTACAATTGGTTCTGAAAAAAGAAAATAATATTTATTATTTGTGAAGTTGCATATATAAAGTAATGTAAATGTAATTTATAATTGATCTTTGTCCTGTATATGGAGGATTATTCATAAAGTTTTAAATGTGTGTCCTTTGATTGTCCTGCTTTTTGCAGAGAGTGGAAAGTTGGGCGCCCGTAAACTGGTTAACCACACCAATTGAGTGACGTTTGCTACTTTAATTGACGGCCTTAAGTCGGTATCGAAGCTGCAGCACAATCGATTAATTTTGTAATGTTTTCCGTGTATATTTTACTATTATCATTTTTGTGTGCATGTCCTTGGTGATTTGTTTCATACAGCTTTGTCAGATGTCTACTGTTTTCTCTTTTATAGATATGAAAGAAAGCAGAAATGTCATTGAAGGAAAAAAGAAATACTGAGCGTATGAAGAAAATACTTACTAGGCCCCGGTTTTGGGGTTATTTTGCCTAGAAAATATAAACAGATTTGTGAGTAATTGGACTAACTTGTTCAATATTCAACTTAATTTTGATGAAGAAATATACTTCTCGTGCTGGGAATTATGAATGCAATTATTATAAATATAATTGTTAAATGGTGATTGCCCGTCATGATGTTTCTTTTCTATGATCAATGATTAAACTGTGTATTATTTTCAAGGAAATTAAATTATTGAAATGCAAATTCTAAAAGCGATTATAGTATGCTGATTCACACTTACTTATATTTAATCTATTTGAAATCAAATCCACATCACCAAGTTTTTATGAAATATTTACCTGACATCGATGACATCATTCAGTGTAAGTATACATGAATCTGTTAGTGTTCAGCTGTGACATCATAGGCGTGTTTCTGTTAGTAGCTTGTTAATTAGCGCGGTACATGAACCACAACCACGGCATATAATGAACAACATGTACAAGTGCAAATTTTTTTTATATGTTCCAATGTAATTCAAATTTTTTAAAGAACTGTAAACACAATTTTTTTCGTGATAATCATTCACAGAAACAAAAATGTATAAAATCTGATTGAAGTAAATGTATGTATTAAAACCGTTGTTAGTTAAGATAGTTTAGAAACAGAATACCTATGAGCAGTTTTCCATTTTTAGGGAACATTATTGTAGAACACGGTTCCAATGAATTACTGATGATAAACCAAAAAGATTTAATATTATTAACATATAGTGTGCTACAATGGCCAAAAAATCTCGTTATGAACGAATGCTAGCCTCCATAAATTCAGCACTTCATCGCGGTTACAGACCCAAATCGGTGCGAAATATATAATAATTTGCAAAACGCTTCATTGATTAAGCTTCACAAAGAACAAAGAAACATATTTCATCGATACAAACATGGTTGAACTAAAACATGACCACGTGAGCAAGTAATATACCGACATGTTCAGATTTGCCCACATTGTTACCTTGTGCCTGTTGTGCTGAAAAAATTAATTTTACAAGAATGTTTTGTTATACTAATAGAGAAAACTTATTCATAATTGGAAAAATTTAAATGCCTATCAATATTTAATATTATCTAATATTTGTAAAAGATACCAAGAAGAAACATAGTCTGACCTCTAGAATGTAAGATATTTACGAGACGCAGCTCGTCATTTTTGGTGTGACTGATGTCAGTTTTATTAAAAGTATTGATACACATATGCATGCATTGTCGTATAATATAGTTCGAAAACTAAGTAAATAAAATGAAAATAAAAGAAACAAATACGTAAAATTCATAGAATTTTACTTATATTGGCTATTTATATTGTGTCCATTATCTCATCAGCATATTATGATGATGCTGATTTTATTCTACATGACTGAAATAAGTATGAAATCACATGTATTGTTACCAATGGATCACATTGATATATGAAAGAATAAAATCATAATTATATGTACATCTGACTGACTAGTGTATTTTTCTTATATTCTTTTCTTTTAAATTGAAATTAAATTGTAGCGTGTCTGAAAATGCTTCAGTTTAAGAATAATGCATGTTGTTACATAGATATATTATTTGATTATCTAAAATTATCTTAATACAGAGAATAGTTTATTGGCAGTCCAAGTATAGTGGTAAATAATGTTTACATAAAGGATTAATTGCTTTCATGCAAGATTTCAAGGCGAAAAATCCTACAAAAAGGACGACATCCTTTTTCCATTTATAAAATTCTTTTTTCGAAGAACTCCTTACTCATATGATTCCTATCAAATTATAATTGGGAGATAGATATTTCGACATGGTTGAATATTCATTTTACTTGTGTTATGGCTGCCATTTGAAAATGAAGGAGGATTTTTTCACCACAAGAAAACTAGTAACGGTGAATATGCTACTAATGGGTTAGCATACATTTTTGTTTGTTATTTTCATGCATGGAATAGAAAAGTTTAAAGACAAACCTTTTTTAAATCAATATCATGGATTTAGTTCATGGTTGAACCACACACTACACATATGCCCTCAATCATTAACACACATTAGACATATACCCTCACACACTAACGAACATACACATGTCTATATTAAAATTCTATACTTTAAGTACCATACAAACATAAAACGGAAAAAGAGTTGACAAAAGGCAACAGAACTCGCCGATAGCAACCAATTTTAAGTAGGAAAAGGTTGTTTTCTTTTCTTTGGGGGGGGGGGGGGGTTGGGTTGTTGGTTTTTGGTATTTGTAAGCAAGTCAGTCTTCAAGGTCAAAAAGTAAAAGAAAAAGTTTGATAGCTAATGAAAGGTCTTGTCACAAAGAATAACTCTATCCCTTACAGTATATTAGTTATGACCAAGGTTAAATGTTTTTCAAAATACGCCAAACTTCTAGGTCAAAGTCACAAAATCAAAATGTTGGTACCCAATGAAAGGTCTTGGGCAAAAGAAATATGCATGTGAAATATTAAAGGAGCATGGTCCGATTGAAGTCGGGAAAAGTATAAAAAAATGTAAAGGATTTCTTAAACGGCAATGGATTGCTAGTATGTTATCTAAGATGTGTAAAACGTATCGTTACCAAAGTCGATGTCGTTAACGAGGTATGCCCGTTTTAAATTTGCAACATTACCAGGTCAACGACTTGAATATTGATGAGATCAGTCAGAGGAAATCCCGTGACAATGAAACTCGAGCTTTACTCGATTCTAACATTTGTTCCACTTTACTTTTTTTTTGGCCTCTGGGTTTGTGTATAGTTATTTTCGACCACACTTTTGCTTTTCTCGTGCTCGTATTCCTCCATGTGAACCATTTTTTGTTGTTTTCCACAGTGAATGTCCGCGCACGCACATGATTATGGGCGGAGCATCGCCTTATTTGGGGAATTGATACCAGCCGAATTTAATTCGACTCAATTACCTTTATTCTACGAAAACATTGAGGGATTTTAGTTTTAAATTTTGCAATTAACACAAAGTTTATAATTTATACAATGCAGGAAAAATAAGATATTGTCGTAATTTATCCTTTTCATGCTAAAATTTTCCAGTCTCGGACTATGTCCCTTTAAAGCCATGTCTCTTTTGGTTTTAAAGTTATGATCCAGGTTAAAGTGTTTGTTTACGGATGACGACAACAACAACAACGACGCCGTGGATATGACAATAGCTCTTCAGACATTTACACGGCGAGCTGAAAACGTTTCTTCTAAATAATACATGTTTAACTGGAACTTTGCAACTAGCTTGGGGTAACGCCAAGATTCTATGCATTCAGTTTCAATTGATTATGACTAAAAACAAAACAAACAGAATATTACAATGTGAAGATGTTTGATCGCTATAGACTGAGTAAACGCGGGAGAAATAGCAATGGTAATTTATTTGATTATTTTATTTAGAAATGTAATAAAATTTCAATACGTTTAAGAACATATAATTATTTATTGTAAGAATTGTAGAAATGTATTTCTAGAAATATACTCAATTACTTGATACCGTCTACGGTTAAATTAAAGGTTTTTTTTTTCTTCTTCTTCTTCTTTTCCTTCTTTTTTCCCCAATGAAAAGTTACATCAGGCGATAGCGAACACCCATGGTAACACATAACTAAACCATTTCGTTCATTATTTGTCTTTTTTTCAAATATGCAGGTTTAATAAACTTACCATCTGTTACAGCCGTCGTGACTATGGAAGGTTCAACAAGACATTAATATGTGAAATGAGCTAAATTATGTGATATTAGAAAATAAAGTTTATGTGCGAATATTTGTATGCGAAAAGAAGTGTATAATAATTACCAGCATTGTCTGGGGGAGCTGAAATAGAAAAAAGGCATTTAAGTAATCATTATGTACAATACATAGTTTACTGTCTTGAGAAATAAATCATCATACATGGAGAGGCAATTTTATAAAGTATCTAAAACCATGAAGTATCTCTGGTAAGAACAATTGTCTAATGTCATATTTTGTTTATGCATTTTTTTCTTTATTCTCATTCTACTATTCTGCAATACATGCCCATGAAAGGATTTGTCATGCAGCTTACATCCCCCTTGCTTTTTTCCTATTGGATTGGATGTTCAGTGGAAATCTGTGTGTTCTAAAATATTTTAAAGGTCCAACTGACCGCCGGATAAACAGCAGTTACAGAGATGCGTATCGGACTAGCAAAAACAGAACAAAAAACCCCCAAAAAACAAAAACAAAAAACAAACAAACATATGTATACATACTTCATCTACCAATGTTTAAGCAACTAGTATTCTAATAAAGTTTTCTCTCAATAAAAGGATAAGCTGTTCGCAAAATCCCTATTTGACCTTCTGTACTATGGAAAATGAAAAAGAAATAAAATTTAAAAATCTAATAATTATGGATCCTCCCCGCACAGAAATAAAATTTCAGATGAAAATTCAATATGTAAGGAATATGAGTAGAGTGGCATTGACCTCGAAGACATAATTGTTTCCATGAAAGTCCCAGTCCCAGTCACAAAGCCTATACCTGTGAAATAGGATACATCTATTTTTAGGGAGCACGATCAAGCTACAGTACAATTATGATTTTAGTTAAGATCTTACCGGGTGTCTGAGGAGCTGCTGTAACGACCGGTGGCAGAGTTCTCACTATAATATAAAGATATATATACATGGTGGGTTCCTCTTTAATTCAAACACTAAACAATTACGTATACGCCAGATATCAGTTGGTGTTTGTAAGTTACTTCCCTGTGCTTTATAAATAAAAAGTAAGATTTTACGAGTTAGCTTCTTTTCGATATTTTACACTCGTATAAAGCACAATGACCAGCTCGTGTGTAAAAATAATTTAAGATTTTCATTCATTTTATTTAAAGTCAACAGAGTAAACATATCAAAACAAACATAAAGTTATAATGTCAGTGTTCCATAATTATCTCTTTTTTGTCTTTACACAAATATTCAATTTAGTCGATAGTACCATAAAAAAACTTACATGTGACTCACATCTGCTAAAATATCAGACAAATATCGTCTTTAACTTACATGACCGTACATTCCTTATCAGGCTCTCTGCAGCTCTTGACAGTTTGGTGTATCCACTAACTCCAAAGATATTAGCCGATGATGTTGACATCGCTTCTAATTCACCTTTATCTCTGAGACCGATTCCAATACTAAAAACGTCGATACCTTCCGATTTCAGAAGATTTTTCGTGGTTTCTATATATTGCCTGTCTTTGGTTGAAGAACTATCTGTGATCATAAATAAGGCTTTCGGAACGGTCGCCCGAGCACCATATCCGGAAGAGAACAGTTCCAAGGATTCTATCATGGCATTATTGGCATCAGCGCTATCGGAACGTAAACGGTTGCTTAAGGCCAAAATTGCATTTTTAATTTGTTCTTGAGTTTTATACCTACAAGAAAGGGGTTAACGAATAATAACTATGGTCAATTAAAAGGAATAGGTACATACATGTATGTTACTATTGCAGTTGTAAACTAGTTTTTGAAAATAAACTCTACATGAATACAGTGGGGTTTTTTTTTTTTTTTTTTTTTTTTTTTTTTTTTTTGTTTGTTTTTTTTTTTTTTTTATTTTTTTTTTTATTTTTTTTTTTTTTGGTTAGGTTTCTTGGTTGTTTAATTTTTTTTTTCTTTCTTTCTTTACTTTATTATTACTATTTTGTCATAGCAGTTGTTGCTGTTTCTCATGCAGGAAATTTAGGATACAATCGATTTCGAGACGATGGGTATAAAATGTTATTTGGAACCAAGATGTTCTAGCGAAATGGAAATCATTATCATTTAATTTTCTTTGCGTTCATGGTTTTGCGGCGAATCTGATTGGTTAAAAAATTTAGTTCATTTCTGCATGAACGAAATTTTGAGTGCAGATATGTCACAATTGCCGGCGCTACTTTCCTCTGGAATGCGAAACCCCGTTCTATCTATGGAACCGTGATTCCCGTGTTGTTAATCGATTGCATAAAATTGTTTCGTTATATATTACGAATGCAAAGTACAAAAGAAATCGCACTTCACTTCAGAAACTATTAAATATAGAATATAATTTCTTACTCTTATTAAAAAAAAATGTAAAATATAACTAGGTCTATCAGTTAAGCTACAGTACAGTGCTGTTTGGAAATACATGCAGTCAAGTACAAAATAAAAACAGTACTCGTCTGCTACTAGCCGATCGTTTGACAACGGACGTTGATAACTAAAATGTCTACGGTATCATACCCGACTGAGCAAACTGAACGGGCACCAGAGCAGGTGCTGCCTCCGATCCAAGTCCTTGAGCCTACACTTTCCACCTTGTGACACGCACGTGCATGCATTTCTACTAATACCATTTAAAATATAAATACCTTTGGTAACAGATTATCATCCTCATATGCATCTTTCATTAAGTCGAGTTTTAATAATTGTTCATTCTTTTTCACTTCTAATCTTTTCAATAGACACTGGGATCAAATTTTTCGAATTTCGTCTTAGCCGCCATTATTGACTTCAAAATGTTGTTTACCTTGTTATTATATTACTACGCGATCAAGTCACATACATGTATTCAGAGATAAAAAAGTAATGTAGTGCCATAATAAATTATGTTAATTGGACACTTATTAAATTTTTGTTTTCATATATAAGCTAAATAAAATGATAAGAAATGAATCCTATATTTTTTTGGTTGATTGAGGTATCAACCTAAAATTTGGACGGAAAACTTTTGCATCAATGCGCTTCGCGCACTTTCATTTCTTAAATCTTCGGCAAATATAAGGTATATTCACAGATCTCAATATTTTTACACGATTGAACTCCACCCACCCCACCCCCGCGCTTCCCCTCTTGAGATCTGAATAGGCAGCATCGTTCAATAAACCATGTATAATATGAAACGATTCCTACCTATTCATGTGGAATATAGTCCTTGCATCATCAGCATAAACAAGAAGTCCGACCTGCACTTGTCCATTGTTAATATCAGCTCTTGAGAGAATGTTTACTAGAAACTGCAGAAGAAATTGCCAGTCCGAAACTGATGCGGAAGCAGACGCATGGATAGCAAACACGACATCAGCAGCCCCACTCTCTACAAAATCATGTTAACAAATATCATCCTAGATTGAAGATAAATGAGAATACTGTCATATCAATTCAGATAAGGTGAAAACTTTTTCCTATGGAACATTACTCGGTATCTTATTGTTGAATTTATTTCCTTCCACGTATTTCTTTCTTTTCATTTCATTTAAGTAACCAGGATTTCAATGAGTTTGAATCAAACTGAAGATTTATATGTTTTTCTCTAAAAGCAGTTCCAGATATATTTTTATATACTTACCAGCTAGTGACAGCACAGTAACAGGGTCAATGGCTGAAAGTGAAATGAAAACATTTTCTACAATAATAATGGTAAAATATTAAAATAAAAGTAATAATATATCATGAAAACATTTTAAATATTCCATAAATGATCAAACCTACGGAAATCTATGATAAATATTGAACGGTACATCAAAAAGTCCAACTCTGCGTGTTGGAAATTATAGCATATACTCGCAAGCAGCACCTTTTCTGGAAATTCACTTACCTCATAAGATTATTATTATAATGTTTAATATCCAATGTATGTCCATTAAATGTGAAATATTACAATATACCAAAACAAACGACACAAAAAAAGTTCATAGCTTCATGCATATAATCTAAATTATTCATATTCTAATATACTAGAACAAGTTTGGTATATGTGTAAAATCATACTGTAGATTAAAATCAACATCATTTGCATAGTAAAATGAAGAGTAAATTACTAAAGCTTTTAATGAAATCTTTGTTTTAAAGTATATTAGAATATGTAGGGTAAACATTAAAGTTAAATTGTCTAAGTTGACCAAACCTTGACACACATGAGTTACAGTTTCTTCGGGCATTTCGGTTAAGACGCGCGCCATTTCTATAGGAAAAAGATGACGCAATATTGGTTTGCTAGATACTGCTTGCAAAACTGGACTTTTAAAGTCGCCTATGCCTAAAACGAATGTTTCAATTCCTCTATTCTGAGACTGCAAAGTCTCCCTTTTGATTGCCTCAACATTCGGCCTACCGGTAGGCTCCCCAAGTACAAGTATTGCAATATTTGGGACTTTTCGGGTGCCTTTTTCGCGCGCAAATAAATCTCTGATCATGCTGATGGTAGTAACAATATTGGTTCTTCCCCTTCGGAACCTGATTTTCCTTATTGCATCCAGGATTTCGGCTGTTGTAGAAAAACTATCAAAAACGAAAACGGTCCTCAGACGACTTGTAAAGGTGCTGACGGAGATCCTAACCGCTCCTGTGTCTATGGCGCTTTCCAATTTTTGCACAAGCATGTCGGCAAACTCAATGAAATGCGCGCGATTGGTTTGCACACTGGAGTCAAGCGCTATTGCGATGTCCGCCTGTAGTCGTCCACATGCTGAAAGAAAGATGACGTCGTAATGACGATGCCGTGAAGTAAAATTTATCGTCTTATCAGAGTAAAATGAATTTGTTTGCTTAAAGTTTGAAATAACATAAGTTTATAAAACTACTTTAAATTAATAAAGACAGGTTTGACAATAAAAATTTGAAAGAGGTTATGTATAATTTTTCAACTATATACCTGACATGCATGGCTTATAAATATATATTATACGATTGCTTTAAAAACTAGGGTAAACTATTACTTGTAACTTTACATAAAAGAAAACATATCATTGTTATTCACATTTTGCTGCAAATACATCATAACCAGAGCACCTTTAAAAATATTATCTCCATTCAGATAATATAATACATTAATATAAATATAATTTAAGCAATACAGAACATGCAGTGTAGCGCAGATACCAGAATAAATAAAAATTTGAAATAAGAATAAGTTCAAAGGAAAATATATATACATGTTTAAAAATAGATGTATTTTATAACAAAATGCAAAGTCGAGGACATGATTATATCATATTTATAACACACCCAAGAGCATATTACCTTCTTCTGCAGTGTTAGTAAGATCGTTGTTAAAAATAGTAGAAATAGTTTTCAATGAGTCATTACTCAAAACAGAATCGTAGAGGTCATTTTTTGATATTACATTCGAAGTCTCATTCTTTGTATTTGGAACACTTCTACCATTGGATTTAGTATTATTATGTTTGAAATTCCAATCCCTTGTAGCACTCTGCGTAGATGTTCCATATGTGATATTCAAATTTTTATTTCCCTCCACAGTTATCTTCTCCTGATGCGGTAATTCGGTCATTATTGTTACCACGTCAGCAAGGGTTTTATTATCTACTTTATTTGTCAATACAGAAACTGAATCCATGGTACCTCCTGGGCTTGATGATGGCGTGGATGTATATGATAATCTTTCATTAGGCCCATCACTTAATGCGGGTATATATGGTCCATCATTTGTTCCTTCGGATGGAAAAACTCCATCATACCTTGTAATATAGGTGGATGTCACACTACCTTCAGTATAGTCATTAACCTTGTGTCCGATATTCTTATTACCTCCTTTCCTTTCAGAAATAGTCATGTCTTTAACAGACACTTTGCGTGTAGATACCCGCTCATGTTCATTATTAATATTAAAAGTTGATTTCGGTTCAACTGTGAAAGGCATTCTTTGACCAATGGGGTCAACAGTTGCAATACCAATAAAACTTGTGTTATATTCAACAGTTGAATACATTTTCGTATCTGTTGAATCAAGTGTAGATATTTGTACCGGAGTCGTTCCATTAGAAATTTTGGTAGTAATCCGTCTACTTTTATCCGGTTTTGATTTCTTCCTTGATTTTTTCCTTTTCTTGTTTTTCTTGTTTTTTCGTCTTTTTCTTACTATGAATATAAGAAAAAAATTCACAATTGCGAGTATTGAAGTATCTATATGCCATTTCTTTTTTCATTTTTGTAAAGTTAAGCTGATTTATATTTGTGTAATTTATAATTAGTCACATTATTTTAGTTGTCTATTACAAATGTATATACACAAACATTACTCATTATATATTACAATATTGCATGTACTTTATTGTCTCATTTAGTTAACATTTCCATGTCAATAATTTGAAATATTTTTAATATGTGTATATACTTTGGAAATTTACATACGTGCTGGAATTCTCTTTAGAATTGGTTTTCCAGATCTTTTAAAATCTTTTAGAGCTTGAATATTCTGAAGTGCAATGAAATGTCTTTTTACTGGAGAGCTTGCAATACTTTTCAAATCAGAAGTGTCGGCTACACCTATTGCAACCACATGAACGGAAACACCTTCAGACTTCAATAAACTTCCTTCCGAAAGAATGGTATTTCCTTGTGATTTATATCCCCTGTCCGTAACAACTATTACATACTTTTTTGCATCTGCCCGGCCATGATATTTAAATACATCAAGACGGGATGTTTTTAAAGCATCATTTAGGTTAGACTCATTAAACCGAAGATACTTTGGTAATTTCTTGATAGCTTTTAGGAGAGATTTCTTTTTCTTATATTGGTCGAACCTGATTAAAATCTGTGCTGTCTTTCCGTAGGTCACAATAGCAACCCGAACTCTGCCTTTGTCGATATTTCCTTTCTTTATTAACCTTACAATATATTTCATGAGATATTTCTTAAAGAATTTTCTCTTCAAATCAGGTGAAGCATGAAATATCACCACTATATCTGCTATTTCTTTGTTCTTTTTCAATTTACCTGCAAAACAAAAAATGAGATTTTAATATTCCACGTTTGAGAAATATATATCAAATATTTAATTTGTCGCCCGAAAAGATAAATACGTGTAAATCAAACTTATTTATAATTATATTTAAATATTTAAATTTTTAAGAACTACGTTTAAAAACCATTTAACCGACTGATTGTATCTGAAAAGAGAATTCATTTATAATGATAGAAGGGTTCAATTGCATGTTAAATAATAGTCAAATATTATTAATAGATGTGCCGAACTAAAAAATAATATTTCTCATTAACAAATTGATTAGAAACACATACGTTTTCTCTTTTTCCCTGAATTTTCTTTTGTTGTAGATGTTTTCTTTTTTATCACTGTCGCATTGGGCGCTATACGAAAAGTGAAAGAAATAAATGCGATGACGCTAGACCAGAAATGAAAGAAATATATATCTCCGATATACTTTTATTCAGTTAGAGATGTGTTAACAACACTGACGATTACTTATTACATGTCCTCTAGAATACTGAATATATATAACGATTACTCTTTAAATGTCCTATAGAATACTTAGATTGAATCTCTATTGAGTCTTTTCGTTAAACAGAGTTACTTTCCATTTGGGACGGTATCTGACGCAAAGCAATTGTGACGTCTTCAAATTCCTATGAAAACGTCATTTGTGGACTGTCATTTCCCTGAGTTCTAGATCAATTTCCATGGAATTTTATGACGTCATAATTTTTTTACGTCAGATACCGTCCCAAATGGGAAGTAACGCTGTATAACGAAAAGACCGAATTGTCAGTAAGTCAGAAATCCTCCCTTACACTCTAAATTGAGCTTCGTAATTCTATTTTTACTTTGTGAAAAACAAATACGAAAAAAATGTATTACTTACATTCAATAATGCTATTTACTAACAGCTCTAATGAAGTAGTTTTCAATGTCAAATCCTCGTATGATCGTATTATCTGCAGATAGTCGGAAATTGGATAGCTGACAACACGCTCCAATTGAGCTTTGCTGGCATTTCGTATACCAACTGCATGTATCTTTACTCCTTTAGATTTTATTATATTGGCTGCATTCACTGCCGAGTCATCAATAGGCCGATCCATGATAATGACCAGGTGATCCGATACATGCCGCTTACTAATTCTTTGGAACCAGGTATCACGTGTGATTGGGCGTAGTGACTTTCCCAGCAAAGCTTTTCGACTTCTCACAGTTTTAGGAATGTTTGTTATAATGTTCAAAACATCGGAAAGAGATGCATTAGAAAAGTTTTGAAAAATCGTCATCGTTTTTCCAAACGCCATTACTGATATGGTTACATCCTCTGTTGCAAGACGTCGGTGAGTAATGATCATTTTTAGAAACTTCTGCAAATGTTGTTTAAAATCAAACGGTGTCGTTGAACTGGATGATTGGAAAACAAGTGAAATCCTTATCAAAGTTCCAAGATCTAGAAGACATAATTCTCTCATCTTTATTTTTTTATCAATAAGTATTGCTGTTTCATCACAAATAATGGACAGTTCTTTTACATTCATATCTTATAGTTCTTTCACAACGTGCTTTTGGAGTCTATGAATACCAAATTGTTCCAAAATGCTTTCCATATTTAGAACGACAGAGGAAGCGTATAATAGGAATACGTTGATATAATCTGCTAATGCAACATAACATGTAGGCATATATACATTGAGTATCGTTCTTGCTACACATGGTAAGGAAAAGGACATCTGTGTCAGCTGTATTGCAAATATCCCCACGGACATGCTATACATGGAAGGAAAGTTTGTACATGTAGACTCGGATATGGTTGATATAGTCGTCGCTGTACAGGTGTGTAGTTCAGACAGAAGGCGAAATGCTGAGTGGAAGTTGACAATCCGTTCATCATAAACAGAAGTGTTTCATGAAGTATATAATGTTGATTGCAATATAAAACTGCATGCTCCAGACACAGATTTTATTATTAAAAGACCACATGACTATCATGTGATTCGATATAGATTATAGTAGAAGTATCAATCATTAGATTACAAACAATACAAAGACAATGAGGTAACATGTAATTACACAAAGTATTTTGTTTCACAATACGCAAGATCGCAAATACTGAATACGTTCATGATTTGTACTTTAGTTACCTATCAAATCTATTGTACTAATCCTTTGCAGATTTTCTACCCCACTGCAGAACGAAAGAATGGTGTGTATAAAAGCATGAATCAGAACGGTGAATCAGTAATCACGATCTTGCGTATTATACATAAATACATAATCACATACAGGACAAAACTACACTTGACAGACATTAACATACTTCCACAAAATGTCGGGCCAAAAATATAAGTTTCTTGAAGGTAACACACAAAGACATAGAGGGAACATTTATCAAACAACACTTAAAAGGAGATATTAGTTATTTTCATGCTTATTCATAAATGTTAATTATAAGTCTTGACATCAAAGAGCTAAAGACGATCGAGTTACCTGAACAAACATATTTTGTCTTATCAAAAATTAAAATAGTACAATATACGACTTATATGTCATGCCTATAAACACACATGCACATAATTAAAAAGAATGGCGATCGTATATTCTACTTCTTAATTGTTCATTAGGCAAGGAAATCAGAAATTGTTAAATAAATAATTCCTTATAACATATTATGCATTAACATAACATTAAATGACCATAATCCTTTTGAAAATGAGTTAGATATGAATAAATAAAGAAACAAATAAAGAAAGAAATGTAAAACAAACAAAAAACCACAAAAACCCTATCTATTGCCTTTTTAGATAGACTTATATCATCAAGAGATCAATAAGAGTTTCAGTACAAAACCTGAACTAAACAACCTTTAACATCAAAAACTATCTGAAAACTAAGTGAACAAGCTTTACTATATAAAACAACAAATATAAAAATATGTCCTTGTCATGGTAGCAGTGTAGTGTATTAATTTTAATAAATTTGAAAAGGGATAAATAGAAGTTGATTTTTTATCATTGATAACATGCAAATGACGACTCACCAGGAGTTGTTTGTTGCCTACCAGGGACTGGACGGGGAGATGGAGCAACCGTTGGTTTTGTTGCAACCACTGGCCTGGGAGTTGTTCTTCTATGACCAGTATATGCTGCGCCTTGGACTAATGGCCAGGAAATGATCGTTCGATTAGTGAAATAAAATTACTTTTCGGCGTGTTGTATTAAACTTTAGGATTTATTCGAAATTAAATTATTTATTACTGAAAGCAACTAATAGATATTTAAATATCTAAGGAATTTCTTCTTAATTCTGATTTGCTTTATGTTTATCAAAAAAAAAATCCGTTTTCAAATTTCGATATTTTTTCTCGACTGATCTTCTTGTTTAATGCATAAGTATTTGATATATATACATATGTGTGAATATATGAAGAACGTTCGATTACTCACGTCCACGGATACCGCGAATAATGTGATCGAACACTCCTTTATCGGACAGTAATTTCCCATAATTTGATGTCATCTGAAAAAATTCACTTGCAGGTACGCTGGCTATATTTCGAAGTTCTGTTGCTTTGGCGTTACCGATACCCAATGTAAAGAAAGAGACTCCAGATTTTTTCAAAGCTTCAACCTCGCTGATTATTCCCGGAAGTGATGTATCTGAAGCACTGTCAGTAATAAGTATAACTGCGCCCGGAATATTTTTTGATGTTCGTGCACCTCCTTGTGCAGTAAAGACTCGAGTTCTTGCAAGCTTGATTGCGGATAGTAAGTCTGATTTACTATTTCGTAATTTAGCTCTAATTTTGCGAATTGCTCCGCGTAATGTACGCCTTGTTTTGTGTGCATTGAAGTCAAAAATTATATTCGCTCCTTTACCATAACTCATAAGGGCGCCTCTTACATTTCCCGTGTCTATTTTTGCCTTTGAAAATAAATTACTTATGAAAACCTTTAGTTTTTTGTTGAAATCTTTTGTTTTTGTTTTATGACTGGAGTGGAAAATGACCAGAACATCGGCATCAGTGCTATCTGAAACGGAAACAACACTTAATTAGAAAGATATCTATAAAGAACCTCAACCTCAATAATAATAATAATAATAATTATTATTATTATCAATATAATAACAATTAATAATAATAAAGTAATAAATATACATGTAAACAATCTGATATTTGATTGATTATGTTTATAGCATAATGAACGGAACTTATGATATATCTCGTTCATTTTGTATAATTTTTCTCTCGTATTGTTTTTAAACCATCAATTTTAAGATTACACAGTGTTATCGTGTAGATCACATCATGTTCAAGATTTTCAGAATTTTTTCTTAAATAGATAAGAAAGAAATTTTCTGCATCTCAGTTTTCTGTTATATACATTTCTACGAGACAAAATTTACTATTCTCGTAGGACATTGGTATTTTACGACGAACAAGAAGATGGGACAATACATGTTTTCAAATAGATACAGAGGTTTGTTTTCCAGTAAGAGGGGGGGGGGGTGCGTTATCAGAATTTTTTTTATTAATCTTTAGTAAGATATTAATGAAATTTTTAATTATGATAAAATAGGAGTTTATCAAACTTATTACATTCAATTTAATATATTCCAATATTTGAACTATTCTATAATCACTACAAAACTAGTATATATTCCGATCTGGATCATAAAACATAAGGGGTGATAGATATGACATTACTTGTAACCTAGGGCATTTACTGGCATTATACAGACATTTCCCCTTTCTGCAAATCTATATGTTATCTATATGGCACGCATAAAATATTTTCTTTATACACAGACAAAAGAGCAGGACATAGTTCACGTTCACATATATTTATGGCATAAAATACAGATGTATGACATAGTCTGTAACCTAACAGATAAGATACAAGCGTTTCCCTTGATTGCAAAACGGAGTAATGTGCATGCCGCCCATTAAGTATTTTCTTTCAACATAGGCAAAAGAGTAGGACATAGTCCACATAGAGTATTCATAACATATATAGATAAATTTATTGCAAGAAATGCAGATGTGTAAACGTTGAAACATAAACCAAAATGAAAGTGTAATGACAAGGAAATGTTTTTGAACAGTGTTATGCTTATTGTTTGCTATCGTAAAAATAAAGAGCAAAAACATTACCACAACATTTTTCCCGTTTTTTCTTAGAGACCTTATTGATTTATACCGTCTAAAGGCTGGTCTGTGACAGCAGCATAATCAAACACTTTTGAAATGTCCTTGTTGTGTATTAGTATTTTCAATATACATTTCTACGTAAATCTTTTTCATCTAAATGTACATTTTCCGTTCTTTTACAGATACAAGATATCAAAAACGCTCACTAAGAAATTAGACACACCCCTTTATTTTATAAATATTTAATGTCATAATTCGGCAATTCAATTACTATAAAAGAACGCAATATTTCTGACAATCAGGTAAGTCTGTAATGGCAATAATTATAGTGTGTATATCTGGTATTTTGTAAGGAATACTACAATACTACCTTTGAATCGCGATAACGTCAATCATTGTTTATTGACACTAATTTGAAATGAAAACTAATTTTTGATCGAACTGCATTGGTTTTTTATATCTTTTCCGTATAAAAGATTTGACTTAAAAAAAGAAAGCTATACAAATAAGAAAGATAAGGCCCCTAGGATGAGTGAGCATCTCCTGATGAGAAAGCGCCGTGAACGCACACAGGAATACACAAAATGTTTTAACACAGCACACATAAAAGGAAAGACGACAAATAATGTGACTCTGATTTGCACGCAAGAAGTGCATAGGGATGCTTAAGTAATTATTATCGGTTCTATCACGTATCTGTTGCGTTTGGCCACAATGAAGATTTTTTTTCTTTTTTGTTCTTTTTTTTTTTTTTTTTTTTTTTTATTTATTTATTTTTTTTTTATTTTCATTCATTTAACTAAAGTAGAACTGACATTCTATTTGGATGAAAATCATTGACCCGTTTCGACGGAATGAAAATAATAATAGTAAAAAAAAAAACAAACCCAAACAATACAAAAAACAAACAAGACAAAAGATAGCCCAAAAGTCCACTATTCGCACATAGATCTTATACCGGTAATATGGAAATATTTTAATTCAATGCTTTCGCTCTAATTGTAGCCATTGTTATAAACCTCCAAATACATTTCGGCTCTAATTTCCTATTTCAGAACACAGAAACGATATTTTTCATGGTATTGGGATCTGCATATAATAGAATACTTTTCTGGGTTTTTTTAAAGAAAAAAAGCATTTCATATCATATGAAAAATATGATTTATTTAGAAAATACAGTAATACATGTGGATATATGTGATATGCATGATACAAAGGGATATTATACCTTGACGAGAGCCTGGCTGCCGCTAGGGGTCGCTGGTAGGAGACTATCTAGAGGCGTGGTCATTCCCCATGCCAGATAAAACATTCGCCATGACAGAGGAAGAAGAATAATCTGTGGAGTGCTACTATTTATAGAATTGTTAGTTCAGAAAGGTGAAATCAAACTCCATTCTTTGAAGCCATGAACTGCGAATGTTTATTTGTTTAAGAAACCAGTCTCCTGAATATATATATTTTCGACTTTGAATTCAAGGTTTTCATTTTTCTATATTAATTAAATGCCACAGGATACAATACGCTCATATTTCGGTTATTTTTATTTATACAAGTACAGTTTTCCTTAAAGACATCTTTTAATCTTTGAATAAACTGTTATGATTAATTGCTAGAATATCTGTATATACTTAAAGAATTCGTCACGAATATAAAAATAAAACGCAGTTCATCGCCACTAACAATTGGAAAGAGAATAAATATCTACGTGCAAAAGTGAAGTGAAAATGTTGCGTCTATTATACACCGCGCTCATTTCAAAGATAAAACATTATTTCTGCTTGTGTCAAAATTTGGTCAAACACTTTAAATTGTAAAACAACGATTGGTGTAAATTTTAACATTTTATACATATTCTTAGTACAGATAAAGCGCGTGTTAGTCAGCTTTTAATAAGCACCGTTATGAATTAGAATAACACCATATGTAAGAGTTTCCAGTTTGTAAATCATTGTGTTTTATGCCGGACATTTGTACATTAGCCTACTGCTACTTAACCAATCAGAAAGCGTCTTTTGCTTTGTAATAGAAGGCACAATTTGATTGGTTCGTGTTAAAGAATTATTTCGTCATATGTCTCCTTAGCACAACACAATGCATACTGGATCAAGTTACATATGGCTAAATCCGATTTGTCCTTTCTTAACAATTATGATTAGAATACGTGATTCACAATGTTACACAGCGGAAACGTGTTATCAAATTTAACAGCACACGAACCGATAAACACAGTCAAAAGTACAAAATTCTGGAAAAAAAATAAACTCGAATGAACATGTTTGTAAACAGCACGTAACACAACGTTTAAAACGTCATACATTTTCAGAGGAAAACGCAACACATTTAGTAAAAAGAAATAGACACTAGTTACTAAACATTCACATGCTGTAATAAACAAACATAAAAATGGATGGAGGAATTATTGATGGAATGATCCATCAGGCACCTTACATTATTGTGATGAGTTTGTTTCAGAAGATGTTCCCTATTCACTCATGAAGGCACTAGTCGTATGTATCCTTATAAAGCCATACAAAACAAATCCTTGTTAAATTTATAAATTATGGAATTCGTATCATAATACCACTGACTGAGAAACACTACCCCGACATCATTAAAAATAAAATCAAACAAACACGCAAATGTAAAAATAACTTTTGAATAGTAGGAGATGGGAATCTCTTGCTGGCACTTCTCTTTATCATAATGTGAATAACAGGTTCGTAGAAATAGAAATAAATGAAAATAAATGTCTTTCGGGTTTTTTTTTCTTATCCATTCACATTTCATGTTTGTCTAAAACGAATAAAGAACATACACCATGCATATGTAATGAAGTATAGCACGGTTAAGACTTTTTGAAAGGAAAAAAAGACTTCCAAATCAAAACTAAACTAGAAAACTTTTAAATTACACTTGTAACAATTAGATTTTTTAATGAACTACTGAAATACGGATGAAATATTACTGTACTGATTGCTATTTGAAATTCATCTGATTGTTTTTGTAAGGATAAGTAAAAGCACAAAAATATCCCAAGTAATTGGCTATAACAATGTCTATATTCCGTTGCCTTTAATTGCCTAAATTGTTTTACTCACACTAGCACTTTTTAAAGATCATTTTCATTTCTACATTAGAAATAAAGCCGTGCTATATTTCTAAGATATTGTAAACAATTAACAACCCGACTTACATTCCAATGTTGTTTGTGTAACAGTCGCTGGAGCTACAAATCAGTCAACGAAATCAAAGTTAGTCGAAATTGCAATGAATTACAAAAGTTGATTAAAATGTGTTGAAAATTAAAATTTTCAATGAATTCGTCATATCACTTCACCACAATATAAAGAAATCAACGTATGCTACCTAAGAGTAAAGATTTAATGAAAGTTTTATGCATTTGATGTCCGTCCTACAATGAAACATACACTACCCTCCATAAATAAGTAAACACTCTTATATTTTTCATAGTTTTATAATGGTATCTTCGCACATTAAATGTTTTAAATCGGTAGTATAATTGGATTTTTATTGATTGATTATTGTTTTACGTCACGCATCAATCACATCATGTATATAGTAACGGGATCTGTCTAATGCAGAAACTTGCACCTTGGCAACGGACCCAGGGGAAGCAGTGAGAGATCTTTTAAGTACATCGCCTACAGTTACTCGGGACTTTCGTTACCATTGTCTCCTTAGAATGACAGGATACCGGTGTGCCCAGGAAGAGTCGAATCCGCGGCCTTATCCATTGGGCCACACCAGTTTAGGAGAAATATCTGGTATAAATTCTTGTTTGCAGCAGTGGAAAGGTTTGCATAAAGTATTTGATCACAAAGAACTGAATAAACTTTGCTTTTACGTGAGGTTGCCCTCAAGACTATTGGACATTTAAAGAAACGTTGATTTGACCTAGATGCCGCGATGGGGTACCTGACTATCGCGTTAACTTTCCAAGTGGCTACGTAAACGTAATTAATTGCCGCGGTCCCTAACCTCACAACCGCGATGACGCCGTCAATAGCCACGTTTACCGTATATATGTAAGACTACTTTCATTTCAAAGTGTGATTTAGGACGAATCGAAAGCAAACAAACATTTAAAAAATATTGAACTCTAGTTCCTTGATCCTCTTATTTGCCGCAAAGGTAATTTTGAATACGTCACACTTAAGGAGTTCTATTATATTTTTACCCTTCGGTACTTCGTTTTTTTTTAACAAGTATTAATTTTTTTATTGTTTTTATTTAGTTTTTTTTTTTTTTGGGGGGGGGGGGGGTAGTTAAGTGAAATATTTTAATGCTGGTTGTTATTTAAGTCACTGATTAAGCTTCGGTATTAATTGAAAGTGTGCAAGTAAGAGATAGGTTCTGTAAGTTGATCGCGCTTCTTGTCAAGCAGTCAAATCCTCAAGCCTTACATAACGTAAAGCTAGCTTGCTTTGTTAGTTTGTTTGTTTTTGAGATTTTATTATTACCAGTTTCATTTAGGAGATAAAAGTTTCCAAGGGCACCATGGACACTTAGAATCGCAATCAGTTCAAAGTGACTTGTTAATTGCAGGAGCAAATTGTTAAGTTTAGGGTTATTTTATTGTTGGAAGCTTTAACTTGTGGATCGATATGCTCAATCATATTTATCTTTCTGTATTTCCATTTAACAAAGCCGGTGTGGCCTAGTGGATAAGGTGCTCGGCTCGTGATCGAGAGGTCGCGGGTTCGACTCCCGCCCGGGGCACACCGGTGTTCTGTCTTTCGGATGAGACAGTAAAAACCGAGGTCCCGTGTCACGGTAGGCGTGGCACGTAAAAGATCCCTCACTGCTTCGGGTGGGTCCGTTGCAAAGGTCCAAATTTGTGTGCAATGCATCAGGCAGATGCCGTCACCATATACGTGAAATATTCGTGGAGTGACGTAAAACAATAATCAAACAAACAAAAAAATCCATTTAACATTTTTCTGATATTATAAACCATCTACTAAATACCTTGTTAAACGTTTGTATAAGTAACGAGGGATTTTCATAGAAATACCAATGAGCAGTGTGGAACCATTGATGGGGGTGCTCTACGTTTATGACTTTATCGGCACGATCAAAGTGAAATACCTGGAGGAGCGGGAGTAGCAGGTGTCTGTTTCGCAATGACAACAGGAGCCGGAGTAGGGATAACAGCTGGTTGCAGCACAGCTTGAACTGAAAAACGCAAGGTATACTACAATATGAATCCGATCGTAAACGGTATGTATCTCCGTATTCGTTATTGCTAGTAGGAGTATCGAAAACAATCATAGTCATATTAACAAGCATTAAATTGTATAGATTATATCTAATGGTAACTATTATTCACTACACAAGTTATCGTAGTAGTCATATTATAAGAATTTTGAAATGATGTACTTCAGTAATAATACAATTCTTCTTATTTGCACCATTTAGAAAAATGTGGTACTTGGACTGAGGTGTAATTAGGGGCTTTATATATTTCATTTTTATAAGCTGAGAGAAAACAGGATTGAAATATAAAAATGGTGAAGGAAATATTCCCAATATACCTTTCGGCCAGGAAAACTTTGGATCATGAGAATACAATAAACATTGTCAGATTAAGTTTTCTCACCCTTTCTTCACGTTTGATTAAACTCAGCAGAAATTTTACAATATTCATGCAACTGCGCCACTTTCGCACGCACTTGTTCAGACCCTAGCACATTACATTAATTATTTCTTACGTGAAGGTAGACGAGTTTGTATCTGTTGTCGTATAGCCGGAAGCTGTCCCATGTCATTCAGGACGTAGCTAAACTCCGAAGACGTCAAAGAGTTGACTTCATCGGTATTTTTTAGACCAACACCGATGCTGAAAATGGTAGCTCCGGTACCCTTCATTTTCTGAACTGCGGTCGGTAAAGCTCTCATATGCAGGGGGTTAGAATTGGAATCAGTGAGTACAAAAAGGGCATTGGGAACGTCTGGTCTGTCACCATTTGCCTGCTGGAACATAGCCAGTCTGACGATATTTAATCCTGCAGCAAGGTTTGTTGCATTAGACCTTGACGAATACCTGAGTGATCTTATCCCTCTCATAAGAGCATCTTTGTTTTGACGGTATCTGTTCAAGTCAAATATTATAGAACCCTCTTGATTGTATTGCGCAATACCAACTCTGACGTCATCTGCATCAATATCTGCGCCTTGGAGTAAATTTTCTATAAAACTGATCATGAGGTCATAGTCGAATTGGGTCAGAGCTTCAGAGAAATGTAACAGAAATACCATATCTGCATACTGACTTCCTGTAAAAAAAGAAATGATTTCCAGGACATTACAAATCCACGAAGATATTGAAAAAGTCAAGAAGTAAAAATATAAATCATAAATTTATTACATGATTTATTAATAAAAAAAAAAAGAATAAATTTCTTTCTCTTTAAAAACAGCAAGAAATGATTAGAGATTTTTCTTTAAAATATTTTGATTATTTTATTACATGACTGTTGTCAATTCGGTATGTAAATAACCAATAATACAGCTTGAGTTAACAACAACCTCTCGAGGCAACATTGGTAGACATTCCTTTTTCACAATACTGTGCTTCTTAAGAGGTGGCAGATTATAAGACTGCAGACAATTGTCCGTGATGAGTAACAAAACCCATGATTTCTACTGAATTCGTGTATATACCAAGAAACGATATCCATAATCAACACCACATATCCATAAACAACACAAGTGTACGACAGGCACAAGGGCTCTGGTATAACACAAAGACACATCAAAACGAGAAAGTAAACCTCCAGTTTTGTACTACATATCCCGTACTTTGATGGATCTTATTGGGTTTCTTCATATTACAGAGTAATTTCCCTTTTGACTGGGTATCTGGCGTAAAAAAAGTAATGACGTCCTAGATTTCCTATGAAAACGTTATTTGTGGACTATCATTTTCCGGAGTTATAGATCGCTTTCCGTAGCATTTTATAACGTCATAATTGTTTTACGTCAGATATCGTCCTTAATGGGAAGTAACTCTGTTTAACGAACGAATCAATCACAAATATGTTTAAATGTTTATGCATATTGAGCGAGGCTGCTTTCCAAACAAAGACCATGGACTAAAATTAATTCTTAACACACAACAAAATGACCTGAAATTTGTTTGTCACGAAATGTCAAACCAAAGCATGGAACTAGGGTCTAGAATTCCTCATGAAGAAAAGTTTGTTTACATCAAAACTTCAATTTTTTCAAGTAGAGAAGTTCAGCCTTATTTTTGTGCGATTTATATTTGTTTGTCATTCTAGTTTCATAACGCAGAGACATAGGAGAAAATTCTGATAAAAGCAATGTAAACTACGAATGTTGCAAGACTTTAATCAAATTTACTGTTATGAAAAATATAGAACATATATTCCATTTAATTTAGTGCACCATATACGCATTTCGACAACTTACGTCTCTTCCGTGATGCTTGTGGCCAAATGATTGGAATTCTCATATTATATAAATATTTGAAGAGCAGTGTTGAAACCAAAATGACCGAAAAAGTTAACCAAAGAATAAATCTAAGGACAGAGCTATGCATGAGGAGATACTCCTTAGTTTAAGAGTGATTTACATAATTTCATGACGGAAAATTTAAATACAGTCAAACCTGTCTATTAAGGTCAGCTAAGGGAAGAGTCAAAAGTGGCCTTTATAGACAGGTGGCCTTTATACAGAGGTCTTTTATTAAGGAAAACATAGATTTTGGGAATTTAAAATGTGACCTTTATAGACCGGTGACCTCTTAATAGAGGTGGCCGCTAAGACAGGTTTTACTGTATATATTTCAAGTCAGTACAAAAGCACTGAAAAGTAGACCGTCAGTACAAAAGCACTGAAAACTAGACTTATGATGACCTCGGGGACTATCAGTCCACCAGCAGTGACACCGGCCTAGTGTTTATAATAAACTATTTAATGTTTTTGATGTAAACAACTTTCTGAGAAAATGAAATGTCACACCACACATTATTTTACTAATATGGAGACGATCAGAAATGCCGAGGAAATACAAGAGGGGAGGCGATCTACCGAGGTATATGGTATGGATTCTGCCTAGATATCCAGACCGGAGATTAAACGATTAACTGAATGTTAAGAATGATTGCAACTATTCCACAAATGTTACACCTTGTAAAGTACATTATATAGATAAAACAAACCTTCAACTGGAGTTAAAAATGCAAGTCTTGATACTGAAAAATAAAAAGAAACATGCACATGCACTCACGATGCGTAACTTATCTTATAAAGGTGCGTCCAAACATTGTAAATGCAAATGATAGAGCAAACAGACATTCTATGTGGTGATCAATAAATAATTATTAACATTACGTTTTAATCGACAGTGCTGTTCTAATATGTTCTTCTTAGATTTCCAGGTTAACGGCTGCTTACAACTCTCGTCAGAGTTTTTTCACATGCTCTTTACATGCATACTATATTTATTTATTTATTATTCATTTAATTTATTATTATTTGTTCTTGTGAATATTGTTTATGTGCAAAGTTTTTCTTCACATTTTACACAGTGCATTAATAGTTTCGAATGTACATTTAACATTTAGTCGCACCAATACAGTTAATAATAAAATGTGCAAAACAATTAAAAATGTGCATCCAACAAAAAAAAATTGAAAAATATTATAAATACGAAAATATTTTCCGGAAGACGGGATTTCAAAAGATAAATTAGAAATGAATGATAGAAATTATAATAATTTTAACAGTATATGATAGCTGAGATTTGAAGTTTGTTTGTAAAGATCTAAGTGGTGCTTCTGATTTGAAAATCGCGCAATTCTTATTATACGAAATAAAGCGCTTAGGTACCAAATCAATAAACTGTATCTGTCATACTGCACAAAATAGCCACATAGGCTATCAACCACCTCTGGGTAAAACAGAGGTTGGATTAGAGGTACCAGAGGAGTAAGCATCTCCCGCTGACCAGTCACACCAGCCATGATGCCATAAGATTATCAGAGCTAGTGTAACTCATATGACAAAAGGCAATAATAATCAGAATTATTTATGGGTTTGATTCTGTTTGTTATAATATGGTTACTTCACTCATATTAAACAAAAATTTTCAAAATCAATAAAATATAGATATATATCTGGCTGTTAAATTTACAAAGAAAGAAAAAATTGTTAAATGTTGTAAACACCAGCAGAAATAAAATATACAAAATAATTAGAAAATTTACTCCTGTTGTAGATGTTACAAAAAGGTGCCAACTGGAAGTGCGAACATGCATTATTTTACGACGTCATAACATTCTAATGACGTCAGTGCAGTGATGACGCAATAAACAGTGCTATACTACTCTCGTCAAACACAAGGTGGCGTCATGTGCATATACCTTCTGCTAAATCAGATCTATCTAGAATTGTTTCTTCATTCACTGTTTAGGAGAAAGATTGGATCAACTTTTAAAATATTGCCCTTCACACGGTACATATTGACTTCACTTCACGAACACTTTAGAGAAAGGCATTTCAATTAATTATTTCTAATTATATAAGACATAGCTCCATGTATACAAATGTATATATAACTTAAAGACTGAAAATATGGACAAATTCTAGGCAAGAATTTCAGAAATTTTTCAATTTTCAAATTTTCATTATAAATAAAATGTGACTAACATACTTGAGTGATTGACATATTTCTATTTAATTAGAAAATATCATTTTGATTTGCACTCACATGCGCAGATCTGAATAAAAACTAAATCTTTGATGACAAATAATTCATCTTGAAGAGATTTCATATCCATGACTGTGAAGAAGTTTTCTTTGATAGGTTCACTGACGAGTTGTCTAATTTCGCTTTCTGCTTCCTGTCCTATTCCTATGGCTAGAATATTGACTTTCAATTGTTTTAGAGTGTTGGCTTCCTGGAGTGTTCGATGTTGGTTTCTTTCTGCTCTTCCAGATGTCAAAAGTAAAACAATATCTGGCGCATCAGGTCTATCGCCGTATGGTTCGAAGAAAACTCTTCTTCGCAGGAGATCAAAAGCGTCTGCTGTATTTCTTTCGCCTTTTCTAAATACAGCTTCTCGAATACCCTTCTGAACTTCTCCTAAAGATGACTTTGCATCCAACCGGAAGTGAAGAGTTGGACCTGTACTGAATGTTACCAAGGCTACACGGACTTTTCCAGAGTCTACGTCGGCATACTCCACAAAGTCAAAAAGAAAATTTCTTATTGCCTCAAATTCATTTGAACTATTTTTAGATGTATCTACGACCAGTACTAAATCCATTGCTTGAGAACGGCACTCTACAAAGAAAGCATGATGGATGGGATACAAAGATCTATACAAAACTGAATGAAAACAAATGAGGTCACTAGCAAGGATTTCATAAATACATGAAACACATGATTATACAAAACATTAACAAAGTTTGTTAAATATTTATCCTATATATACCAGATTTAAATTAATTCTTTCCAAATAACAAACATTTTATCATTTCTATCCCCGTTGACCATCAACCCCCACCCCCACCCCCCGCCTTTTTATGAAGTCATTTAAAATTTGTTGTAAATCAGGATTGGTAAAGATCGATGAATTAGATAAGCAAATAAATTTAATTTTCACTGAATACATTTATGTTGCTATTACTGACACATGTATAAGAAGTGACACATCGGAGAATAAAGAATAAAAGTATCATTTTATATGATCAATGACCCATTTAACAAATTTAAAATTTTTGAAAAAAGAAAATAAAATAAAAATCAACACCATATGTTAGTAATATAGATATATCTATAACAGGGATGGATTATTATTTAAATGCGTAGCAATTTCTTTGAATTTGTCATAAATCTTGTAATAGATGGAAAACGTATACATAGAAAGGAAAATCTCTAATTAACAATTTATTTCTGCATATGTTCTTGATTAAGAGGATAAAAAGGATAATAAAAACTGCACGTTTATTTGAAGAAAAGGATTTCATGCAGAAAAGCAACACAACTACACTTAATACTACAAATATACAAGCCAACCAAGGAAATGCAAGTTGACGAGGAGTTCAAGAAAGGTAACTCTATCACCTCACTTTCCTTTCAACATTAAACAAAATGCACATTTAGTAGGACAACAATATAAACAATAGTAATATACACTATAATTGTATGTTTATATGACATATAACATACCCTTCCCGAACAGAGATACTGGACTTGGGAAATTGTTAACCGCTCCTGTGATTTGTACAAAACATACGTATGTTGATCACATATGTAATATAGTGAAAATCAAAATAAACGTAAAATTCAACTCAAACAAATATGATGAAATACCACTGATATATCCTATACACACACATACACACACACACACACACACACACACACACACACACACACACACATATATATATATATAAATATATATTTCTTGATTTATACCTTAATTATAGATTATGAAAAATGATCTCAGTCTTAATTTTCCAGTTACATTTACAAAAACTGCAAGACAAATACATGCAATGAACCGTGTGGCAAGCCCTATGTAAAGCACTGCCTGAGCAATCATGTGTTGTCTATTGATATTGATGTTAAAATCATTATTCATTGCAGTCCTCTAGAATCATTCGACCTTTAACACATTTGTGAAGATATTTGGCCGTTTGACATCTTTTTTTTCAGTGTAATAATCATAATAACGTGCACGTGTTAGTAGTGTCATAGCAATGACCAATGAATATTGATTTGTCTCAACATACAATGTTCACCTTGTACCTGAATCATGCGAATAAAACATATAAAAAGGCTAGAAACATTAAGATTTGTTTCTCAGGTCCCACGGCATCGTTGCAATAATGTTGTAGTATTCACGTTTCTTGTAGCAGTTGTACTGTTGGATTTTCTTTGGTTTGATTTTCTAGGGTTGTCTGAAACTCAGATATTTGCCGGACACACTCGTAGACTTGAAAAACAAATCATTACTATTTGAAGCCTGACATAGAGATAAGTGATTTCATATATAAGCCAAATAGTTCCAATGCTCCAGTGAAATTTTAAAGAGCTCAGTGAAATATTTGGATACAATTTTCTATCCTAAATTCTTGCATTCATTGTCACCTATCCAACAATTTGGAGATGCATTTATCATCCCGTTTTCTATTGATAATTATCTGAGAGACGTAACGTATGATGTGATGTATCTAAAACACGGGATACAGAAAAGAACGTGCATTTTGGAATAAACACCTACCTCTCTGGATTAATCAAACATTAATCGTTTATCGCTGTGCTAATCTATGCTTTACTTAAGCATTGCTTTTTATACTGTGGCTTAGGCCAGTAAAGGACGGGATATCATTGTTATGCATGTCTGTCCGTCCCTGTCTCAGCCAATAAGAACGGAGAACAACAATACGAGTGAAATTTGTAACTTTAAAAATTTTATTTTAACAATTTTTTTTTCTATATTGTTTACTGCAATCGTTTATTTATCTATATTTTCTATAGCCTGTAATGCAGAAGGGAAAGCTTTAATAGTGAACCAAATGTCACTGAGCTCTTTAGTAAATATATATTTGAGACTGAAGTGAACCGCTGAAGTAATTCTAGGAGCACAACAACAACAACAGGCCAAAATCGACCAAAGGGTATCACACTGCGTAAACAACATACCCAGCACACAGTTGGATGGAAAAATATGATCTTTCAATGAGACAAGTTGATTAAATTCCTGAACATTGTGTCTGAATGTTGCCGTGGGTGATGAAGCTATCTTGTCTAGTTCCTTTGTATCCTGGAGCCCAATACCAATACCGTATACAACGATGCCATCTGCATGAACCTGTGCGGCTTCTTGGAGTGTGCGATCGGAATTTATGTTGGACAGTCCGTCCGTTATTACAATAGCTACATTCTTCACACCTGGACGGTCACCCCTTGTTCCAAATACTTTAGTTCGCATGGCAACTAATGCATCAGCCGTGTTTGTGCTACCGCCAGTATATGGAATGCTCCGAATTTCCTCTAGAATTTTGGTTTTAGTACTGTACTGCCCCAAATTGAATCTTATTACAGTCGATGTGCTATACACCAAAAGACCGACTCGTACATTTTGTGAGTCAATATCAACATCTGTAACTATTTTTTCCACAAAATTTAAAACAAGTTTAAATTTATCTTGACCAACAGATGTAGAGGCATCGATAATGAAAACGAGGTCCATTCGATCTCTAACACAAACTGAAAGTAAAACATGAGTTCCGAATGCAATGAAATGAAAGTAACAATGAATCTGAATATTGTTTATGATTGGAATATTGAGCAGGTTATGTGTTGATTATATAACAATAAATAGCCAAAAGAGTATATAAAATAATATGTATTATTTCTATTCAACTATCAGCATGAAAAAATGTAAATGTAATGAAAGAGTACATAAGGAGAAGCTAGCTACATAGCTGTAGAGACAAATTTCAGACAAAATGAAAGTACATGTTTGGATATAACGTACATATACACAAGCTGCATAAGCTACTTGACAATACATCACAAAATTCTAAATACGCATGTAGAATAGAATTGTAATCAAGTTTTCTTACCGCGGATTTTACAAAATGTATTTTTGTAATTTTTTTTTTTATTTTTTCATTTTTATTTATTTATTTATTTTTATTATTATTATTATTATTTTTATTAATTTTTTTTTCTTAATTTTTTTTTTTTTTTTTTTTTTTTTTGTGTGTGTATTTAAAAAATAAGATGCAAATTATTATATAAACAAATCTAGAAAATATTCAATTTGAAAGCGTATGTTCCATACGTAGAATGTCTTTTCTGAATCATAATGCATGTAATTTGATGTTTTGAATAAAAAGAAACATAACCTTCAAAACTAAGTTAACATAACAATCTTTACAAAAGGTTTTTGTAATTTAAAAACACTACATACAAAAACAAGTATTTTGTTTTGATAATTTTTGAATATGATATGTTACGCGTTGCTTTGAAAACATTTGAATATATATTTTCGTATACCACTTCTCAAAGATTTCTATATATCAATCTATATTGTATCCTGTACATGCTTCTTATCATTTCGCTAGACTACATATCTTCAAACTGATACTAACCTGCATTGTGATTTGTCTGACCGTTCACATACTGGTCCTGCAGCAGTATAACTACACAAACGGCTATGAGAAGCTTACTGTCCATCCTGAAATATAAAAGATGAGTAAGCTCTATGTAAAATGTGAAGCCATAGTAGATAGGATAATGATGTGTTTGACCCCTGACCGGGAGGTCCCAAGTTCTAGTCCAGGCGTGGATAAACCGGTGTTCTGTCTATCGGATGAGGCAGTGAAAACCGAGGTCCCGTGTCACGGTAGGCGTGGCACCTCAGTTACCACGGATAACTCTGTTGCATATGTGAAAATTTCTATCTGATGCATCAGGCAGATGCCATCACCATATATTTGAAAGAATCGTGGACTAACGTATAACGATTGTGAATCAATCAATCTATGTAAATTGTGCATAATTATATGATGCACTAGGCAAAAAGTAAATAAAAATACGGCAGAAATTATGCTGTTATGTAACAACAATATACCGTGAAACACAATCTTGGACCACTCAAATTCAGTATGGTAACGAAGAGTCTGACAAAAAAAATTCTCCTATTTCACCAGCTGCATCAGACAAGAATGCCACAAAATACAGATAGCAAACATCTATTCAAGTAAAGCGCATTTAGTTTCAGTATAATGCACTTAACATGTGATTCTAACGTACAACTTCGACACAATTTTACAATATATTGTTTATGAAAAATATAAAATACAATACAAAACAAAAGAAAAAAATACCAAACCCCCCCCCCCCTAATTGGATGGTGCATAATCATTTGATGCGACCTGACGAAACTATCAATTTACACCCTTCCACGGTTCGTGAAAAAACTTGGCATTCAGTCTTAACAATACATTGTTGGGCATCATATGACGTCAATCCGATGAAAAATTGCATTTTGTTGAATTTTGGTGAATTCGGAAACATTACCGCAATGTTATATATAGCTCAAAGAGTAACTATGTATGCATTTGGAATATCGTCAAGTGAAGAAATTACAATTACATCTGCAGATCATTTAAACACGTTGCTTTAACACTGATATATCCGCAAATATCATCATGTAACGAAATTTCACCAATCAGCTCCTAAGGTACATGTAATGTGAAGAAAAACAAGACTAACAGTCATCAACGAAAATATGCCAGTATGGATATACAGCTAAATATTACATAAATACAATGGTCAAAGTAACATACTCTCAGATATTTGTATACGACAGTATTAGAATTAAATTACAAAACTGATACTAATCAAACAGAAAGTACATGTCATTTAGATGCATATTTGGGTTATATATATATATTATTTTTAAACTGTGAATTTTTGTTTGATTTGTGTGTTATGCTGACAGCACATGTGCATTGCTTCATAAAATTATCCTATGCTAAGAAACCAACAACAGTAGCGAGATATGCCAACGTACATGTATACCATGATACGGGTCCTCGGTTTGTACTATATATACACATTGGCAGAAGATAAAAATCACATAGAATAAATGTTGCAGGTACTTTGCTAAGGGTGTCTTTCATACAACCAGGAGACGCTTACTCCTCCTGAACACTTGAAGTTCGTTAACTGAGGTTGGCATCAGTCAGAATGAGACATTGACACGATATTCTCCTTTTATGCCATGGACTTGGAGATATGGTTAACCCTTCGGTACTTCTTCGTTTACTTTATAAAATCGTAGTGGAACTCGATTCCTAAGATTTCAAGTCCAGTGGTATACTACTCGACCAACTTGCCAAGCAATTTTACTTGTATTTTCAATACAAGAATTTTGTTTAACCTTCCTGAAGAATCCAGTGTTCACAAGAGGGCTGGTTTACTTATTGGTAACAAGAAAGCATAAGAAATGTATTAGGGGAACTGCCTGAAATCTTTGGCGAACATTGCTTCCTAGAATATTATTTATCAGTTCGATCATATTTTTTGTGTTTACTCCACAAGTAAATCATTATAAACGGAGAGATATGGATATATCTTTATCTTTTTCATACTTATTCATGGTCATCATTGCGATCTTTATTACCGATGTAAACATCGAACCACACGCAGTAAGGAAAGTACACAACATTCTGAAAGCTACTGCACCACAAAGTACATATTTCTGACAAACGATTTTCGGCAAAGTTCTACAATATGGCGAGTAGTAACGAACTAAGGTGAAATGATATTTTTGTATGATACATATTCTTGCCATTTTGAAAGCTAAGTACTCCATAATTTAGTGACTCCACCATTTCTACTGGACGTAAGTGATGGTTGTTGCCAAAACGCAGGAGATGCTTACTCTCCCTATCTTTCAATCTCACTGCTTTTTAGGGGATCATACATTTTCTGAAATAGATATCTAGTGTAAATGAACACAAACACTCTGTATTGCTTTTTTGCAATACAGAGTGTTTGTGTTCCTTTACTTTTTTATGTACCGGACTTCCCTTTGGAAGACTTCTTCGAATCTAGATATCTAGTGAATTTTCTATTTATTTTTCCTTCTTATTAATTCTGTATGCGTTTCGATTCAAGAGTTTTAAACTATTTAATAAATTTTATTTATTATCTACATCTTATCATTTTTCACTAACGTAATAAATATAAGCGATATGGCACGTAATGGAATTTATTTCTGTGAAACCACTTATGTTAAGTATGACATTTACATGTAGAACCAAGTATTTCTATGTATGAACATATGTTTTAGAGGAATTTATGATTAAATTCGTGTCTACGTGATTATATACTGTTCTGCATGACCTACACGGATTACACGACTTTTTTTTTTCTTTTGTGGCCAATTTTGTTCTCATAATGAGAAACATGTGTCTTTTGTCAAAGAAATATTCCCAAAGATATGATAAGAAGGTGATAAATTTTTGTTGCAATAGTGTGCAACTAGTCGATTCGTGTTATATATATATATATATATATATATATATATATATATATATATATATATATATATATATATATATATATATATATATATATATATATATCACGTTTTTCCAGTAGGATTATGCAATTGTTAATGTTGTCTTTTATGTGTAATGATAACTAATAATGGAATATTTAATGTATTCGTAAAATCAAAACACAGAGCGGATTCCTAGCATAAGAGAGATCTCTCTAAATTACATTTCTAGCGTCGTACGAATAAGTGATTGATATCTGACTAGCACGATTTTTACCTGATGCAAGATTGTTCATCTAAAACTTCATTTTCAACTGCAAAAAGCAAATTATTTCTCACACAACATTTGCGAAATGTGTGTCTTATTCAAGCAAGTATTCAAACACTATATGTTAATCCTAGTAATTTAATTATATAATATAACATTTATGGCATACGATTTTCTGCAAAGTATTACACGTACAATTTTTTTTCAAATCATCTGTGAATACAAAGTATTCACAATATGATACAAACATTCAGAGCAAGTTAAACCACATTCATCACAGACTGATTTCTGTTCATTCAATCCGTCAGGTTTCTCTCATCCAATATGGCGACTAGTTACAAACTAATGTGGAATTATATTTTGGAATGATACATATTCTTGCCCTAAATTAACCCTAGTAATTTAATTATATAAGGTTGCATCTATTATCACGGTTCATGGATTGATTGTTATTCTTTTACGTCACTCCACGATTATTTCACGTATATGGTGACGTCATCTGCTTGTTGCTTTGCAAAAAATTTACACCTTTACAACGGGCCCACCGCAAGCAGTGAGGCATTTTTACGTGCTACGCCTACCGTCACACGAAACCTCGGTTTTCACTCTCTCATCTGAAAGTCAAGACACCGGTGTGCCCGTGGTTGGACTAGAATACGCGACTTCTCGGTCACGAACCGAGCATCTAATCCCCCGAGTCACACCGGTTTCTCTAATGTCGGCTCTGTGACAGTTGAGTAACCGACTTGTGGTTTTTATAAGCATTAGTTGTCTGTTTTCATGAAGTCTGGAATTTCGTTGATTTCTTAGCCCCTCCATTAAAAAACCCATATCATTTTCGGAATAGACTAAGCAGATTTTATCCCTGCACAAAACAAACAAACACTGTAGACTCATTTTGAATCTAATACGTTTGATTGAGATGTGGAGCTGACGCTTGTGTATATTTTAATGAAGGCAAGACACGTGTTATGTAATTTTAGCTTGTATTACTGCGCAATAGATTTACTTTCTATATGATGGGTAATATCCAGATCCTCTGAGAAATCGGTGAGATGAAGCTGATATTACATAAGTTAACACAAAACCTTTAATGAGTAATTGAATCTAAACGATGTTGAAACAAACAAAAGGATTTTTTATTTGACAAAATACTTCATAAAAAACTGAATTGCAGGGTTTCAAGCAATGTTTTGTTCTCAAGCAATGAGTGTTATTCTGTCATATGTTTTATAATTACAAGCCGTGCACACTTTTATAACATGATACAGAGAGGAAAACTGAACAATTCTGAAAGCTTTCAAAAGATAGGGTGTCAAATCGCAAGCACTTCACAAAACCAATATCATAAGGGAAATTACAAAATTGATTCTAAGGGGCAAAAGATGAATTTCATATTCTACATGACATATGGGGCCACGTGTCCGACAAATTTTTGTCCGAGATTCTCACTATACCTTTTTCATCTAGAATGGGATGTCACAATAGAATGGCGCTAATTTTAGCGGCAAAACATCATATGTTGGGCAATTAATGAGAGATAAGAAGGTATGTTTGGCATTCCCAAAAGGATGGGAATTGTTGGTGCCAGACACAATGAATGATTGCAAGTTTAACAAGTTTCTCTTTTTCTTCCGTTTAAGTGAAGGACCGCATTTGCGACATTACTTCACTATGATTTCAAACGTATGCCTGTAGGGTGAGGTTGGGGTTCCACGTCACTATTTTACCATGCCACATACCTGATAAATAGAGGACACGAAGGAAACAAGTGAATGGTCGATCTGTCTAGATATCTTGATACTTCTGCAAAATTTTTACCTTTCTAGCTCTCGTGAAAACATCCATTAATAAAACGATAATGGCATTGTAATTAAAACTCATAAATCATAAATGTATGCCTAGAAAAAGTATTCACATTTAGCATAAAACACTATCTATATAAAAATATTTATCAATCTCTTTTGTTTTCAATTAGATCCACCTTTTTGTATATGTATGTAATATTTCATTGTGTTTCATCGTATTTAATTTGGGTTTGCATTAGGCCGTTACGGTTCGGTGGATGAGGTGATCAGCTAGTGACCGAGATTTCCCGTGTTGGACTCCCTCAGTGGAAAACCGCTGTTCTTTATTTCGGATGAGACAGTAAAACCCGAGTTTCCGTTTCACGGTAGACGCGGCACGTGAAAGATCCCTCACTCTTTTCCGTGGGTCCATTGCAAAGGTATACATTTTTATGCAATGCTTCAGGCAGATGCCGTCACATTGTGATATTATATGAAATAATTGTGGAGTGACTTAAAACAATAATTAATCGTTTTGCATTCCCTGCAGTGTTCACCGGATTTTCACTATTGTCCGGAGCCATCTTTGATAAGGATCCGTGACCTTGAACTTCAACTCGAACTCATTTCCTACTGAGCAATGATGGGTTTTTGATAGAAGTAAGTAGAGAACTTTTTAATAGGATTGCATTGGCACACTATTTGAGTATCGAGTATATAAATCACCAAACCCTTTATCAGAAAGCAAATTCAATGAAAAACGCTTACGATATAAGACTTATACACATGTAACCAGTTAATCATAAAATAATGAAGCACCGATGGATAAAATCTTTAACATCTCAAGGTGGTAGAATTTAATAGCTTCCAGACTCTTAGATCTAAAGCAGTAAAACGCAGATTTACTCACACAAGGTTGGAAACTGGTGAGTTCCATTGAGATGTTCGATTTGGATGCAAAGTTTTGTGTATTTCAGCTTCACCTACAGTAGCAGATTTAGAAGGGGAACCAGGGGGTGTCCCCCTTTTTTCGCGACAAATTTACAAATTTATATATAGATGATAAGGTCACAAACATATAATATGACTTTCACATGTCCCGCCTACCCTTTGGAAATCATTGCTGCTTCTGCTGCTGCTGTTGTTGTTGTTAAGGGACGGGATAACAACATAATTACTTTTTACGGATTTTGTAAACTGTTATGTACATACATGATGCCGAGATGGATATCATATAACGCTAGTACTATTTATGTCATTTTCTCTTGAAAAAGACCACGCAGCTGAAAATTTGAGAAGAGTTTTATATTATTATCGGATGTAAAGTGCAAGTTTTGCTAAAGTATAGAGGAATAGATTTTCTAATCTCTTTTTCTCTCAAATAAACCTTTTTTTTTTCAATTTTTTAAATAATTTTCAAATTTGATACCATTTCCAGATGTAATAATCATCTTTTAGCATGAATTACAAAACCGACTGGAAAATGTTAAATTGTTCATGAAAATAAAAGCAATATATCCTGTATTCTTTTTTTAGATGCAACATCAAAAACCGCCACAAACTTCGAGGTAATTTTACATCACTGTATAATTCAATTAGTTTACCAATAAAATTCTATAATAGAAATCCTTGATACTCTATGACATATAAGTAACCATACTTACAGAAATTACTTTCTCTGTCCCTTACTATTAATTGTGTACAGAAAAAGCAACCTGCGTTAAGAGGTCACCTGTATATGATGGCCACCTATTCACTTTCTCTTTGGTCACCGCCAAACAAGGTTTGGCAGTGCAGAGTTAAGATGCTTTGGCTAGACCAAAGATATAACACTGCATTTCTAATCTGACAAGCCATGTGTGAACTCAGATGCCGAATTACTATCTTTTTGTAATTATTAATCACCTGACAACCAATTTTTCGTTCTGCTGTGTCAACAAACTGACCCCCCATCTCCCCCCTCCCCAATGCCACGGTTAACGATGATACTTAAAAGACCCCAAAACTTTGTGTGGGTCCCTTGCATGAGAAATGCTTTTAGGTCATGAACCAAATGAATCTTTGCATTGTATTTTATACAAAATGAATAAATTAAAGGCAGAAATCGAGAACAACATTGAAATACTGATGAATAAACCCATGGTATCTATTTAAATCTATTGAGTGCTTTCATTAAATAGAATTATTTCCCATTTGGGACGATATCTGACGTAAAACAATTATGACGTCATAAAATTGCTATTATTGACCCATCATTTCCCTGAGGTTTAGACTAGTTTCCATATAATATGACAACGTAACAATAATTTTACGCAAGATACAGTCCCATATGGGAGTTAACTCTGTGCAACAAAAAGACAGAATATGCTGTAAGGAGTAAATGTTTCCTGATGGACAGCTACACACACCGCTTCCTACGGTCGATTACTTGATCAGATCCGTTGAAGTTTCAGTTAAGTGCATTAATGTAAACATATTCCAAAATCGTGAACATGGCATAAAAACAGCTACATGTAATGAAAACTGTAAAAGATTTTTTTAAATGCCATCTCAGTTTTGAAATTCCTGTTGCGCAATAATAACCGTTATATTTTTCACATTTTGATATTAATATAATATAATCGGTACATGAAATCTAATACCCAAATGAAGAATTTTCAAAGATAAAATCGGTAAAAAAACAAATTTTGCCAAGTAAAATACGAAGTCTGCCTGTTCATACTTCGCGAAAGAGTATCAGATTCATAGTCAAAATTTTATTGAGTCTGACATCAGACTAGTGCGGATAAAATTTTATCATCAGATAAGATGGAAAGGCGCAGTAAAATTTGTTATATCTATCCGATCATATTTACGGTAATTTTTTATGAAATATACAACTTCAAATACATCTCGTACGTGATACTATTATAGAAAATGAAATGAAGCATCTGTTAAAAAGAGGGGTATTAAGTATCACTACTTATTATGAAAAGATTTGATCACGTGATTTGTCTGACACTAATGAAAATTTTCCAATTTTCGGAATATAATAGTTAGGTATCTCAAAGTCACCGCTACTAGACTCGCCATTGAGAAATTGATTGATTGATTGATTGATTGACTGATTGATTATTATTTTACGTCACTCCACGATTAGCTCAGAACACTGGTGTGCCAACGGCGGTAATCGAACAGGCGACCTCTCGGTCATAAGCCAAGCACCTCATCCACTTAGCCGAACTGGCTTAGACATATCACAACATGGTTGATCCGATGTGGCTCAGTGGATTAGGTGCTCGGCTCCTGACCCAGAGGTCCGGAGTTCGACTCCCGCAATGTTGCAAAGGTATCAAACTCTATACAATGCAGGAGACAGATGTCGTCACCATGTACGTAAAATAATCGTGCAGTGACGTAATAAAATATTTAATCAATCACAATATGGCTGACTGCAAAACTATAAATTGACAAATTACGAAATGGATTGAAACGTATTGGCATTCATGAAAACGTACAAGGGTGGACATTCATGGACTTTAGATATCCGAGCCAGGCCGGAGTGAGCGTGTCCTGTTTGGCTGACTCCAACCGCCGTGAATGTTCAAAACAAACGACATCGAGAATGTCTACGGCGCATGTTACAGGTGATTGTGGACTGACACCGATAGTAGCACAACCACAAAACAATACAGAAGTAATAGTGCGCTTAGTCATACACGCTGTGAAAAATGTTTACAAGTTACACACTTCAAATGGAATATGTTGGTTAGACGATTTGTGATTTTCGACGCTTTCACGACATGGAAACGAGACTGCTTACACATAGTGGCGCAGCCTGGAAATCGAACCCCGATCGGCTGCACAAATGTCCAAAGTGCTTAACCACCACTAGTTTGTCCCTCAAACAAAATTAGATGTGACAATTATGTAAAAAATAATGTTTTAAAGAATAAAACTGATTTAATCATAAATAAAAATATCTCTTCACAATTTTACGGCCATTTGGCTTTTTGCCCTTTATCAGGTAGAATAAACAAGGTCAAACTCTAACCTACGTAAAATCAATGCTATCGTTAAAATTCATAAGAATTCCATGGAATCTTGGAATTAATTCTTATGATTCTAATGGCAACATGGGTTTCCAAATTCCAAAAATATATATCTGTCACAAATACATTCTTACTATCACATATATCTTATCCTTAAAATCTGAACACATACAAAACTAAGGCAAAATATGCCACGCACAAAAAAAAAGTCAAAACATGATGAAAAGACTGAAAAGATGAAAAGAAGTCCATTTATATTTCGTAAAAAACCAACCTTAAAACATTCTCTAAGATATCCCAAATAGTTTAAGTTTGTCGATCCATGCAGCCGGCCTGAAGAAGTTTGTCCAAGCAGGGTACCTATGTCGTGCACCCTGGATCTACCCCTTGACAACTGGCCTAAATATAAAAGCACTTACTATGTACGTCATCCCTTTCCAAGTTGTCTAATAACATTAAAAGTGTGGAAACTTTACGATCAACAAGGAACAGACGGACGCAAAACAAACAGCAAACTATAAGAACAGCTCATTTAAACCCAGGCTCGGGTGAGCTAAAATCAATGATTTTTCTTTATGATTACCAGCCCACACATGCAAAGACAATCTCTGATGAAGGTACTTCAATATTTGCAATTTGGTTTAATTTTCAAAACATCGATACAAAGTACATGTATATATTCAACATATGTTACACGTTCATTGTCACCTCCTTGTACTTCTTTCTCGTTGTCTCTGATTTACGAAATTCTTGTATTAATGATATTTACACCGCTCTTTCATAAGACATTTTTATCTACATAATTTTCATTTGATTTACAAAAAGTACGCATATGTTTTTGATATCACGTTTTATAAGTCTGGCAATTGGAGCCACAATTGCAGACTTAACTTTTGGTGGTGCTTAAAGGTAATTTACTGTAACCACAATCATCCAAGAGCAAACTTCGGTATTCCCATACCGCAATTATTGCGCAATACGATTTCGAAACATGCTCATAATTTTAATATACCAGGCTATGTTCCCCGACATTCTTGTCTATTACAACAATTCATGGTACGACTACTTTATGCATTAATTGTTTGCTGATACACATATTTTGCATAAAATGCAGTGAAAGCTACACTGTTTGAATTATAGCCAGCATGTTGGCTCCTAGTCTTCCACGACCGAATACCTCTTTCAGGATGTTTCTATATATTTTTGCCGCTTTGACATATTCAATGAATGCCTTGTTAACGACTACGTGGGTACAGATAGGTATTTACGAAATCCATGCACTTCCATTGTGCATTAAATCAAATCGTATTGGCTGGAATAATAATCTTACGTAATTTTGCTGTTGTGCTTCGATTATAAAACAAACCCTTGCTAATGACAAAACACCCTAGACTTTTACTATTATAAAATATATTTTGCCCCTCCTTGAAAAATTCTGTCTCGCAAATATATCCAACGTGAAAATACGCGCGAAAATAAAATCACGCAAATAGGTCAACTCTCTTGTAAGATTTGAACCTGTTCTAAGAATATGAGCTTTACTACATTAACTTGTCTTTAAGAAGCTCCAGTAGTTTTAACAAGTAATAATGCTGTTATTATTATCAATTAAGACGGATGCGAACTGTTTAAAGCCTGTTTATATATATATATATAAGTCATAATTACAAGTGGCGACACCTATCGTGGCTTTGTATAATGAAAACCTGCAGATAGAAATACTATAACATCTATACATCATGTAAACCCCCCTCCCCCCCCCCCCCCCCCCCAATCATTCTCGTTACACGCCATGTGCGGTAAACGCCATACGTAGCAGTGGCTGATCCAGAAATTCCCAAAAAGGGGGGGGGGGGGGGGGGGGGGGGGGGGACATGTGTATTAGACAAACTACTCGGGCGTTTTGGTTCCAAATTTGGATTTTCACGGGTAAGTATGTGGCGAAAAGAGGGCGGGCCCCCTCTAAATCCGCCACTGCGTTGTATAATTTCATACAGGTTGCAACATTAAAGCTTGGTTATCATTCCAATGGACTTCTTGAAGCCGAAAATGTATGATTTGTAACATTTCTTTATATCATGAAGCATTTACAGTATTTTACAGGCTACATGTATTTTCATTGTCGTCAATACTATACTCTTTTACTTTTTCGTGATTTTTATATAAAGGAAAGGGGAAAAGTCCTAAAATTAACAAGATATATCACTGCTATAAGTGTAATGTATGGCCTACAGGTAGATTTTGAGGAACCTACTTGATAAACTTCTCAACCGGCAAGAAGACGGACAGGGGAATTTTAAATACACCCCCCCCCCCCACTCCCCCAACTTCGTCTGTGGGCTATGGTAAAACATTGATACCATTATCACCTATATATGTATTCATAATGTCATCTTTATAAAGTGAATTACCTGTCCTTGCTTACTAAGAGAGGCCGCGGAAGTGGGAAACGTTGTGTAATGATTGATCATCCAATTCAGTTTTCTTTGACTATAAACTCATTTCACAATTAAGACATACAGTTAGAGTTCCTATCAGGGATAGACAAATCATCTTATTGAAATGGCCTGTATGCATCAAGATTTTCTTTACGTCACTAGCTGTCCAAATTAACGTGACTACATTAAACATGTAACACACAGGAACAGGTACGAAATATACATGTGTATCACTAATGACTGTCTTTTAAACAACTGATTGATCATTTTTCGCGATCTTTCTTTAAAAAAGTCAGGTTTTTTTCCCAAAGGCTTTATAAGATAAAACATTTTGAAGAAATGGTATTGTGTATTCAAATTATATATCAGAAGAGATACACGCAGAATTCATATATTTCCTGGTAGCTGCAACTCTCTTACAATACTTAACCACACTTCTTGTAGAAGATGATATATTTATGGGGTTTTTTTCTACTTGGCAACCTAATTTTCCTTCCTTTTACTCTCATCGATTTTCATTACTTAAAACCCCAAGGATAAAGTTGTTGAATAGATCGTTTTTACAAAAATATGATTTTCTCATTGACACCTTTGTAATTTAATCTAGATTTTCATCATTAGCATCTTCGCTATCACAAGTATGTCAGTATTCTTCGAGATATTTTTCAGTAATTTCTGACTACAACCACAGCTGCGCAGCACTTATATTTATTCATATTTACTCTTTTACATAACAGAAGTGGGGAAACAGTTTAACTTAGTTTTGTTTTATCATAAGCGTAGCCTTTAGAACTAACGATGTAAGCACTGTTGCTTCACGTTCAAAAATGCTGACACTTAGATTTGTAACAGAAACTATGTCACATAAATATACGGTACACTTCTGTTCCAATTTGATCCAACACGACAAAGAGCACTGGTATGTTAAATTTTTAGCACATAAGTTATATTATTCTTTGGGGCAGGCCTTGGCATAATTTTAACTGGCAAGGTTTCTTTTTAATCTAGAAGCTTTTAGGAGGGGATAGTAGGCAATAATTTCTGTACTATGTATATAGTAGTATATATGTAATATAGCTATATACATACATATATATATATATATATATATATATATATAGAGAGAGAGAGAGAGAGAGAGAGAGAGAGAGAGAGAGAGAGAATTGTATGCAAACGGGATATAATGCATTCCCTGGAACTACACCTTGATGACATAGTAAATTATGTTTTCTTGTAACTAATTATAGCACAATTTGGACAATGTAACTTAAGCAAAAAATTACATCAAGATAAAAATACATTCCAGATGTCGATATTATGCGTTCTCTCAGAATAGAATTTTAAAGTACAAAAATTCAGTTTAAGTTATAAAATGAAACCTATATTTAACAGTCACTTATGGGAAACTCACTTTAAAATGATCTTTTTCAGGGATGACCTTTATACAAAAGTGACCTGCATACAGAGGTGACCTTTACACAGATGTGACTTTCATTCAGGGGTGACCTTTATACAGGTGGCATTTACACAGAGGTGACCTTTATACAGAAATCACCTTTATATAGAGATGACCTTTATACAGAGGTGACCTTAATACAGGAGTGACCTTTACAGAGGTGAATTTTATATAAAGGATTATCTTCCAAGAAAACAAACGAGAATGGTAATTGAAATCGATCTCTGTCAGGTGAAGACTTCTTAGTAGAATTCCATTGCAGTTGGAAACATAAATGAATTTGAACTAAGGACTTGGGAATATTTCGACAATCTCAGATCCGGCCTCATGCTCCAATCCACCCCCTTCTGAAAAGGGCTGTTAGTAAAAACAAAATAAGCTGAATTATAGATCTACATATTCGAGTGTACTCTTTATTTGATAACATCTCGTGTAACGTCATAAGACATCGATCACATGTGACGTCACGACTTTATGTGTTATCTTTATTATATCTAACGCAAAGGTTGTTCACGTATATTAATGTACCGACAGCTTTACTGTTAACAAAAGCTTTATCTTTGTGATATTATAGCAAGCATTATTTAATGGAGTTCATCGACACAGACAGGTTTAACCTTACGGCAATTCACACTTTATGATTTTCCAGGAACAGTATGAATGAATTGCTGATTTTCGGGAAATTGAATAAAATGGGGGATTACTGCTATATTTCTACCACTTTCCTCTTACAAGAGAAGACACTTACGCCTACCTTTTTCTTACAAATAGCCAGAACAGTAGCGAACACCCTTTCATCCACTTTCCTTTTACACACATCCAGAACAGTATAGAGAACAAACTTTCACAGTTTTCTCTTACAAACTGCCAGAACAGTATAGAGAACACACTTTCACACCTTTCTCTTACAAACTGCCAGAACAGTATAGAGAACACACTTTCCCCACTTTCCTTTTACAAGTATCCAGAATAGTAAAGAATACTCCAACCCCCCAACCCCTTTTTTTTTCCTCGTACAAACAGCCAGAACAGTATAGAGAACATATTTCTCCCACTTTTCTCTTATAAACAGCCAGAACAGTATGGAGAACACACTTTTCCCCACATTCCGTTTTAAAACATCTAGAACAGTATAGAGAAAACACTTTCCTCTTACAAACTGCCAGAACAGTAGAGAACACACTTTCACCCGCTTTCGTTTTACAAACATCCAGAACAGTATAGAGAACACACTTCTCCCCACTTTCCTTCTACAAACTACCAGAACAGTAGGGAACACACTTTCCTGCCGCTTTCCTCTTACAAACTGCCAGAACAATAAAGAACACACTCCCACCCACACTCCCCTTACCCCCCACTTTCCTCTTACAATTTGCCAGAAGAGTAGAGAAGACACTTTTTCCCCACTTTCCTTTTACTAATTGCCAGAACACTAAAGACCACACTTCCCAAACTTTCCTCTTACAAACTGCCAGAACCGTAGAGAACACACTTCACCCGCTTTCCTTTTACTCACATCCAGAACAATAGAGAACACAATTCACCGCTTTCCTTTTACAATTTGCCAGAACAGTAGAGAAGACACTTTACCCACTTTCTTTTCACAAACATCCGGAAAAGTATAGAAAACATATTTCCCCCCACTTTCCTCATACAAACAGAAAAGTTGAGAAGTACCGCTTAACCTGTCCCAACTTCAAATTTGCAAGGTATGCATATCCGAGAGACATTCGTGGAATGGTAATGGAGGCATACGATGCTATAAAACACAGACGTCACCTGGAGCTGATCAGGGTCATTAACTTTCTTATGTTATATGCAACATAAACTTAGTGACTGCACACTTACACGTGCACTGGCAGATCCGGAAGAAGGCCTGGTGTATTCTGAACCCCTGCCTATAGAAATTTGACAAAAACGATTTTGTTATTATTATTATTATTATTATTATTATTGTTATTATTATTATTATTACTATTATTATTATTATTATTATTATTATTATTATTATTATTTTTATTGTTATTAGGTTTCACAAGTTCCACTTGTGAAACCTATTGTTTTTCTGATTATTCTTTTTTTTTTATTATTATTATTATTATTATTATTATTTTTATTTTTCTTCCGTTTTTGCAGTGGACAGAGGTTTTCTCCAATACGGTTTAAGATAGAACATTCAAATTTTCAGGATCGTCTCTTTACACATTTCCGCCGAGGTATTTTTTTTATTTTTTCCTACTTTCACTTTGTAAGGTCACAGCGCCACCTACAATTTTTTTATTTAGGTACCTGTATCTTCGCTATTTATTGTCCGATTGGAATGAAATTTTCAGCATTCGATTCAGAAAAGGAGATGCAAGATTTTATGTCACTGCGTCAATTTCGTAGCTCTACCCCGAAAAAGTTGACCTTGACCCGATTGTTTTGATTTCAAAAAAAATATTTCAATCTTAGATTTTAGAAAGTAGGATGAAAGATTTTAATGGTCTGATTTGGAATGTGAAAAATTTTTCAAATCTGACCATAAATAAAGTCACAATGAGCGTGGGAAAATTCGCTATGATGTCATCAAAGCTAATTAAATATTCATACGTTAATATCTCTCTTACTAAATGAGATATCGGCATGAAATTTTATATCTAAACATGTTTCCACATTCTTAATCTACCTCTAGAATGAAAATGGCATGCTGCCAATATTTTTGAAATTATTGAAAATTTTCGAATCAAATTTTTGGCAAGGTCTAGCGACTTTATTTGCAGTCGGATTTTAATCGGGTTTCTTCCATTCGATAGAGCGTTTAAATACCTACCAGTAGAGTGTTCTCAGATTTTCGCTAACCCTTACGGTTTTTGAGTTATTTGCGTTTGAACACGACAACCCCCTTTAAAGTGATGTTTGTGACGTCATCAACACTCATTAATTATTCATGAAATGTTTTCGCCTATAGCTCGCTTATTGAGGAAGATAGAGGTGTGTAATTTGGTAGCATGATAGAGATTGAGAATATCTACCGACTGACAAGAGGAATTTGGCATATAGCCAAATTCCTGAAAATGACGTCATACTTTGTAAATGACGTCATATCTCCCTTATTTTTCATCGGATCGAGGCGGGGACGGTTGGAATCGATTCTGCGTGAAAAAGTAAAATGGTAAATACTCGAAACAGAATTTCGATATCTCTTACCGTTTTCGAGATATTTGCGGTCAAAGTTCACGGTTTCACCATTCCTGAAAACACACTTTTCAACTTCAGGAAGCTGTGTTTCGCTTCTTGAGGAAGTTAGGGGTGTGAAATTTGGTAGCATGATAGAAATTGAGAATATCTACGGACTGACAAGAGGAATTTGGCATGGAGCCAAATTCCTGAAAATGACGTCATACTTTGTAAATGACGTCATATCTCCCTTATTTATCATCGGATCGAGTCGGGGAAGGTTGGAATCGATTCTGCGTGAAAATTTAACATCCTAGTTAGTACAACAGAATTTCGATATCTCTTACCGTTTTCGAGATATTTGCCGTCAAATTTCATGGTTTCACCATTCCTGAAAATACACTTTTCAACTTCAGGAAGCTGTGTTTCGCTTATTTATAAAGCTAGTGGTGTGAAATATGGTAGCATGATACAGAATAAAAATATTTACCGACTGACGAGTGGGATCTGTCATGGTGCGAAATTCCTGAACATGACGTAATACTATTTAAATGACGTCATGGCTCCCTTACTTTTCATCCGATCGAATCGGGAATGGTTGGAATCGATTCTTCGTGAAAAAATAAAATGTATATATTCACCTAAAGTTTTTTCCCATATCCCTTACCGTTTTTAAGATATTTGCGGTCAGATTTAACGGTTTCACAGTCCTTTCCGCATACCTTGGTGCCCCACAAAGGGATGTGGTCCCAAAATATTTCTTCCTCTTATTCCCCGGAGAAAAATCTTTCATGCTGAATTCTTCATTTTCAATCCAGGAACAACAAAAAGCCAAGACATTTGGTCTTAACTTTTTCATCTGAGTCTTGTGAAACCTTCTTGTTGGCTCGCCAACAAGGTCAGCTCTAGTTATTTTTATTTTTCTTCCGTTTTTGCAGTGGACAGAGGTTTTCTCCAATACGGTTTAAGATAGAACATTCAAATTTTCAGGATCGTCTCTTTACACATTTCCGCCGAGGTATTTTTTTTATTTTTTCCTACTTTCACTTTGTAAGGTCACAGCGCCACCTACAATTTTTTTATTTAGGTACCTGTATCTTCGCTATTTATTGTCCGATTGGAATGAAATTTTCAGCATTCGATTCAGAAAAGGAGATGCAAGATTTTATGTCACTGCGTCAATTTCGTAGCTCTACCCCGAAAAAGTTGACCTTGACCCGATTGTTTTGAGTTTAAGAAAAAAAATTTCAATCTTAGATTTTAGAAAGTAGGATGAAAGATTTCAATGGTCTGATTTGGAATGTGAAAAATTTTTGAAATCGGACCATAAATAAAGTCACAATGAGCGTGGGAAAATTCGCTATGACGTCATCAAAGCTAATTAAATATTCATACGTTAATATCTCTCTTACTAAATGAGATATCGGCATGAAATTTTATATCTAAACATGTTTCCACATTCTTAATCTACCTCTAGAATGAAAATGGCATGCTGCCAATATTTTTGAAATTATTGAAAATTTTCGAATCAAATCTTTGGCAAGGTCTAGCGACTTTATTTGCAGTCGGATTTTGATCGGGTTTCTTCCATTCGATAGAGCGTTCAAATACCTACCAGAAGAGTGTTCTCAGATTTTCGCTAACTCTTACGGTTTTTGAGTTATTTGCGTTTGAACACGACAACCCCCTTTAAAGTGATGTTTGTGACGTCATCAACACTCATTAATTATTCATGAAATGTTTTCGCCTATAGCTCGCTTATTGAGGAAGATAGAGGTGTGTAATTTGGTAGCATGATAGAGATTGAGAATATCTACCGACTGACAAGAGGAATTTGGCATATAGCCAAATTCCTGAAAATGACGTCATACTTTGTAAAGGACGTCATATCTCCCTTATTTTTCATCGGATCGAGGCGGGGACGGTTGGAATCCATTCTGCGTGAAAAAGTAAAATGGCAAATACTCGAAACAGAATTTCGATATCTCTTACCGTTTTCGAGATATTTGCGGTCAAAGTTCACGGTTTCACCATTCCTGAAAACACACTTTTCAACTTCAGGAAGCTGTGTTTCGCTTCTTGAGGAAGTTAGGGGTGTGAAATTTGGTAGCATGATAGAGATTGAGAATATCTACCGACTGACAAGAGGAATTTGGCATGGAGCCAAATTCCTGAAAATGACGTCATACTTTGTAAATGACGTCATATCTCCCTTATTTATCATCGGATCGAGTCGGGGATGGTTGGAATCGATTCTGCGTGAAAATTTAACATCCCAGTTAGTCAACAGAATTTCGATATCTCTTACCGTTTTCGAGATATTTGCGGTCAAAGTTCACGGTTTCACCATTCCTGAAAACACACTTTTCAACTTCAGGAAGCTGTGTTTCGCTTCTTGAGGAAGTTAGGGGTGTGAAATTTGGTAGCATGATAGAGATTAAGAATATCTACCGACTGACAAGAGGAATTTGGCATGGAGCCAAATTCCTGAAAATGACGTCATACTTTGTAAATGACGTCATATCTCCCTTATTTATCATCGGATCGAGTCGGGGATGGTTGGAATCGATTCTGCGTGAAAAATTTAACATCCCAGTTAGTACAACAGAATTTCGATGTCTCTTACAGTTTTTCGAGATATTTGCCGTCAAAATTCATGGTTTCACCATTCCTGAAAATACACTTTTCAACTTCAGGAAGCTGTGTTTCGCTTATTTATAAAGCTAGTGGTGTGAAATTTGGTAGCATGATACAGAATAAAAATATTTACCGACTGACAAGTGGGATTTGGCATATTGCGAAAATTCCTGAACATGACGTAATACTATTTAAATGACGTCATAGCTCCCTTACTTTTCATCCGATCGAATCGGGAATGGTTGGAATCGATTCTTCGTGAAAAATAAAATGTATATATTTACCTAAAGTTTTTTTTTTCCATATCCCTTACCGTTTTTAAGATATTTGCGGTCAGATTTAACGGTTTCACAGTCCTTTCCGCATACCTTGGGGCCCCACAAAGGGATGTGGTCCCAAAATATTTCTTCCTCTTATTCCCCGGAGAAAAATCTTTCATGCTGAGTTCTTCATTTTCAATCCCAGAACAACAAAAAGCCAAGAGATTTGGTCTTAACTTTTTCAACTGAGTCTTGTGAAACCTTCTTGTTGGCTCGCCAACAAGGTCAGCTCTAGTTATTATTATTATTATCATTATTATTATTATTATCATCATCATCAAAGTCATTATCATCATCATCACCACTGCCACAATAAAAAATATCATCATTATCATCGTCATCATCATTAGGTTTCACAAGTTCACTTGTGAAACCTATTGTTTTTCTGATTTTTCTTTTTTTTTTATTATTATTATTATTATTATTATTATTTTTATTTTTCTTCCGTTTTTGCAGTGGACAGAGGTTTTCTCCAATACGGTTTAAGATAGAACATTCAAATTTTCAGGATCGTCTCTTTACACATTTCCGCCGAGGTATTTTTTTTATTTTTTCCTACTTTCACTTTGTAAGGTCACAGCGCCACCTACAATTTTTTTATTTAGGTACCTGTATCTTCGCTATTTATTGTCCGATTGGAATGAAATTTTCAGCATTCGATTCAGAAAAGGAGATGCAAGATTTTATGTCACTGCGTCAATTTCGTAGCTCTACCCCGAAAAAGTTGACCTTGACCCGATTGTTTTGAGTTCCAAAAAAATATTTCAATCTTACATTTTAGAAAGTAGGATGAAAGATTTTAATGGTCTGATTTGGAATGTGAAAAATTTTTGAAATCGGACCATAAATAAAGTCACAATGAGCGTGGGAAAATTCGCTATGACGTCATCAAAGCTAATTAAATATTCATACGTTAATATCTCTCTTACTAAATGAGATATCGGCATGAAATTTTATATCTAAACATGTTTCCACATTCTTAATCTACCTTTAGAATAAAAATGGCATGCTTCATATATTTTTTTAATTATTGAAAATTTTCGAATCATTTATTTGGCAAGGTCTAGCGACTTTATTTGCAGTCGGATTTTGATCGGTTTTCTTCCATTCGATAGAGCGTTCAAATACCTACCAGTAGAGTGTTCTCAGATTTTCGCTAACTCTTACGGTTTTTGAGTTATTTGCGTTTGAACACGACAACCCCCTTTAAAGTGATGTTTGTGACGTCATCAACACTCATTAATTATTCATGAAATGTTTTCGCCTATAGCTCGCTTATTGAGGAAGATAGAGGTGTGAAATTTGGTAGCATGATAGAGATTGAGAATATCTACCGACTGACAAGAGGAATTTGGCATGGAGCCAAATTCCTGAAAATGACGTCATACTTTGTAAATGACGTCATATCTCCCTTATTTTTCATCGGATCGAGGCGGAGACGGTTGGAATCGATTCTGCGTGAAAAAGTAAAAAGGTAAATACTCAAAACAGAATTTCGATATCTCTTACCGTTTTCGAGATATTTGCGGTCAAAGTTCACGGTTTCACCATTCCTGAAAACACACTTTTCAAATTCAGGAAGCTGTGTTTCGCTTATTGAGGAAGTTAGAGGTGTGAAATTTAGTAGCATGATAGAGATTGAGAATATCTACCGACTGACAAGAGGAATTTGGCATGGAGCCAAATTCCTGAAAATGAGGTTATACTTTGTAAATGACGTCATATCTCCCTTATTTATCATCGGATCGAATCGGGGATGGTTGGAATCGATTCTGCGTGAAAAAGTAAAATAGAAATAAAAGCAACAGAATTTCGATATCTCTTACCGTTTTCGAGATATTTGCGGTCAAAGTTCACGGTTTCACCATTCCTGAAGACACACTTTTCAAATTCAGGAAGATGTGTTTCGCTTATTGAGGAAGTTAGGGGTGTGAAATTTGGTAGCATGATAGAGATTGAGAATATCTACCGACTGACAAGAGGAATTTGGCATGGAGCCAAATTCCTGAAAATGACGTCATACTTTGTAAATGACGTCATATCTCCCTTATTTATCATCGGATCGAATCGGGGATGGTTGGAATCGATTCTGCGTGAAAATTTAACATCAACGTAGTACCAACAGAATTTCGATATCTCTTACCGTTTTCGAGATATTTGCTGTCAAATTTCATGGTTTCACCATTCCTGAAAATACACTTTTCAACTTCAGGAAGCTGTGTTTCGCTTATTTATAAAGCTAGTGGTGTGAAATTTGGTAGCATGATACAGAATAAAAATATTTACCGACTGACAAGTGGGATTTGGCATGGTGCGAAATTCCTGAACATGACGTAATACTATTTAAATGACGTCATAGCTCCCTTACTTTTCATCCGATCGAATCGGGAATGGTTGGAATCGATTCTTCGTGAAAAATAAAATGGATAATGTATTCATCTAAAGTTTTTTTTTCCATATCCCTTACCGTTTTTAAGATATTTGCGGTCAGATTTAACGGTTTCACAGTCCTTTCCGCATACCTTGGGCCACACAAAGGGATGTGGTCCCAAAATATTTCTTCCTCTTATTCCCCGGAGAAAAATCTTTCATGCTGAATCCTTCATTTTCAATCCAAGAACAACAAAAAGCCAAGACATTTGGTCTTAACTTTTTCATCTGAGTCTTGTGAAACCTTCTTGTTGGCTCGCCAACAAGGTCAGCTCTAGTTATTATTATTATCATTATCATTACTATTATCAACATCGTCATTATTATTATTCTGGGTTGTTTTGTCGTAAAATAGGAAACTCTGCACTCCCTGATATTATTTTTATCCCACTCACTTGTAGTGAATTCCGTCGATTAACGTTTTTCTATCGAACCCCCTCCCTCTCTCGACAAAGTATTTAGATCTGCACCTAGAAAGTAGAAATTTCTGTCGTATTTTATATAACAGAAAGGCAGACCCGGAAGATGATTTAAGAGTCTTTTTACCAAATCTTAAATCAACATACTTCGCTAGTTTCCATCATAGAAAAGTATTCATTATGCAGCAACTAAGCAATAAAAAGTATCCAGAATAGCTCTTTTTAATAAACCTTTATTCCAAAGGTCTATTTAAGTAAAGTAATAACTTATAGCTATCTTCTGGTTACTATAGAGTCACAACCTTTGTGAATGTGAATAATTTAAGAAGGTAGAGGTGTAGCAGAAGTAAAGCTTATGTAAATTAAGATGTCCATTTGTCTGTTTCACTTTTTTTATTTTTTCATCTTTTGGTTTGTTTTAATTTTTTATTTATTTTTATATATTTTTGTATTATTATCATCTTTTTTTCTCCGGTTTTAGGGTATGATCTGCTTTACCACCTAGAAATGATTTTTTCCCAAATTAACAATAAAAAGAAGGTTAGAACATCGGACATTTTCTTTACAGAACATCGAAGTAGTTATATACGCTAGAATACTTGATTCTACAATCCTTAAACAGAAACCTTTGTGTGCAGACTTCGAGTTTATGAAATGCCCCAACACAGGCTACAACTCTTGGATCTTAAGTAGCCTATAAAAATGTGCTTCAACGCAAATTATGTCTCCAATCTGCGTTGAGAACTTATGCGTCATTTTTCTGCGTCATCAAAGCCAGCATCTCTGAGAATATTAAAGGCGCCATTAACTGCTAAATACTACATGCATCGTAAATGTCGTAAAGGCAATAAAATGCACATGTAGCCGGGTGGTAGAACGAAATAAATTCACAGTAGTGCGAAAATAAACCGATCGTAAGGGCATCATTAAACAATTTAGGGTCACCTTACGTCACGTATCAGCCTCTCATACAGAGAGCACTATGCTACTCTATACATCCCCCCCCCCCCCCCCCCTCGGCTCACAGCTGTTAACAAGATTCTTTAAAACTGGGGAAAACATTTTTTTTTTAATTGTATAAAGTCTTTCTATTAAAGGTTACTTGATGTTTAAAATCTATTATACCATTAAATGGAAACTTTCCCAGTTTTACAAGAATCTTGTAAAAACAGCTTCGAGCCGATAACGGAGGGGGAAAGCGGAGAGTAACGTCGTACCCTTTGCATGAGAGATTGCGTCACACATATAACGTAGTTGATAGTTTGTCATGACGAACTGCAAACTCATATTTTTTATCGTTCGGGGATTAATACTAAAGCTTAAAAATATCTAATGCCAGAAAAATAAAATAAAATACAAACTAAAAATGCATTTTATTTAGTGTGTCCACAATATGTAGTTTGTATTTACAATTAATCTAACTACATGTTTATACAAGGATCTGCAGGCATTTTTACAAAAAATGGTAAGTTGTTTTTTTTTTTTTTCAATAAGTTGCTTTTGGTTTCAGGATTCTCTAATGATTAAAAGATTTATTTTGTACGTATGTAAAAGAAATCGTGAAAATGTCTGCTAAACATTATTCCGTTAGATAACGTGCATAGGTCAAACTTCCCATTTACTCTCAAAAGTTTCACATACATGTATATCTAATGCAAAGTGAAATGGCATTCTTGATATGTCAGGATATACCTTCAAGGTACATAAAATCTCATATCATGGGTTGCATTATGACATTTTATCCAGAAATCCTATCATAAAAATTGGTGTTCAGCAAAATTTTTTTTCCGAAAAGGAGCGGTGTTTCCTGAGCAATTGGGGTAGAAACTTACCCAATTAAAGACAGAAAGACACCAGGGTGGAATTTTATCTGTTTCAAAACTTTTCCAATGTAAACAAATTTCTACGAAAACCCCCACTCCATCCCCATTCCGCGGGATTTCCATCATCTTTATTTCCCAGTAAATACATTACGTTATGTATTCAGATTATATTTTAAGAATACATTGTGCTAATGTACAGAGCGTCTAAATGATTCACCTGCCTGACGTAAATCGATTGAGTAACAGCATTTACAGCATGTTTACAGCATGTTGGAAAAGAGAGTTTATAAATACACACGGTAATCTTTATTCCATTAAGCATAAATTGTGTATATATTTGTTTCTATATTCATAAAGTGATGGCATGAAACAGTCACATCTTTGTTGTAAAGGCGATTTGCAAATCTCTATCATTCAATAATTCCTTTTACTTCAGATTTTGACAAATGACGTCCTTGCATTTCATTTTATTTTACTTTTAGAAGTTTTCTATCCCAGACATGTTTGCTCTCTTTCTACGTACAAGCAAATAACGAGCTCAAAATGAGGCTAATGCTTCCTATGTGTCGGAAAAAAATAAAGTACATTGGAGCTTGTCTTAACGGTTACCTTTATTTAGTGGTCAGTTGCTTACAAATGCCCTTTCGTAGCTTTTAGTTATTCACAATCTAAACTTAGGAAATGAGACAAAGGTTGTTATTTTCTATTTTCTGCGCCCCCCCCCCCCCCCCACCACCACCACCACCACCAAATAGCAAAAAAAAAAACCATTTTACAAGAAATCATAGGGAAGGAAAAACTTTGCGGATCTTTCTTAACAGATGTGACGGAAAGGACAGATTTAATATACATCTATAACTGCCATGATACGCTGTATAATTTAAAATATGAAATGCAAGAGCTGAATTAACATGAATATTTGACACAAAATCGTATACTCTGTTGAATTCATTCATTCATTAATCTCCCAGGTATGCATCCTACGTAATCTCGATCCCGATGGGAATATGAAATTTTTTTATAAGTTATATTTATCTTGAAGGTAAGTATCATACCCTTGTGTATTTTTCATCAGACGTGATATAATTCCACGTGTTATGGTAACCGGCGAAGCGTCGAGACAGATTGATCGTTTTTTCTTAGAGTCGGCTATGATAAACCGGTCGTCGAATGTTACGTATGAAACAAAGATTCAGTTCATGCCGTGTATATCATTCAGCGTAAAGTAAAAAATATTACTAGTACAACAAGGCCTTGGAAGTGATTGCTTTCCTGTATGGCATTAAACGTAACTGCATTTCGAGTTCAAATGTGCTTTTGTATAGGGTACGGAACATGGCGGAACTTATAGGGTTTGCTTTATTTGCCATTTGTGTGCTTGTCGTTCTGTCTGTCTTTATATATTTGTCTGTCTGTCACACCTTTATCTAACTATCTATTTTAATAAATATCTTCCTTGGAACAATACTCTTTTCATCTGAGTGTGTGTGTCTGTGTATGTGTGTAGGTGTGTGTGTGTATGTGTTGTTTGTGTGTGTCTCAACTCATACATAACTGTACGTAACTTTTAATACATTTTCGCAAAGATCATTCCGATTTAAGTTTGAAATTTTCAAATCTTGACTGTTCACTAACCTCCTTGGGTATTCACCACCAGACCTTACCTATAATCTAAATAATTAAAATATAGAAATCAAATCTTCTACTTTCGTTTTTCAAAAATATCCCACCATCGAATTTTTGGCTAATCAGGAGCCATCTGTTGATGAAATCATTAAAGGATATCAACCAATGGAATTCATTTATTTTCCATGTAGAATTTCCTTGGATCTGAGGTGCTGCATGCCTTTTATGTTGCATGTGTACATGTGTTTACCATCATTTTGTTTTTCAATTTAAGCTTTAGACCCAGAATTTCGTCTTAATCAAAGTTTCATTAGCGGTAAAAACCCAATGAGGAATAATAAAAGTGGACCACTAAAATCATATTAATGTCTAGAAGGGTTTCTGCTATGTATAGATCATAATAGTTAAATGTTCTACGTTGCCTATCACACTTATGCCTTTGGAATAAATTACATTAAGGCTAGAGACGAGAAATCGTATGCTGACCAAAGCGACATCTGACAGGGAAACCCATTTGGGGGAAAATACCAGCAAATTAAACATAAGATTTTACTTTATGCTCTATATTGCATTTATAAATACCATCATTTCCACGTACATGCCGAATTTCATATTTTTTTTTGTCCCGTCTTGTTTCGTGGAAACATCCATTGATGACTGAATGCAAAGAATGCAAAGCGACATCTGGTGGGAAAATTCATTTGATGTGAAACCATCGTAACTTGTCATGACTTAAATACACAAAAAGATTATGTACATCGCTAAGTAAAACGTCTGTTCCAGATCTGATCATGTACATTAAAGCGTGTGTCAAGATTCACATCTATCTGTTGCACTCTGTGATCAAATTCAGAAAAAAAAAATCCAATTTTACTATTCTAGATCCGCCACAAATACACTCCAAGCCTCGATGGAACACACTGACTCATTTAAAATATTGCTGAATTGCGGAAATTTCGAGCTCGGGATGACGTATTTCTTGAACACGTCAATATATCATGGCGAATCACATAATATAACGGCATTGCAATGTTTGATAAAAACTAGATACTACAGTCATACATGGCTTATCTCCCCTCCCACGTGTTACAGGAGTATCTAACACCAGGTGTCGCATGCTCGTGGTTTTCAATGCTATAATTTCATCAACATTTACAGAGTTAAAGAGATAAAACTAGTGCGTCTTATACCGAATATTTAGGTTCAAAGCCGTGGTTATTTTGGGGTTTTTTTTCTGTGACGGGATCGCTCGAGTGTAAAGATAATTTCATTACTTTCAGCAGTTTCTTTGAATTTAAATATATTTGTTTATATATATATATATATATATATATATATATATATATATATATATATATATATATATATATATATATATATATATATATATATATATATATATATATTTATATATATATATATTTTTTTTTTTTTTTTTTTTAGTAGTATTTCTTGACATAGAATACAATAACAAGCGAAAAGTTCCGATGGTCAATTTTACTGTGTACTATTATCGACATGGCTGAAATAGGAAAGTCGCAAGGAATCACATAGTCTGCTTTTTTTACACTATACATGGTATAAATACGATATGATAAAAGGATTGGCTGATTGATCGATTGATTGATTGATTGATTATTGCTTGACGTCACTCCACTCCCAAAGCAGTGAAGGATCTTGCACGTGCCACGCGTGCCATGACACGGGACCTCGGTTTTTATTGTATCATCCGAAAGACAGAACGCCGGTGTACCCACGACGGGAGTCGACTCGTAAGCCTTTCGGTTACGAGCCGAGTCCATTATCCACCGGCCGTAGTGATAAGGGAACGGAGGGATTTAATAGCACATGATGGTGATGCACTTCTGCTACCCTTATATTTCAAGTTCGGTACTCCTCGCTCATTACAGTCTACCATGCGTTTAATATTACATTTTATCTGATAGTTAGTTGATTCATTTGATTGATCTCTTAACAGACAGATTGATTACTTGATTGATTTAGATACTACTTGATGGTTTGATAGACCTACTGACATTACATTTCATATTCGGTACCCCTCGTCTAGTATTTAAGCATACGAAGAAGGAATAGGGCGAGGTACACTGCACTTGCCTCAGACTTGTGCATCACAGTCTACATGTACCATGCTTTTAATATTGCCTCATAGTTTGATAATTGATTGATTTGTTTGATCGATTAATAAACGATCGATCGCTTGATTGATTAAAAGACTAATTCATCGTTTGATTAATACTTTGATTATTAATAAATTCCTAATTTACTCCTGACATATCACATGGTGTGACGTCATGAATGACATCTGTATGCTAATAAACGACAGTAGAAACTACCACACTACGGTAAATATAAAAAGAAAGACTTGTGCATATTTACAAGAAAACACTAAACAATATATAGAGACCCCTTCACTATAACACCATCGGTTTGTTCCACAGGCTATTAAAGTAGTGCTTTTGTATTTCAAAGGTTATCTGATTAATACAATAAGAAAGAACGTGTATAATTTTCAAACCGTTACATAATGAGGAAATCTGCTATGGAGAAAAACTACTATATAGCAGTTTTTCTGCAATAAGGGAAAACTACTATAGAGCCATTTTTCCGGGGGGGGGGACTACTATATATAACAACGGCACTTCCCTTTCTAAACTAAAATGATTCCTGAGATGTTATAATAAAAACATGGTCATTAGTTAGTCACCACACTGTTTGTGGTTTTCGCGCAGCATATTGCCTTAGTCATTAGGGTGTAAAACTTTTCACTCTTGACGACCTAAAAAAGTTAAGATAACCAAAGGAGGGGAATATTCCAATGACTAACGTGAGCTACTGTAATGAAAATGGCTAAAGGAACACACCCCAAAAGAACTCTTTTGACTTGATTTTAAATGAAAGCATTGTGGTTTCGGGGTTTTTCCCACTCTTTGTAGTTGAGATCGAGAGATTTCGAGATGTTGCTATCATGAATCGCCATTCGAACATTCAGAATGCATACATGTATCCTATGGATTCAGTTACAGTGTAAAAATCGTCAAAAGAATCACTGAAAATTCAGAATTTTCAGAATTAAGTTTTATTGCATCTGGAGTGAATATGTGGTCAGAAAGTTGGAATCGAAATCGAAAAGTCTCGAGTTCTTATTTTGCAAGTTGTTTAGTCATATGTTGTGTACCGCTATCGGAGAAAATCACCCCATATTATTACCACAATCGGTGAATGATACCCTCTATTATTATCACCATAGGTGAAGATCGCCCTTTATTATTACCAACATCTGCGAAAATCACCCTCTATTATTATCAACATCCCTGAAGAGTACCCTCTATTTCTATCACCATCTGTGAAGATCGCCCTCTTTTATTATCACCATCGGTGAAGATCACCCTCTATCATCACAAACGGTGAAGATCACCCCAGTTATTATTACCATCGGTGAAGATCACCCTATTATCACCATCAAAGAAGATCGCCTATTATTATTACCATCAGTGAAAATCACCCTCTATTATTATCACCATCGGTGAAGATCACCATCGGTGAAAATCACCCTCTATTATTATCACCATCGGTGAAGATCACCATATTATCACCATCGGTGAAAATCACCCTCTATTATTATCACCATCGGTGAAGATCACCCTATTATCACCAGAACTTATCATATGGAGATCCACCGCCGGCCATATCCAGTTGGTTAATGGTTCTCAGCGTTCGATTGGGTTAAAATGCTGTGGATGAGCTCACTGCGGATTATCACGTGATCAAAATATGGGTTCGAATGTCCAACGCGCTAGTGAGAAGTTTGGTCAATGTATCTGCCAAAGGTCAGTGGTTTTATCTGTATTTTTGTTCTCTCTTTTTTCTTTTTTTAACTTCGTCACTAATAATCACTGACCACCACCATATACATGACGGTAAAACAACCATTGGGTGAAAGGGGGGGGGGGGGGGGGAACGACAAAAGACAGCCTACGAAGAAAACAGATCCACTCGATATATATATATATATATATATATATATATATATATATATATATATATATATATATATATATATATATATATATATATATATATATATATATGTCGCCCCCCCCCTTTCACCCCATGATTGTTTTACCGTATATATATATGCTACCAACTCCTTTGGCATGGAACCTCCTTTCATACTGTCATACATGTCATACAGCCTATACTGTCATAAACATCATACTGTCATACATGCTATTTTGTCATACTGTCATACATGTGATGCTGTCATGCATGTCACACTGTCATAAAGGGGCAGGCGTGCTGTAGTGATTAAGCGCTTGGCTCGTGGCGCCGACGATCCGGGTTCGATTCCCAGGTTGGGCCACTATGTTTAAGAGGTTGGTGACCTCCTACGTCCATGTCGCGATATAACTGAAATATTGTTGAAAGCGACGTAAAACACCGATCAACCAACCAACCAACCAACCACACTGTCATAAATGTACATACATGTTATACTGTCATAATGTCATACATGCCATACTGTCATACATGTCACATTGTCATACATGTCACAATGTCATACATGCCATATGGTCATACTGTCATACATATGATACTGTCATACATGACCCCTGATACCAATTTGCCCCCCCCCCCTCCCGATTCCAATATGATCAGTCAATATACTTTGCAAACATTAAACGGAAATTATACAAAAGAAAGTCTGTATTCCCCATATCTCCTCGAAGACTCTTTCTTTATACAAAACACAAATCACCCTTGCCCCCGTAGATAGCTGTTTCCAGAATTATAAAACGTAGGCAGGTTCCTGCGTGTAAGTTTAAATAATTGAGATAAAACGTAATATTATTTTCAGCATAGACCAGTTGCGAGAGAGAATTTGTAGAAGCCGAAAATGCAAAAAAAAAAAAAAGAACCACACATCAACGTAGATCTTTAAGTTTCAATTGTGGCATACAGACCGTAATTGTATCGATTATGTTCGTATATGAATTTGTTCAACAGACATGAAGGAAGGGAAATCTAGGGAGCCCTTTCAAAAATCTGAAATTTGAAGGGACCTTTTCCTTTCCAGTAGCATTTTTGGTGGTTCTCTTTTTTCCGGGATATTTTAGCTTAAAATAATCTGCCCCTTGTCCAAAGTTTTGTTCAGTTTGTTAAATGTGATAATTAATCTTATGTATGATGAATGTCAGTGAAAATTGTAATAGAACTCTGTCCAATGGAGTCACAGGCACTGAGTTACACGAAGAGTGCTTTTAAACTATCTAAATCCCCCTATATTGTCTCGTTCCCTTTCCCGTAAGGTAAGAAATGACAGCCAGAAGCCAGTGTTTCCTACAAGTTCCGATGATAATCAGATGAAAATAAGGCACCGACATGTAAAATAATGTCTAACCTTTTGATATCTGTCCTCAAAATTTCATTCAAGCATGTTTAAAAGTGCTAACAAACGCAATTTCAAATAGCACAACTCGCGTACAGTGCCTTTGATGAAGCCTCGGGTAAACGTTAAATAGACTATTGTCTTCTATTTAGCGGAAATACAATGTATATGTAGATATTAATTTTCATACATTATAGATTTCATCCTGAATCGCTGCTAAAATGAACCCACCTTTATAAAAAGGTAATTCTTTTAAAAACGTACCACAACGCAATTTTCAATATACGAACCAAATGGTAAAATGCTTCAAAATACCCCCATCATTTCGTTTGGTCCGTTGCACAGTAATTGATTTGATACAATATAAGACAGATGCAGACATTTTTTGGGAAAAGTAATTTTCAAGTTACTCTAAATTTACTACATGATTCGTCCTTGCTTTTTAAAACAGATTAAAGCAAATGCTTATCGTGGTTTCAAATAAGCGGACCCTATGACCTAAGAAAAAAAACTTTTAAAGAAACCTCGCTGTTCAGAAAATATAGAAAAAATAAAAATATACTATAAAGGAAAATTACTCACCTTGCAAATTGAGAACCAGTATTCTGAAGTTAATAACTCTTTTCCGCTGACATATTTCAAATAAATTTCAACAACTGCATTAAAGTTCCAACAAATGCTAAAATCCTGAAATCTGCACTATCTTCGTAGACTGTTTTACATGAGATCTCGATAAGTCTTTGAAGTTAAATCCCGTAATTTGTGTAAATTTCCCTAAAAATTCACAAATTAAGGATATTAAGAAATGAGAGTATTTTTTATGATAAAAATGAGACAAGTATGATGTTAAAAATGAGACGATTTAAAGAGTTTAGTGCGCGGATTCCCACAATACATTAACAAAGCTTGATAGCTCTAAACTTTGTACATTGCGGAGCCTTGCACAATATGATAAAGACGTGAAACGCCGTGAGAATAAAAAGTGCTTGACTCAGCTTGGAAGAAAGCATAAATCGACAAAAAATATAGCGGGGTTTTCACGCGGAATGTTTCCCCGACTTTTATGACAAGTCTTTGATTTTCGAGTGATGTTTACGCGTTCTTGCAACGTATAATGTGATTGCTGGATGCTTTTTTTCGTCGCCTGTTAGCACTGTACAGTAAATTGTAATAAGAGGTGGAGATGTATAGAAGAAGTTTGAGAACTACAAATCACCCAACACCTGATGGTATGTGTAAGGTGTAACGTAGTGTAATAAAATAAACACTTGTATGGTTAGCTTAAATTTTAAGTGAAGAGGTTAACATGGCGGCACCAGATTGGCAAAACAGAAGATCGTCATATTTTAATACAATCTTTAAAAATGGTTATACATGTATATCGGAAGTCGTGAGAATTTTGTTTAACCCAATGTCGGTTAGTACTATCTTGCACTTTCAGTAGCGGATTCAGGATTTCAGGAAAAAAAGGCAGAAGGGGGCGTCTGAAAGTCTGGTATTAGCTAAAATACTCAGCCTTTTTTGATGCCAACTCTGGAATTTTACTCGTATTGTTTCTGATGTCAATCTAATGTGCTCGACAAAGCAATTCTACAAATTTGCAATACAGGCATTATACCTTTGCAACGGACACATCCGAAGCAGTGGGATTTCTTTTACATGTCAAGCCTACCGTGACACGGGACCTCGGTGTTTACTGTCTCATTCGAAGGACAGGACGCCGATATCCCCCCGAGTCGAACCCGGGACCATTCGACCACGAATCGAGCACTTCATCCACTGAGCGATACCAGCTAAAGATAAACTTATAACTTTAGGAACATGAGCGATAAAGTATCAAATGACTTCTTAAAATTTAAAGCAATATTATGGAAAATTATAATAAATAATTCAAGTATTATGTAATCCAAAGAATAGTATAATATTAAAACGATAAATTTAGATAAACATGAAAGCATAATCTGTCATTAAGTGATAAGAAATTTTAATAATTTAGATTTATGACCGATGCATTACACTAATCCAAAAAATAAATCTTTTAAAATTTGAAATTCTAAAGCAAGTTTACAGTTACGATATGCATATAGACTTATCTTCAGAATTTTCATAAAAATGGACACTGCACGTATTTAAGATGGAAGGATCATGTTTTCTAATCTGTTCCAAGTCAAATCTTCAACAATCTTAAGGCATATGCTACACAGGCTGAGGTTGTTTCAACGGAACCATAAAGTTAAAACACCAGTCCTCACCCTACTTTTTCTTTTAGATAAAAAACTACCAAAAGCAGACATCATTCACTATTATTGAAAAATACCAACAAGAGTTGTCAGAAGACAACAGAGCTCGCCGGTGGCAACCAAACTGAAATAGCAAAAGTTTTTGCAAGTAGCTCAATGTTCAAGGTCAAGATCAAAACGTAAAAAGATTTTGATACATAATGAAAGCTATTGTCACAAGGAATACACATATGAAATATTTCGGCCCTATCCCTTAGTATTCATAAGTTAAGACCACGGTCAAAGTTTTTAAAAGTACATGTAGGTCAAACTTAAAGGTCAAGGTCATAAGGTCTCTGAAAATTCTGAAGTTATTATCCAGATTAATATTTTTGTTTACGGACGACAACGACGCCGAGGGTGTGACAATAGCTCTTCGTACCTTCGTCCCAGTGAACATTTTTGTTTACTGTTATTGGATGTGCAATCTCCTTTTCTGTTTTGGGTGGGTCCATTGCAAAGGTCAAAATTTGTATGTCCCGCATCAGGCAGATGCCGTCACCATATACGTGAAATATTCGTGGTGTGACGTTAAACAAAAATCAATCAATCAATCAATCTTAGGAGAACCCCACTAACAACTGCACTCCCTTTCTTGGAATACTTGTTGTTTCGTCACTGAATTTATTTTGAATTATGATTAGCAAAATAACTTAATCATATGCTTAATTTTCTACCGTTTCCTTATACTACAGTGCATGTTAATATTTTTTCTACAATACCACTTCACTTGTGTTCTCATTGTGTATTTCTGTAATTATACTTGTTGGGTTTAACTTTCATTCATTGTTTTCAAAACATATCACGACTGGGAGCAGTTCATCGAATTTTTAAGCTTCCCTACCGGTGATCGATCGCAACGCTGAAAGGAGGAAGTTGCAGCATGCGTACTTCTTTAGCCTCCATGCTGAAGATCGATCAGGTAGGCTGGAATTGTCAAAAAGAATCTCATTCTGTGTTATTCAAGGATAAGTGCTTTTTGAGCAAAGAATCGTAAAGTTGGCAACATTCCCTTTCGGAAACTTTATTCCGCTGTTCCTTTTAAAGACTACATTTAAGTCGTTCCTCCACTTTTACTTTCATTTTAATAGATCTACACGTACCATGCGTGTGGTCTTTAATTATGACAATCATAAGGCAATCAATTTTTCTCATATAATATAAGACTTCAGAACATCACAGACACACCAACCCAGCCTACATCTTCCTAACCAAAATCCAGAGAATTTACTAAGGGAGCAACCAATTGATTTTTATCGGAAAAAGGGGGGGGGGGGGGCGCAACGAAGACTTTCACCAAAAAAAGTGCGGCTCAAATTTTGGCAAAAAATAACAATAAATAAATAATAATAATAATCCGGCTCTGAAATTGGGCAAAAAAAAAAATATTCAGGTCAGTGAAAGTCTTCCTGCCCCCACCCCCTTTCCATAAAAATCAAATGGTTGCTCCCTAACAAGCTGTATGTTTAGGAATATTCTCCTTGTGCAAGATGATATTACAAACGTGTGAACACACGTGTGTATGTGTAATGTATATACCTCAGTTTGCAAAAAAAAGTACCAACAATAACATCAACATCAACAACAACGTAATTTTTCGTTATTGGAATGAAGATGGATTGACCCCTGTGTGTTCATTCCGATAAGCATGATGTAGGAAGCGAAAGACCATACCCCTTTCTGTGTTTATTGATCTCCGCTCTCCCGGACATTTTGCCGTCTTTTGATTTGCTTGCTACCTAAGTATCAATTCCTTCTGAAGTAATACTGCCTTTTTCTTATTTTAAGACTGACAAAACTTACTTAAGTCATGCGCTTACTTCAAGATTTGTCAAAATCTGAAAGTAAGAAAACACACTACTTTTTTTAAATTAATGTAAGACCCACCCATCCCCCCTCTCTAGTCTCCTACTTCCTCTTCCCTCTCACCCTGTCTGATACCTTATGTATTACATTCTTGTAAATTAATAAATCATATGTATTTTATAGTTATTATTTTGCTTTATATATATTTTCTTATTGTTACATTCCATCCACCCTACCTCCTCCCTCCCACTTATTTGCGGACATCAAATGTGATTATTTTTGTCGTTTTAGAATCAGTTTATACCTCCATGGAAGTAAAAAATGTCATGTGATAATTGGCCACGCCTATCGTTGACGTTCTATGATTAGCCGTTAATTTTGATTGGTTGGCGTGGCTATCAATGCGCTAAATTTAAAAATTCCTTATTTATAATAAATATTTCAAATTTCATCAAAACGTTTGTTTGTATTAATGGAAATAAAAAAAATCATAAGGAATGAAATTAATAATTTTATTTTTCTATGGAAGTATAGAAGTAAAACCGATTTACAAGGTTGGTAAATCGGTTTTACTTCTATATCTCCATAGAAAAGTAAATTATTAATTGTATTCCTTTAATATCGAATGTGTTATTTTAGCGAAACTGCACTAAATGTTATACATGTGTATACGCTATGACTTAATTCTTTGTTTATTGTAATTTTTCATATATCGGTTATGAGATATGATGGATATTACATAACTTTAGCCACCAATACCAATAAAATTCACAGTAAGAAGGTCAGGAGATCGAAATATTGTGAATACTGAGTTAATTGTTCTTTGTCGAATTGTGATATATAAAGTTCGAGATTTTATCTTTATTACATGCCCCACAAATGCTTCAAAATAAATAAAATTTTAAGAATTGTAAATTGATATGAACTTTGTTGCTTTTTAGGAAATTTTATGATCGACAATTGAAGGGAATGGGAGAAATTCGGTGAAGGGTTCGAGGGCTGAGGAGAAAACGAAACATACATATTGTGGAGTGGTGCGTGTGAAATTGTTCCAATTATTTCGATTATTTCAATAAACTTTCATGGGCTTTGTAATTCGATGCTTACATGAGTATACATGTACATTCATGCACTTCAGATTTCACATCGACAAAATACTTTATTAGAAATAAATTATAAAAAAAAACTTAAGAGCATGTTTCTGATGCAAACTTGTAGCATACAGTCCTATCCGTAAGCGAAATCTTTAGCTGACTTTTGATTCATCTGTTGTTTGGACATTTTCTGTACTTAGCTCTCTATAATACGAAAGCCGATTAGACTCACTTACTAAGAAAAATTTTTATATATTATCTTGTTATTAACGAGATAATTAACTCCTTATTTCGAGATCTTTTCTCGTTATTTCGAGATAATTAACTCGTTATTTCGAGACCTTTTCTCGTTATTTCGAGATAATTAACTCGTTATTTCGAGATAATTAACTCGTTATTGCGAGATAATTATCTCGTCATTTCGAGATAATTTACTCGTTATTTCCAGATAATTATCTCGTAATTTCGAGATCTTTTCTCGTTATTTCGAGATAATTAACTCGTTATTTCGAGATAATTTACTCGTTATTTCCAGATAATTATCTCGTAATTTCGAGATCTTTTTTCGTTATTTCGAGATAATTAACTCGTTATTTCGAGATCTTTTCTCGTTATTTCGAGATAATTAACTCGTTATTTCGAGATAATTTACTCGTTATTTCGAGATAATTATCTCGTAATTTCGAGATCTTTTTTCGCTATTTCGAGATAATTAACTCATTATTTCAAGATAATTTACTCGTTATTTTGAGATAAGTATCTCGTAATTTCGAGATCTTTTCTCGTTGTTTCGAGATAATTAACTCGTTATTTCGAGATATCGAAATAACGAGTTAATTATCTCGAAATAACGAGAAAAGATCTCGAAATAACGATTAAATTATCTCCAAATAACGAGAAAAGACCTCTAAATAACGAGTTAATTATCTCGTAATAATGAGAAAAGATCTCGTAAATAACGAGTTAATTATCTCGTAATAACGAGAAAAGATCTCGAAATAACGAGTTAATTATCTCGAAATAACGAGTTAATTATCTCGAAATAACGAGAAAATATCTCGAAATAACGAGAAAAGATCTCGAAATAACGAGTTAATTATCTCGTTAATAACAAGATAATATATAAAATATTTTCTTAGTTAGTGAGTCTAATCGGCTTTCGTACTATAAAAATATTTTTGACGAATACATGTATTCTGTGTTTCTACAGCCTTGGGCTGAAGCATCGCTGAAGAAAAAATCTCGAATGATCTCAGTGGCGGATCCAGAATTTCCGAAAAAAAGGGGGCACATGTGTATTAGTCAAACTACTCGGCCTTTTCAGGTGCCAAATCTGGATTTTTACTTGTAAATATGTGGTGAAAATCCGCCACTGAATCTGGTGCGCTAACTTTATAATAAGATTTTCCTTCGAGAATTTTGTTAAATTGATTATATTAATTGATTGATTGATTGATTGATTATTGTTTTACGTTATCATAGTTATTATTATTATAGGATTATTTCATGCATATGGTGACAGTATCTGCCTGCTGCATTGCATAGAAATTTATACTTTTTAAGAAGACTGAACCCTACAACCGTGTAAATAATGCTTTCGGTGCATTTTCAACACCTTGTATTTCGAATAGTACTAACCAAGATTTAATTTTAGTTGAATAAAGTTGTTCTTTGTAAGCTAAATGTCTGATTCATTTGAAAAAAGAAATCGGAAATAATGATTATTGTTCCCGTAGTTTAAAAACAGCGGAAATCACGGTGCTACAAACTTGCGTGTCGACCATTACTCTTTTGCCTTGGACCGACCCGAAGCAGTGAGAGATCTTTTACGTGCCAAGCCTACCGTCACACAGGACCTCGGTTTTTACTGTCTCATTCGAAAAACAGGACACATGAGTGATCAAGGCGGGAGTTGAACCCGTGACCTCTCGATCACGAGCCGAGCACCTCATCCAATGCGCCACACCGACTTTGAAGTGACTATAAGATAAATTTACTTAATAATGAAATAAAAACGTGAAGGGTGAATGTATTATGGTATAGAAGCGAAACTTGGTATACACTTGTTCGGAACAGAAGGAAGTTAATTACTTTTTGCTTCAAATAGATACAAAGAACATGTGTATTGTATGCCAAGCATTTTTATCTCTCGTGAAATATTGTTAAGAAGAAGGAGAAGTAAATATTTGTAAACAAGCTATTTGCTTATTACACAGATAACTGTAGATTCTCTTTAACATGTGAAGTAGATTAAATATAACAACGTGCTGTAATTAAACGGTGAATGCACATCTTTAGACTGCTGGGTATTGATGTGGAAACTGTGCAAGTTGTGTAAAATTACATCGAAATACATTAACTCAATATATGCTTTGCAGGACTGCTTCTCTCTCTCTCTCTCTCTCTCTCTCTCTCTCTCTCTCTCTCTCTCATACACACACCCTAACCTACACACACACACACACACACACATACTCTCTCTTTCGCTCTCTCTCATACACACACCATCAAGCACACACCTACACATTCTCTCTCTCTCTCTCTCTCTCTCTCTCTCTCTCTCTCTCTCTCTCTCTTCACTTAAGACGTAGAAATGAGTGACGATACCACCAGTAACTTCTCACGATACACTCCCTAGTCAAGATATTAGGTTTACAATTTACTGTTTCAAACCCAAGAGTAGGACTTCAGTCGGACATTTCAGAGGATGCTTTGATGATTTTATAGAAGATTATGCTACAATGGCGGAGTAGTAAGGAAATTAGGCTCGCATTTGATATATTGTGGGTTCGAACCTTTCTGAGCTCATATTCATGGATGTGGGGATATGTTGAATGATTGAGAAGTAAAATTGAGATTGGAAGTAAAAATCGAAGAAGTACCGAAGGGTAAACCATATCTCATAATCCATGGAATAAAGGGGACAATATCGTGTTTAGTGTCACATTCAGACAAATGCGAACCCCAATAAAATCGAGGTGAGACCAGGTGCCCGGGAGAAGTAAGCGTACCCTGGTTGCATGCAACACACGTCGCAAAAGTCCTGCAACAACCTTTCAAAATACATAAATATACACGCATGAACATACGAAGGAGACAGGAACACGAAGTCAAATTTCCCATTCAGGGCAAGAAATGCTGCCTGCCTGAAATTCCGGTGTCGGAAACTCAGGTGAACAAACTTTTAATATCTGTATATACATGTATATACGTATTATGTCAAATCAAGTAGATTCAAAAAAATAAGATGGTTATTTTGCATGGTCATGTCCCAAAATATCGGTTACCATTCTTGAAAGAGGAATCTGAAATTGCAATAGATCCCTATAAAGACCATAGAACTTCCTCAGTGACAATTTCAAACGTTCCGCAATATATCCTTGTGAGAGTAGTTTCGTGGCAAGAAGCCTCGCTCTCAGGACAAAATTTTCGTATTTAGAGCATGTCCTGACATAGCGAATAAGTTGTGAAATGAAGACGCCGTGTGCGGGAGAGGAAGGTATGTTGCTACTCAGAAAAGGGAAGTTGGTAATAATGAAATTGAAATCGTCACATTTGTCATAGAGAGAGGTTACTAATGAACCATCGTCACTAATTGATAGCAGTATATCGAGGTATGAAGCAGAAGATGCACTCTCTGTAGTATCTTTTATCTCGAGTTCCTTTGGATATATGATGTTGAGGTGATCCTCAAATACAGGGTTGTTAATCGACAAAACATCATCGATGTATCTGTATGTAAAGTTGAACCGAGATGTTAATTGTTTATTGCCTTTAGAGAGCAGAGACTGTATGAATTCTGCCTCGTAAGAGTACAAAAATATGTCGGCCAGAAGAGGCGCGCAATTAGTACCTATAGGAATGCCAACAATCTGTTGGAACACTTTCCCACCAAATATCACAAAAATATTATCTATAAGAAATTCTAACATTTAGATAATCTTTTTTTCTGTCTACTTGCTGTTCCTTTACAAAATATGTGTCGTTGTAGCCTAAAACGAGATATTTATATCTGCGAATTCCTTTTTTGTTAAAGAAGGCGTTTTGAATAATTGATGTTATTCTGTTCTTTAGTTTTTGATGAGGAATGGTTGTATAAAGAGTCGAAAAGTCAAAAGATTTGATGCTAGTTACATTATTGAAAATAGGAGAATTGAAGTGCTCTAGAAGTTCCATGGAATTCTTTAGGATCCACATCTGATTGATTCCGCTTCTCGAGTAAGCAGTAGAGCAGTAAGTCTGAAGACCATATTTGATTTCCGTTAGAATTTTGGTGAGTAACATGGGAAGAGGCTTGGTGGAACACTTGGAAGATCCAGCTATGAATCGATGCTTATATAGAGTTTTATGCACCTTTGGAATCCAATATGGTAGCTCGAGATCAGATTCATTTGTAGTAATACCGAATGAACTGAGAACCGACTTGTGATTATCCAATACCTCTGAAGGAGACATTGTTTTCTGTTTTACGTCGTTTCCAACAATTTTTCAGTTGTATTGCGACAAGGAAGCAAGGGGTAACCAACCTCTTAAACATCCTAGTGCAATCTGGGAATCGAACACGGATCATTTGCGTCACAAGCAAAGCGCCAATCAACCACTCTTAGCCTGCCCCCCGACTGAAATGTAACAGTAGACATGATATATAACATAGAAGGTTATTATCCCACATTTACTTCCCCTTCTTTGTGATCGAATTCTAACTGACTCAAGTAAGTTGCAGGTCCAAATAAATCAGAAAGGCGTCAAAGGGGAAAGGGGGTTGGGTGTTGAAGGGTACTAATTTACCGGCCCTCATTGTCGTCTTCACTTCAATCTATAGGGTATTTTTGCACAGTTATGTCCCCCTTTCTTCATAAAAACACTAGTAAAAGTCTATATAAACTCTCAAATGGATCTTCCCACATGTACTCTCAATGTTCAATACATTATTTCGTCTTCTTGAACTGAATGAACCTCTACTTTGAAAGGGATATGACGTCACTAAAAAACCGCACGTAATTGCTTCCACAGAGGAAAAAATAAACCTTCCAAGGTTATCGACATCAGAAACTGTATATATTTCCTTTGATTAAGGTTGAAACATTTACATACTTTTTACCCATCGTTTTTACAAACCTTGACATAAATGTAAATTACGAGACCTTGGCGTCAGGGGCAAAATGTGTCATTCGCTTCGTATGTTTTTTCTTTGTATTGTAAATTTTTTCTTGCAGATTTTGATGAGTTTTCAATATATATGATTAGATATACATATTGCTGCACTAAGTTTTATGTACTATAGTGCAACTGCAATGTGATTCCAATATGTAGTTTGTTTATATGTGGTTTCGGGTGAGGAGAAAACCATGCAATTCGATTGCAAAATTTAGTAAACGAAAAAAAAAAAAAAAAGAAAAAAGAAAGAAAGAACTACGGGTAATTTATATGTAGATAAATATTAGACATGATATAAAAAGTCAGGACAAGAAAAAGTTAAATTATAAAATTGGCGAAAATATGATTTAATAAGAATGTATGGATAGCTATTATGGTTCAGTGGATGAGGTCCTCGGCCCATTACCAAGAGGTCCCGGGCTCGACTCCCGCCGTGGGTTCTCCAGTGACCTAGGCCTGTCTTTTGGGTTAGACAGTTAAAACCGAGGTCCCGTCTCACGGTAGGTGCGGCAAATAAAATATCCCTCGCTGCTTCGGGTCTGTCAGTCGCAAAGATTGAAATTTCTCTGCATTGCATCAGGCAGATGCCGTCACCGTACATGTATACGTGAAATAATCGTAGAGCGATAAAACACAATAATCAATCAAAGAATCAATCACTCAATCAATCAATTAATCAATCAATCAATATCACAGATACACTGATAATAGTTACCGACAATCTGTGTATGTACCATTAACATGTACGTAACATGTAATGTAAAGGTATTGCATTTTAATTTCGGTATCACACGTAAAACAAACTTTATTGCAAACACAGTCTTCTTTTTTTATTCGTGTTATATGTCACCTCACGATAATTGCACTTATAGGACGAGGTCATTTGCTTGATGCGATGCACAGAAATTTAGACCAATGCAATAGACCCACCCAAAGAAGTGAAGGTTTTTACGTGCCACGCCTACTTTGACACGTGACACATGATTTCGGTTTTTACTGTCTCATCCTAAAGAGAGAGCACCAGCAAGCTACGAGCGAGACTCGAACCCGGGACCTCTAGATGTAAACCATACCGGCTCAAATAGTTTTTATATAGATTCCGAAGTGCCTGCAGTATCGAATTCCGTGTGACTATGACAGACGCCAGAAATGCTACCCTTGTATGCCGCGTGCGATGCTAAGCGACCAGAAAGGGAGAAGGTAGCTGAGATGAAGGTACAATGACGGACCTCTGAAGAAACAAAGTTCGGGATCAGCAGGAGTGAACTTCCCCTGCCGACAGATCACACCCGCAGTAGACCACTAGATACAGATGATAGAATACTTCTAGTACGGATGTGCACATTGCAATTATCACACGGACGTTCATTTCAAAGTGCAATCACCACTTATAAAAATATTTTAATTACATCTTGCATTATGCATTTCATCTCAGCACGCCTACGGATTTAAGCAGCTGTCGATAAAAACTACAAAGTAAAATAAACAATTTTTCGTATCAAATGTCGTAATATGTGTCAAGTAGGCCTATATTGGAGTTCGACTTCATCAGATGATAACGGAATCCCAGCTGATGAATTTTTAAAATGAAATTCTTATAAACTGAAGATACTCATCTAAGAGCGTCTTAAAAACATTGTCAAGGGCAATGCATTTATTTACGTGCAAACTCAACTGAAGATTTAAATTTTCAGCATTCGGATTTTAAGTTAGAACTTGTTCCAGTCCTACACATTCAGTTTCATGATTTGTACAATCAGTATGACAAATTAATGATGTATGAAGTTGTGATCTTGGGACATGGAATAGAGCAGAGGGTCGGTAGGAATTTTTTTCAGAAATTGTTTTCTTCCACTACGTAACATTGGTCACCACCATGCTAAATATTGGTCGCCACCCTACTAAACACTGGTTATCACCATGCTAAATATTGGTCGTCACCACACTGAAAACTGGCCGCCACTAAAGTGAACATCGGTGGTGCAATACTAAACTGTGGTCGCCACCATGCTAAATATTGATCGTCACCAGCCTGAACATCGGTCGCTACCAAACTGAACATCGGTCGCTACCAAAAGTGAACATGGATCGTCACCATACTGAAAACTGGTCGCCACCAACCTGAACATCGGTAGTCACCAAATTGAACACTGGTCGTTACCATACTGGACACTGGTCGTCATAAAACTGAACATCGGTCACCAACAACTGAACAGCGGTCACGATCACACAGAACACTGGTCGCCACCAAATTGAATACTGACGGTCACCATACTGAACACTTGTTGCAACCATATTGAACATCGGTCGCCATCATAATGAACACTACTCGCCACCATAATGAACACCGGTAGTCACCAAAATGAACATCGCCTATCCTAAATGAACACTGGTCGACATCAAATTAAACACTGATCGTTTACATACTGAACACTAGCCGTCACCAAACTGAAAATTGGTTGCCGCCAAACTAACTACTGGTCACCACAAAAATTAACATTAAACACCACCATACTGATAAAATTATCTTCGTGATAATTATATAGAAATCAAGCAATCTATTTTGTGGTCAGACGGAATTCACAATCGGAACACCTTGTCGGTTTATCATCACGCTCAAGATAACGCACTAGATGGTTAAATTCATATAAACCCCGAATGCAATATACTACAAGATTTAAATACAAAATGCAAATTAAAATTACTTTCATTAAAAAAAAAATTTTTGACGTTCTAATTCTATACATGATTTAAAATATTTCTATTTTTGCATTTCCTGGGATGGACATTCCAATACACTAAAGTAATATCGCTAATCTCCCCTTTCTTTTCCTCTTTCTACCGATTTTGTGCTATATCGGCATGGTCTCGTCTGAGTTCTCACCCTAACAAACAATAGGTCATAATAATAAGAAATCATCGAGTACTCACGAGAGTCAAATGCCAGTGCTACAAAATATAATCTCTTAATTAGCTCACTTTGAAGTCCACGGTTTCTAATTATAAAAGAAATACTTAGAATCGTAAAAATCACTTTTCTCTAATAAGAAACTCCGTGTGCTTACTGTTTTTTCAAGGAGTTCGTGCCACATCATCATGGTGTCGTAGCAGGGAAGTATGTGAAAATCATCACATATTGGTTGCTTTCTGGTTTGCGTGAATACAAAATGTGTTTTCTGTCAAATATAACGTACTAACTATTGACATATAGTAGTGAAAAATGGGGGAAATCTTCAGAGAAAACATTATAGAACCCAGTACCGCCCCGCCCCCTCTCCCACTTTTTGTTACAAAATGGTGCTATAGAAGTCTCCTTATCAAAGGATAATTGATTTAGTCTTGTATCACCCCCCCCCCCCCTCTTTTTACACGCATACTATCACAAGTATTTCTGTATCACAGAAAAAATGATCTGGTCCAGCTACAAGGTCCAATCCCCGTAACAACCGCAGTACCACACTATCAAGGAAAATTAATACAGTCCAGCACCCCCCCCCCCCCCCCCAACCTTACTCCTTACTACAAACATGGTACTGTATGAAAGAAACTTCAGTCCCCTATCCCCTTTCCCCCTCTTTCGCTTCTCTCACATAAAATACCACACGCGGCACTATATCAAAGTAAAAAGATACTTAAATTTTAATCTTATATCTGATTCAGAGATGAATGTTTATAAAAATACATGTAATGGATATTGATAGCGAAAATGTTTGCCTGGTTAAAAACAAGCTTAAACAGAAATAGCTATTCCTTTCCCAAGTCCATTTTTTTTTCTAAATATTTCGCCGCTTGTACAAATCTGCCAGTGCATGTAACATCGTAAGTGTGATCTTTGCGCAACAATTCTGATCACATTAAATGATAATACTAAAAATACTACTTGTACTACTACTACTACTACTACTAATAATAATAATAATAATAATAATGATAATAATAATAATAATTTTTGATAAATCAAATCCCAAAGCGTACTGACATTGGGTTTTTATTTGGGGGTGTTGTGTTTGTTTTTTGGTTTGGTATTTTTTGTTTTGTTTGTTTGTTTGGGTTTTTTGTTTTGTTTTGTTTTGTTTTATTTTGTTTTTGCCAATACTGCACCATTTAGACTGTTACTCTTGTCAAAAAAGGCATTCAAAACACTGCCCCAAATTCCCATTTCCCATTTCCCATTCCCACAACTTCTGAAATAATGTGTTGACAGAGAGTTATTATTATTATCTGCTTCGTTTTGTTTGTTTTTTTTTTTTTTTTTTTTTTTTGGGGGGGGGGGGGGGTTCGAACCCACATTTTAGATATATTTTGGACTATGTACATGGAGCTCCCTCGCATCACACCGAAAGGTCCACTCAGATCGAGGCCACGAGTACAGTCTAGATAGATGTAACATTATTACTGGGAACGTAGACATGCGATGTACCATCTGTTCGGTGCCACTTTAATCTTCAGATTGCAAAGGAAGATACAGCTTCGAGATAATGAAATCTAATGCGTCGGCACGTGGATCGTTAATAGAGTGAACTAAACTCCAACAACACGCATGTGGTTCACACACACACTTCAACAAGTTGAGGCAAACTACAGGACACAGACAAAAACGGATACGATGACAATGTACGTAGCGAACATTTGCTTTTAGGACTCATTTGGTGTAACACAAAAAGAGTGACCACTAGGAGCCATTTACTGTAACACCAAAATGAGAATTATTTCATCTATATAGTACAGTCCCACAAAGATAATGTAGCACATCCTGTTTTTTCCAGTTGTTTTATAGAGCAATGTAAGTTTAAGTACTATAACGAGGCTCGTGTTACTATAAAACTACAAACCTTTATAAATCGTAGATTTTAGACACCGGAATTTAAAAAAATGCACATATGCAATACTAAACCCCCCTACTTTTTCTGTTTCGTACTCAAACTTAGCAAAAATAATTCCGGTAAAGCACTTAACACCCATTCATGCATTACATACTGTATGCAGATAACAAACGTTCAGTTAATTGTAAGAGCATATAAACCAGTACTAATTTAAAATCATATGCAGTGGTGCTGAAGGAGGAAACTTGGAGGTAAAAATATGTGTAGAGCAAATTAATTATCACAATAACCTATAGGAAGACCCGAAAGTTTTCCAAGGACAGGACGTATATGTCATTTCCTGAGTTTAAATTTTATTTTTTTATTTATTTTTTATTTTTCAAAGTTAAAAAGTTAGGAAATGACATCGATACTCGTTACATTCACGATAATTCAACAAAATTTCAACATAATAGATACTGATTTATATATTTTGGAATGCTGTAGAAACAAAAAAGGCCCTCGGGAACTGACTGTCCACGAGAGAGAGAGAGAGAGAGAGAGAGAGAGAGAGAGAGAGAGAGAGAGAGAATCGTGGTAAATGTCCTTTGAAATTAACAAAACCTCGAATGTAACTCAATTTCACAAATTACAGATATACACGGACAAAACTAAATTCAATCTTAACTATTAGGTTATTTCCGGGATTAGGTTATTTCCGGGATAACGAAAATCTCATACATAAAGTTCTTTCATTTTTCGATTTGTTCAGAAGTAAATGGAAAGATATAATATAAGACAGATGAACTTTAGCACAAGTTTCATTTGTAATAGCAGAGACCATGAAATAAAGCGATTGTTAAAGACAACTGGTGAGATAGCATGAATGACTGTATCGATATCTGTGTGAGGTTTGTAAAGGTACAAGATAAACAAGAAGACTGCAGTGATATCCCAAGATAGTTAGTCAAACGTCATTACCACTAGATAAAATAGATTCAATTAAATGAAATTTATTACTATTAAACACCTATGTGTTATATACTAATTACTCATCAGCCACAATTCAAAAATGATGAAGAGAGGAACAGACAGAAAGACAAGAACACTACATTTTCTCGAATCTCTGAAAAACAAACAAACAAACAACCCAAGTGCGTTATTTTAATAACTATTGTTGTTTTTGAAAACATAGTTTAAAACTGAGCAAGACAACACATACGCTTGGAGTACAAATGTGGGAATCGAACTATGGCTTTTTCTTTCACAGATCGATTACCACTTGAACCTGCCGGACTGTACTCGTAAATCACATGGTTACCTGCTGACAGTGGGCACTGTGAAAGATTTCAAGATATTTAGCCTGATTTAAGATGACGTTTTTATTGCTTGCTGTAATACATTGAATGTCATTGACCTTTCTTTTTTGCAGATGAAACATGGTAATAAGCATGGTGAATAACCCAAGAGACATTTGACCTTTTTTTACTGTATTTATATCTTAACTCCCATATCATATTTATATCTCATTGTTTTGAATTCCTAAAGAAAGAAGAAATTCATATAGACATGTATGCATCAATTCAATCTTCAAAATGAAAAAACCTATCCCAAATAAAACCCTCGGAAAAGCATCTGATAATAATATTTATAACAAAAACAATGAAAAAAAAAAGGAGGGGATGTTGTGCGTTGGGGTTAACCAGAACTACCAGATTAGGCCTGAAAGCAAATCAGAAACAAATTAGTAAAATGAGGACTGAATACCCGATAGAAATTGATTACTGAGAGATAATGTTTTGTTAAGCTAGGATGAATGATCTTATGATAATTTTAGCAACAAATGAATAACCCCATTTTCTCCCCTTCTATATCTTCCCTTGAAAATAGTACAGAAAACAAGTTCATGTTTAAAATAATAAATAGGGGAGACCGTTTAATTGTTAAGGTAGACTTGTACTGCATTACCGAGCCTTAAATGCAAAATGATTCACAAAATTAATCGGTTTAAACGTCTCATCTGAAAGCATGCACCATTGCACGCAGGGAAGAGTTTGAATCCAGTATCTCTCATTGTTGTCTACATGTAGGTTTTCAGATTATGCTTTTGTTAATATTTGGTAATTTATCTTCCAAAGGGAAGTCGCTTCCAACAAATAATTAAAGCTACACTCAAATGCCACAAATTTTGGGGCACGTGTCCTTTATCAAGTGGATAATAGAAGATATGCTTTTGTTGCCAATATCCTTAGAGATCCCACAGACTGCATGTACAAAATCACTGTCTGAATGTGGCAGGTAATGCATTGTATATGTCATGGAAATGATAATTTGTTTACTGAAAAATGACTGGTCAAATAATCACGTGATCAGTTTCAAAATCATTATTTCTCCCTTACAGTGCGTTTATCTAAATGAGATAGTCGGACTAACGGGATCAGGCGGACCACGTGACCTCCCCTGTTTCATGTACCATGAATATATAGTACCCCCCCCCCCCCAAAAAAATATGTTGAGATCTTCCTCAATTTATTTACCAGTGTTGTGATGCTCTTTATAATGATTTAAACTTGCCCTCTGTTAAAAAAGATTTTGAAAAAAATAAATATGATATTAAAGCTTTATGTTGCGATATTTAAAATCGTTTATTGCAAATTAATTCCAGTGAAACTTGGCACTTCAATTCAAGATATATCAATGCATGTGAGAAAACAAACATTGATCAGGATTAGTGCAAAAATTAACCCCTTTAGACCATAGACTACAATTTCCTCTCTTGTGTTGTGTACTACACACATGCACCTCCCCCCCCCCACCCCCCCCCCCCCCCCCCCCCCCCCCCCCCCCCCCCCCCCCCCCCCCCCCCCAAATATAATAAAAAAAGAAAAAAGAAAATAAAATAATGTTGACATTTTCTTCAAAATATATATTAGTGTTCTGATGTTATTTATAATAATTTGAACATGCCCTCTGGTAGGAAAGAGTTTGAAAAGAAGTATAGGTTTTTGCTATTCATGCGACAAAACAAACAAAACAACTGATTTCGACTTCAAGATCTACAAACTGCCGATGAGTATGGTAAAACAAAACAAACATTCAAATGACGAAGAGTCTGTGAAATGGATGCGTCTAAGAAACTGAAATAGTCGACCGTAAACAAATGTCTGTTTTTGACGCCGGGACGTCTGCGTGGAATTTCTTAGCGCGTATATATGTATGGGATTTATTTGTGTGTAGAAATGATATTTAGGGCACGAACAATGGTTGTAAAACAACAAAGAAACATAATTTTCTCACATTCTAGTTCCCATATACAATCAGAAGAAATTCGAAATTTAAAATTATTTTGATACTCGCATAACCAAATCTTTCCGTTGATGACATCCTTAAGTCATTGATATATTTTAAGAAAATATGCACTGAGCTATTGATAAACATACTTAAAGTATTTTGGATTAATATTGCTTTCACTTTCCTTTGCACCCTTTTTTGTTACTAATATCAAATCGGCAATTTCAGAGAACTACCGTCACATCTGGAATGGTGTATTTTGATAGGAAAGTTTAATAATTTTATTGCAGACTCGCTCATGTTTTCTTTGTCTATTGTATATATCTACATATCATACATGATGGCACAAAGATATATTACGTCTTATTGGTCAGTTTAATGTGACTACGGTATTGTACAGAATGTGACATCGAGTTTATTATAACTCGACTTATACTGTGGCATCACGGCGGGTGTGACCGGTCGACAGAAGATGCTTACTCCTCCATGGCATCTGATACCACCTCTGGATGTTTTTTCCCTGTATATTTCCCCCTCTCTGTCTGCCTGTCTCTCTCTTACTCAATGTGTCTGATTGTCAGTCTGTCTCTTTCTCTCACTTTTGTGCCTGTCTGTCTCTCTCGTCTCTTTCTTTCTCCCCCTCTCCGCCTGTCTGTCTGTCTGTCTGTCTCTCTCTCTCTCTCTCTCTCTCTCTCTCTCTCTCTCTCTCTCTCATTATGCCTGCATTACACATACGAAACAGAAATATCATAACCTCATGTATTCCCGGATTCTTTCTACTATCTGTGTTAAGAAGGGCAGTATATCTGCTCCTTCGTCTACTTAATAGAATAATCTATGGCTGCAGAATCGAGGTCGACATCTCGCGCCGCTCAACGAGAAGAATGGCTCTGAAAGCGTCATATTCACACATATTACACATAGCAGTGTCTGATATATATGCTGCTGTCACTCCTTCAACGATATAATTACGTCAAAGCTATGACGTGGTGAGAAGTAGTAGGTGGAATGGATGTCCACAGTAGCGAATTTAGAGAGGGGGCCATCCCCTCCCCCTTTTTGCCACAAATATGAGTAAACATCAGATTAGCACTTAAAATGACTGAGTTTTTGGGGTAAAATTTAACTTTCATATACCCCCCCCCCCTTTCGGAAATCCTGGAACCGGCACTGGTTCAGCGTAGTAAAGAGTGGCGCGGGGGCATATAAGAAGGTTGGGGTTACTAATACAGCAGTTATATCTAAGAGAAGGAACGAAAAACAGCGAGAGAAGGAGTGAGGTTGCAAATGTTACACTGTAATATGGGAGCTTATTAAGGATATGAATGAATTTAGAATGTCAAAAATATTGGGGAATCTGGGCCAGGAACAATAAGTGCATTATTAATTATCACTTAAGGGAGGGCAGGAATCACTAGCCTTGCAAGTCAAAGCATAGTAATTCCATTTCCCATAGGGTCCCAAGTAAAATTACCAACGTCCCAGCAAGATTTACACAACTTTCCACATCTTAGCTTTATATAACACATATATCAAAATGTTTGCCAGACCCTCCTCTGTCAGAATTTTAACAGTTTACAATAGGTCATCCACCTTAACTTCAAAAAATATCGCTGGATGGGGATCATCATCCAAAATTTGCCGACATTTAAATGTAAACATCTACCCCTTTTTAGGTCATAAAATCTTTACATTAGCTAAATGAGATTAAAATTCATGATGTTACAGCAGAACCAATCTTTATTCATAGATTAATTAAATAATTTTATCCAATCAGATCCCCTGATACACTGAAATATTAGTCCCTACATCCATACATCAGATCAGCCAATCACGACTCTCGTTAATTAGCATGCATTGGCTTCTTCTACAACACACCTACAGAAGTATGTAAGAGAGGATGAACGGGCTAGATGAGATTAAACTGAGGAAGGAAGAGAGCTTTAAGGGATTTTAGGTTCATAAACTCAACGAGAGAAACGAAGCAGAAACAGAAATGTGGACAGTCAAATGAGAAATAAAGGAAACAAAATGTTATAGAGAGAAACAGGATAAAAACAGTGGTGTATACAGAAAGTATCTTGTCCGACCGCGTTGATGTATTTCACTGCACTTTATTCCAACTTATAAAACAATGTAAAGGAACACAAACACTCTGTATTGCAAATTTTCGGCCTCACGACCTTTATCAAGCAATTGTTCAGATGAAGCTTATGTATCTTTGAAACGTAAACATGGATTTTACTTAGCTTTGTATTTGTCATCTGAAAAATTGCCTGATAAAGGTGGTGAGGCCGAAAATTTGCAATACAGAGTGTTTGTGTTCCTTTACTTTTTTATGTACCGGACTTCTCTTTAGAAGACTTCTTCGAATCTATAAAAAAAATGGATTTTCACTTCTTCTAAAATCGAACTTTAGAGAATTTAGACGTGCTTTAGATATTTCATCCATAGGCATAACATAAAACCAGACTCAACATTGTGTGTTTAAGACACTTTCAAATGTTTCATACAAATAACATCTCAAAGATCGCAAACTTGATAACCCCAAAATAAATTCATTATTTGCATCTCATCATTACAAAGCCTGCTTGTACACCTTTCAAAACGATGTCAGTATATCACATTTCACGCGATTTTAATAATTCATTATAATTGTCGGGAACGCGATATTTTGTCAAGTAAAGTATGAAACTCGAGCCCGAAACATAATAACGTTTTTTCATAGACAAGAAAGAAGGACACACAAAAAGCAAGTATATTATTTACTTCACACACATCCACTTGAAAGAGCTAGAGGGATTTTGATGAAATTTATGAGCCTCCAAAGGATGAATCTACAGGTAGACTGGATCATCTTTTAACCCTTGAACTTTAAGTTGTTGAGCTTTGAAATGAGTGGATTCAACAGCGCTTCTGGGCCTTTTAGTTTTCAGTTTTGTTTTGCTGCTGTGTAACACGCTGGATAAGATTGTTTCACCTGTTAAAGGTGACAGCACAGTTTATGTTATTTTAGTAAAAGCTAAAAAGGACTTGTTGTAACCGAT